>JAVIAB010000073.1:58523064-59010564 GCA_032433765.1 Megaustenia siamemsis
AATAGTGATGGTAGTTGTCCAATGATTTGACAAGCTTTGATGCATCTTGAGTCTATCTCGGCTGTTTGAGAATTGAGTTTGTTACTAAACTGCTTAGGTATTTCAATCCATCAACCTGTTTTAGTTGCCAGCCTTCTATAGTTATGTTAATATTCTGTTTCTCTTTTGCGACATTCATGATTTCTGTTTTCAGTTGTTGTCATGTAGAAATCGGGGTTTTTCTTTTGGTATGCAGCGGGATGTTTTCATGTAAAACGCACGAGCTTCCAGGTTGGGCAGAGCTCATTCTCGTCAGATCTGGAAAGCATATGAACCCTTGTGTTTCAATATAACTCAAATCTGGTGTGATGAATAATAGAAGGTGACATTTTTATCAAGGCCTCATTTTTAATCTCATCTTCCTAGTATTTTTTACTTTTCATTCATTTCACTGTCGGTCCGAAATACGGCGGGAAGTCATGATTCTCCAACGATTGACGATTTGCTGCTAGTTCTTATCGTTCTTGGTTGTTTCTTGCTTCCATGGTTGAACCTTCCCTAGTAATTGTTCTGCGTTCTGCGTGGAGATTCTCTTGGTCTGCTTTGTTTTTCTTTTACCAGATGGTTTCCACATGAATGCCCCATGGGAAAGTATTCCTTCATTGTTTCCCAGAAACCAATGTGTTTCCAACGCCGGGTTCTTATAAGGCTCGACGCATATTCTCATTTCGATTCTTCTTTAATACTCTCATTTCTAATATATACCTTCTAGCTTATGTTTAAGATCATGCAGACATTTATTTTCAAGAGCGTTTAATTTCCTATCTAAAGTCTTGGTGGATTTTCTGACACTCACATACATATGTTAGCACTGGTATCTCACATGAGTTGAATAATTTAAGTTTTATTCTTTTACTGAGTACTTTTGTTATCCTGACGCTCGTCAGTTTGTTGAAAGAATTTTGTCTTGTGCGATTTTCAACAGCTTTTATTATTGTATTTCATTTTGCGTGTTGCTGTTTTGCCCTTGTAACTTTTTCAAGAATTTTGTTCATGACTTTGGTAGAACTTAAAATAGTAACAAATAAATAAATATAATTATGAATGAAAACTTTCAAAATGAGAAACAAACAAAAAATATATATAGAGAGACAATGATATGTTTACCACAAAGGACGAGGGGTAGGGTTCGATCCCAACCGACGGCTTCCGGGTTCACGAAGCCTTAAATGGGTACCGATTATTTTTCTGGGAAAGTAAAACGGCACGGGCGTAATACCGACCACATTACTCTAAAAATCATATGCTGAAGGTCTGTAAAATTTATCGTCACTAACACCATATTCCCTATACGCCACTTGGCGTGAAGGGGGTACTTTACTTTACTATGATATGTTTACAGCAATCGAAAACATACTAATTTTATGGCTGATTTGTAGCAAACACAAAGCGCAATATTTGCCGATATCTCATTGCTGTAATCACAGTATGTGCTTTAGTCACGCGGCAATGTATGCATGTATACCAGAAATAGTAACTTTAATATCTAGCTTGATCTGGCGATATGTTTGGTTTGTTGTTTGAGTTCACGAGCTCTGTCGAAGTTCCGAGAGACCGAAAATTGCTTGTATTTGGCTTTTTCCATGTAACCGTATTCTCAGGTGTCCCTCACCATACTGGCAGATATTTTCCTATTTTTGAGGTACTGATGTCTTGAAATTTTGGGTAGAATTTCTTTCATGAATGCTTCCCTGGAAGCGATCATTTCCACCCTACTCTTTTCGATTTCGAATTGCCAACTTTAATCTACTCTTTTCGATTTCGAATTGCCAACTTTAATCTACTCTTTTCGATTTCGAATTTCCAACTTTAATCTACTCTTTTCGATTTCGAATTTCCAACTTTAATCTACTCTTTTCGATTTCGAATTGCCAACTTTAATCTACTCTTTTCGATTTCTAATTGCCAACTTTAAATCTACTTTTTTCGATTTCGAATTGCCAACTTTAATCTACTCTTTTCGATTTCGAATTTCCAACTTTAATCTACTCTTTTCGATTTCGAATTGCCAACTTTAAATCTACTTTTTTCGATTTCTATCAACTAATTGTTCTCTAACGTGGAAACATGACCATATGTTTATTTACGCTATCCTTGAGGGCAAGGCATCGGATCATTAATGAGGGATCGTGGATTCAATATGGAAAAATGCCCACTTCCTTTGGAGGGATTCAAACCCAGGACCTTCCTGTCAAGCCGCCGACGTCTTACCGCCTAGACCATCAGTTCCCACATCCAGGCAAATCAAAAACCAAGGAAGCGGGTCTAAACAGATAGGTTCTGAAAACAAAGTCAACTGCAGCTTGTCAACAGTGAGTCTATAATTAAGTTCGTCGAAGATGACACAAATCTTATCTTACCTGTGACTTCATCTTTTATAATTAGTTATAACTCCCCCTTTTCAATATGTTTGGTGTCTCTTGTAAATGTCTCCCTCTCCCCATCTTCCTCACTCGCTCTCTATCTCTCATTCAAATTCATTGGATGAGAGATAGAGAGATAATCTAGTTCTCATATGGCCTAGTAATTATATCCTCTCACCTGTACCTGATTCTCTAACACAAAAAAATGGGTATGCGTTTAACGCTCACACTTCATCTTTAGTTAACAATAGTGCAATAGTGTGAGTATTTCGTTTGCACGAAAACACAACAAACAGGACAAAATCATATAAACCAAATTTTTTTTTCTTCTGAAAGATAAAATAGCGGTAATAACTGGATATGTAGCAGGTTTAAAAGGCGTACTCAATTTCTTAACCAAGCGAAAAGTCCGGACATTGAAATTGCAAGACCGTCTGATTGTAAGCTTAGTCACGTTGTCACATTTTGTCTAGCATTACTTTGGGGCTCAAGTCTGCAAACAGATCTTCTGATTATGCTCAATGTCTACGTTTTTCTGTAGATAAATTTGCATAACTAGCGTGGCTTTATTTGAGACAATCTTGCATGCCAAGGGACAAAACACATCAAGACAGTTCTTTAGTTCTCTGTTTCCGTCAGATTATATAAAAAAATACATATTTTTCCCAATTGCATTGTACGTGTCTTTCTTTATATAAAACGTCATCTTTAGAAAGAGTGAAAAAGTGGAGCTTAATAACAAAAGAAACAACAAATGTGATGTTAAACCAAGACATATTTGAAGACAAAGATTTAGAAAGCAATATTTTAGTATTAGCCTTAAAAGTCATGAAACCAGTATTTGAATGCTTTGTCTCCTGCATGAAGGCACTCGTGGAAAAAGTTACGTGTTCAGTGACACACAGAAATTGAGAATAAATTGTAGAAACAGCTACGTGTTCCATGACACACAAAACTAGAGAATAAATTGTGGAAACAGCTACGTGTTCCATAACACACAAAACTAGAGAATAAATTGTGGAAACAGCTACGTGTTCCATGACACACAAAACTAGAGAATAAATTGTGGAAACAGCTACGTGTTCCATGACACACAAAACTAGAGAATAAATTGTGGAAACAGCTACGTGTTCCATGACACACAAAACTAGAGAATAAATTGTGGAAACAGCTACGTGTTCCATGACACACAAAACTAGAGAATAAATTGTGGAAACAGCTACGTGTTCCATGACACACAAAACTAGAGAATAAATTGTGGAAACAGCTACGTGTTCCATGACACACAAAACTAGAGAATAAATTGTGGAAACAGCTATGTGTTTCATGACACACAAAACTAGAGAATAAATTGTGTAAACAGCTACGTGTTCCATGACACACAAAACTAGAGAATAAATTGTGGAAACAGCTATGTGTTTCATGACACACAAAACTAGAGAATAAATTGTGGAAACAGCTATGTGTTTCATGACACACAAAACTAGAGAATAAATTGTGGAAACAGCTATGTGTTTCATGACACACAAAACTAGAGAATAAATTGTGGAAACAGCTATGTGTTTCATGACACACAAAACTAGAGAATAAATTGTGGAAACAGCTACGTGTTCCATGACACACAAAACTAGAGAATAAATTGTGGAAACAGCTACGTGTTCCATGACACACAAAACTAGAGAATAAATTGTGGAAACAGCTACGTGTTCCATGACACACAAAACTAGAGAATAAATTGTGGAAACAGCTACGTGTTCCATGACACACAAAACTAGAGAATAAATTGTGGAAACAGCCGTGTCAGAAAGAGAAAACGCCAAAACTACAACAATCTTCTGAACTTCAGCCTGGTAAATAAAACTGGCTAAAATGAATTGTGTCAAACACAAATCTATAAGTGTGAAAATCACAACTTGCTTACACTACAACAATCAATAAGTGTGTAAATCACAACTTGCTTACACTACAACAATCAATAAGTGTGTAAATCACACCTTGCTTACACTACAACAATCAATAAGTGTGAAAATCACACCTTGCTTACAATACAACAATCAATAAGTGTGTAAATCACACCTTGCTTACACTACAACAATCAATAAGCGTGTAAATCACAACTTGCTTACACTACAACAATCTATAAGTGTGAAAATCACACCTTGCTTACACTACAACAATCTATAAGTGTGAAAATCACACCTTGCTTACACTACAACAATCAATAAGTGTGTAAATCACACCTTGCTTACAATACAACAATCAATAAGTGTGTAAATCACACCTTGCTTACACTACAACAATCAATAAGTGTGAAAATCACACCTTGCTTACAATACAACAATCAATAAGTGTGTAAATCACAACTTGCTTACAATACAACAATCAATAAGCGTGTAAATCACACTTTGCTCACAATACAACAATCAATAAGCGTGTAAATCACACTTTGTTCACAATACAACAATCAATAAGCGTGTAAATCACACTTTGCTCAAAATACAACAATCAATAAGCGTGTAAATCACACTTTGCTCACAATACAACATTCAATAAGTATGAAAATCACGCCCTGCTCACAATACAACAATCAATAAGTGTGAAAATCACGCCTTGCTTACAATACAACATTCAATAAGTGTGAAAATCACGCCTTGCTTACAATACAACAATCAATAAGTGTGAAAATCACGCCTTGCTTACAATATAACAATCAATAAGTGTGAAAATCACGCCTTGCTCACAATACAACAATCAATAAGTGTGAAAATCACGCCTTGCTCACAATACAACAATCAATAAGTGTGCTAATCACACTTTGCTCACAATACAACAATCAATAAGCGTGTAAATCACACTTTGTTCACAATACAACAATCAATAAGCGTGTAAATCACACTTTGCTCAGAATACAACAATCAATAAGTGTGAAAATCACACTTTGCTCACAATACAACAGTCAATAAGCGTGTAAATCACACTTTGCTCACAATACAACATTCAATAAGTGTGAAAATCACGCCTTGCTTACAATACAACAATCCATAAGTGTGTAAATCACACTTTGCTCACAATACAACAATCAATAAGCGTGTAAATCACACTTTGCTCACAATACAACAATCAATAAGCGTGTAAATCACACTTTGCTCACAATACAACAATCAATAAGGGTGTAAATCACACTTTGCTCACAATACAACAATTTAAATTTGCTTTAATACAGCGGTTTTTGAATTTTTCATTATCACACAGCTTCTTTAAATATCTGATGTACCCGTGGACCACCTAGATTCAGCTAAAAAATATCTGATTTACCTGTGGACTACCTAGATTCAGCTCCGAAATATCTGATGTGCCTGTGGACCACCTTGACTTCGCTCAGAAATATCTGACGTGCATGCGCACCAGATTTAGCTCAGATTTAAAATCCTAAAGTGCATCTTTATGTAATAACTCTATTTCAGTTGGAGATAACAAAATAATTCCTCCACTTTATATAACAAACTCTATTTCAGTTGGAGATAACAAAACAATTCCTCCACTTTATATAACAAACTCTATTTCAGTTGAAGATAACAAAATAATTCTTCCACTTTATATAACAAACTCTATTTCAGTTGGAGATAACACAATAATTCCTCCACTTTATATAACAAACTTTATTTCAGTTGGAGATAACAAAATAATTCCTCCACTTTATATAACAACTCTATTTCAGTTGGAGATAACAAAATAATTCCTCCACTTTATATAACAACTCTGTTTCAGTTGGAGATACAATAATTCCTCCACTTTATATAACAAACTCTATTTCAGTTTTTAGATAACAAAATAATTCCTCCACTTTATATAACAAACTCTATTTCAGTTGGAGATAACAAAATAATTCCTCCACTTTATATAACAAACTCTATTTCAGTTGGAGATAACAAAATAATCCTCCACTTTATATAACAGACTCTATTGCAGTTAGAGATAACAAAATAATTCCTCCACTTTATATAACAACTCTATTTCAGTTGGAGATAACACAATAATTCCTCCACTTTATATAACAAACTCTATTTCAGTTGGAGATAACACAATAATTCCTCCACTTTATATAACAAACTCTATTTCAGTTGTAGATAACAAAATAATATCTCTATTTTATATAAGTCACATCCATTCAAACGAAATGTTTGCTATTGGAAAATAATGAACAAGCAAAAAAAAAAACAAAAACATTTGAGGCAAGATGAATAATGTTCAACAGTAGAATGTTAAGGTCTTTGTACAAATAATAGGAGTATTGAAACTATCTTGAATAAAGACTTGCACAAAGAGGAACTCTGAATAGTTTTATAAAACAAAATAAATCAGTTTACTCTTTGTTGTCCATGTCTTGATAACAAGAACATTTGAAAAGACATCATGAAAATAAAGGAACGGTGAGTCAGAAAGCGTCAAAGACAAAATATGGTACAAACTCAACGACTTGGCATAGGAATAGATTGAACTAAGGAACATCAATAAACTATTGGAAAGACATACATACGTCCTTGGTCATCGCCATAAAAAAAAAGTAAAGTGCCCCATCACGCCAAATGGTGTATAGGGAATATGGTGCTAGTAACCATACTTTTTATAGACCTTCGGCACATGATTTTGGGGGTAATGTGGTCGGTATTACGCCCGTGCCGCTTTACTTTCCCAGAAAAAAAATCCGCTACCTATTTAAGGCTAGGTGAACCCGGAGGCCGTCGATCAGGATTGAGCCTCTCGTCCTTTGTAGTCCAACTCACTAACCACTGATCTATCGCGGCTCCCGGGTATGACCATGGTACCTGGTAATTGAGATGAATTGTTGTTTTCATGTTTGTTGAATCATTATTCTCTTTCGTCATCTCATTGTTTTGTAACTTTCAATGGAATCCTCAATGTTCTTCAATAAAAATCATATAGCAGAGGCTTCAAGTTATAATTCTGTTTTATTAATCTTTCCAATACATAATAATCGTATCTGAAAATAAATACGACTCTCTCCATGATAAAAACACATCCTGTAGAAGTGCATTGAACTGTGAGAGCTGCGGAAAACGCACTTAATAAACCTGACTTAAAATGCAATTTTAAATATCTGCAGTGATAAAATCTATTATTCTATTGAGAATGTGATAATTCAATGCAAATATTAGTGCCAAATAGAGTAATCGATATTTTCTAATAAAGACAAGAATATTTGAAGAAGAATTCTTTGCTTCATTTCTTTTATTCTAGCTTCATTATCATTCAAGTGAATGGGAATATTTATTGTAATCGAACTTGGTCACACTTTAGGTACGTTGACTTTCTGACGACATCGATAGTTTGTGAACCTGCATGCACACCAGATCTCTTGTGGGACACTCCTGCTGTTGTATCTCAGTTTCATGTTTTCTATGTTCAAATGTAGTGCCATTAGTTGGTCTGCTCTGCTTCATCTACCTGGAACAATGATTTTATTACTGTTCCTGTGTATTTTGATGGTCCATATAATTTGGATTTCTTCTGTACGTTGTTCTTTATAATCCAGTTCTTTTGTATGTTTAGGTTATTTAATATGTCTTCATTCCACCTTTCCATACTCGAACGTATCCCAAGGACTTTTCTGTAGCGTTTTATTCCAAATGAACCAATTTTATTCACTGCTATTTGTGAGATTTGTCCACGACACACAACCATATGTTGTTACTGGATAGATACATGTCCTTAGTTGTTTTAGCTTTACTGTTTTGTTGGTATGTGTTTTCCGTGACTCTTACATGATTGATGTCTTCCTGTTAGTCGTCTTTCAATCTTTCTCTGGCAGTTTTCTTTGCTACTGATCACAGTAACCAGATATGAATAGTTTGTTACATCTACATGTCCTTCGTTGTCAATAATGATTCTGTATTGACTTTTATTGGTGGACATTGTATTCATCATCATCAAGTACCACACCTGCTGCTGTAGATCATCCTATCTGTCCACAACTTTCGATCTCGACAGTTATGTATCATTTCCGTTGTTGACCTTCTGCCAAGCCATTTTTCTGTGGCTGTCAGATATCTTTTCGCTTTGCTTCATTCTCTCTTCGTCCCTCAATTTTTCAAGTTGTCACAATATATTCCAGCTGTTCCCATCTCACTACATGGCCAAAAAATGATAATTGTTTCTTCCTAGGATTGGATATTAGCTCTCTCCCTTTGCTTTGGCCTCTTTCAGAACGTTTTCATTACTATCTTAGCTGTCCATGGCATTATCAATATTCTTCTGTAAAACCATATTTCTACAGCCTTCAGTGGTTTTCTTGTCTGTTGTCCCATTGTCCATGATTCACATGCGTATGTTAAAATTGGGTCTAAATAACATTTAAGAACATTTTTCTTGTTTCTATTGTCAAAATGGATGGCACAGTATCTTCCTCATTTTTGAGAAACATGTTTTTGCCTGAGCCATTCTGCATCTTACCTCTGTTGTACATCTACCATCTGAGGTTAACATTGTTCCCAGATGTGTAAATTTGTTATAATATATAATGTATGATCTTTTTCGTCTTGTCAGATGGTCTAGTAGAGGCTATTGTGTATTTTTTGAGGTTTTTGTCGAACAGCTTCTCTCGTGGCTAATTCTACCAACGTTTGACAAACACACGCGGTCACAGAATGAACAAGTCAGGCCCACTTGTCCACAGGGTTTTCCATCCTTTTTCATGAGTCTTTTCTCTTCTAAGTTTTACCTTTGCATAGTCTCAAATGATGTTATATTGTTCCTTATACATGCTCTCCATGATGTGCAATATAATAATAATAATAATAATGGCCACTACCATCGTCTAGTTTTTCTCACATGGCTCCCCTGGTGGTTACTGTTAAGTTCTCTCGCTCTGACTGAGGTGTCACCTTACTTTACTTACCTCTTCACCTTTCACCTTTCACCTTTGAGAGGAATAGTACAATGTTAGATTTACTATTCACAGTTTACTCATACTTGGTAGTTGCCCTTCCTTCTGTTTACTTTGATTTTATTCAGATCGTTAGTAAATTGTCTTGGAGACTAATAGACTGCTCTTGTTGTGTAATTTGTGAACCTCCCTTCAATCAAATCACATTGGTTAAACCTTGGAGAACGATAGTAAGAGTCTGCTCACAAAACTCTTCTAAAAGCATTCGATAACAAGTTCTCACTCCAGATCTCGGAATATAACCATTACATTAGTGGGCGGTGTCAGCGACGAGTGGGTTTCTCGTCAAAGCTCGCGGACTGCTAGAGAGAGAGAGAGTAAGATAGAGGCATTCTTTATGGATGCAATCTGCTTGTTTGGACTAAACGATTTGATTTGACTTTTATTAGCCAAACTGGCCAAGTATGGAGTCAAACAAGCATTTATATAAGTTTGTATCAATAAGTCGATGGCCAGAGAACGGCAGCTCTTGAAACAATTTTATAGACTGTTATGATAAAAGCAAACCGGTATTTGTGATATAGTTGTACCTATAGTTCTGCATGTAAATAGTTGGATTAATCTTTTAAAAACATTTAATCTACATATGCTTAAATTAAATTTGAAAACGTGTTTTAGCGTTGCACAATTAATTTAAGAGTAACATAATTTAATCCAATTAATTATTTATTGCAACCGCTTTTTTCATTTGTTATGTTTAGTTAAATTATCCTGGCGAATATACATTTACTATAGATAACATTAGTTCCTGTAGTAATTTGTGATAATGCAGACGTTCAAGTAAAGGTTTGTACATTTGTTACATTATGTTGCTTAACTATATTTTTTTTCACTTTCAATTTCTATTTTTGTAAATGTGGCTAGGTATTCTGGGGTAACATTCACATCTTGATTCCTTGTAATAAACTTGTAAAATACCCGCTCAAAATATACATACATGATTGTGTTTACGCAAGCTTTGTAACATCATGATATATATTAAATCTGTGCGGTAAGACTGTGCGTACATCTATAACGGAAACATTTGTGATATTAGTACATTCATCGTCATCATCATCAAGTAGCGGGCCTGCTGGCGCAGGTGATCATGTCTCTCCACAATTTTTGATCTCGACAGTTATTTATCATTTCTGTTGTTGACCTTCTGCCAAGCCATTCTCTTAAGCTGTCTGGTATTTTTCTCTTTGCTTTCCTCTATCTCTTCATCCCTCAATTTCCCAGTTGTTACAATATATTCCAGTTGTTCTCTTCTCATTACATGGCCAAAAATATGATGATTGTTTTTTTCTCCTAATATTGGAAATTAGCTCTCTTTTGCTTTGACCCTTTCAGAACGTTTTCATTACTCTTCTTAGCTGTATATGGTGTTCTCAACATTCTTCTGTAAAACCACATATCTACAGACTCCAGTGATTTTCTTGTTTGTTGTCCTTTTGTCTATGATTCACATCCATATGTTAAGACTGACTCTACATAACATTTAAGAACTATTTTTATTGTTTCGATTGTCAAAAATGGATTGCATATTATCTTCCTCATTTTTGGAAAGCTGCTTTTGCCTGAGCAATTCTGCATCTCACTTCTTTTGTACATCTTCCGTCTGAGGTTAACAAAGTTCCCAAATATTTAAATTCATGTACCTGTTTTAATATTGTTCCACTTGTCTTTATTTTGCACTGAAGTGATGTCTTTTTCTTTGTTGTTACCATTACTTCAGTCTTTTTGCTATTAAGGCTGAGCTCTTTATTTTTGCTTTCTTTCACTATAATGTCTAACATTTCTTGTAACTCATTTTCACTCTTAACGATTAAGACTGTATCATCAGCATAACTTAGATTCGTACATTCTTGTAATATAAACAACCCCGGGTTATGTGATGATACAGCCTTATTAGGTAAAGGTAAAACTATGAGTTACAGAAAATTATTGACACCATAATGATGAAACGCACTTCTAAAGACCCTTGCACCAACACAAGGACATAAATAATGATCATAATGAAAGAAAATGACTTCTTTGAAATACACAATTGAATTAAGTACGGGAAATCCCCCTATGATAGCGAAGTGGATACATACATTAACATTTGGTGCTGTTAAAGAATAGTTAGCATCTATCCTACAATACAAGACTATCAGCACAGCTAAATATACATTTCTATGATCACTCTATGTAATCAATTCCATTGACTCTAACAAGTCAGAAAAGGAAGCTGGTCATCACGGAGATGAAACGTTTGTGAGAGGCTATGGAAGTGGCCAGAAGAGGTACATTTAAAACGAGATAATAAGAGACAAAGTGGCACAGAGTGAGTTTTGAACTGAACACAAGAGGTCAGAAAATACGTTTAAAATTAAAGTAAATATGACATGATTTATAAATATATTAGGTTAATTAAAGTACTCAATAACGATTATAATAGTAGATGTACCACAGTGGTCAGATGTTAACTAGCCCTGGTCTTCCAAATAATAAGTATTATATATTACAAATATAGTAAGAAAACAGAAGTAATGGTTATATCGAAGAAACAGTCATCGTCATCATGCAGCATAAAAATTAAAAAAAGACAAATCTGAAACAAGTGCAACGTTTGAAATACTTGGACACAGTGATAACATCAGATGGAAGATGCAACACAGAAATAAAAAGCAGAGTAGCTCAGGCCAAAATAACATTTCAGAAAATGAAAATTATCTTATGCAACAAATCTATGTCAATAGAGATGAGAAAGAGCGTTCATTGATGCTATATAGAACCAATTCTGACCTATGGAAGCGAATCATGGACAATAGACAAACAAATGAAAAGACGATTAGAGGCCACAGAGATGGAATTTCTCAGAAGAATGTTGAAAGTTCCCTGGAGAGCTAAAAAGACCAATGAGAAAGTTCTCAAAGAGGCCAACACAAAACAGGAGCTCTTAAAATACATTAGAAAGAAGCAATCAACATTTTTGGGTACATCATGAGAAGAGGAATATTGGAATACTTGGTTACAAATGGCAAATAAAAGGAAAGAGAGACCACGGACGACAAAGAGAGAAAATACTGGATAGCTTGGTGTCATGGCATGGAAAACAGTCAACAACAGAACTCATACGATGCACTGTGGATAGAAGATTGTGGAAGGACATGATCGCGAACGCCACCCGGTACGGCACATGATAATGCTGATTTTACAAATCATGTTTGTCAAAGAAACTAACACAAAGATAAGTTCGATTTTTATATAGGGAATATCTGGACAATTTGACAACTGGCAATATCAATTTTGAAGGCCACAAAAATATAGGGTTACAGAGGAGGATAAAGTGTGCCATAAACAATTTAAAAGAAAAAGAAACTAGATTATTCAAAACGGAAAAACAAAACAAAAGGAAAGCTTGTAACCAAGCTCAGGAAAAAAGAAGTGATTATTTGTTGGTTATTTAATGAGAATGAAACACCAACTAGAACCCTTTGCGAATGTTGGAATAATTCAAGGAAAAGAAGAAGTACCAACACGTTTAAGAGCATGATATATTAAGAAGCGAACAGCAGAATTGCTTAACAAAAGTCAGGGGAGAAAGTTATGAAGAAACATGATCATCTATGTTAGTAGATATGATAAATGATTATGATAATATTCGTCATTATAGAAGACATGGTGGTTATATTCAGGATGACTGTTTATTTATTTTTGTTTGATTAGCTCATTACTTTTAAATACAAATCGATCTCACTGTATTCGGGGCAGCTACAAAAGTGCATGACTATTTTTGATTCTTATTAATGTACATCCACGAACCGTGCAGGCAAGTGATTGGCTATTTTTGTTCACATAATTGTTTCCGGTCTTCTTGTTTGTGACTTTATCGCCAATGCATTGTTGTTGTATTTGACATTTGTGTTACACATTTTTTTGTATATTAATCTCAACATTACAATTTAACTACAAATATAAAAGTATTTACGGGGGAATTTACGCTGCGTCTGATACATTCTCTTGATTCACAAAATTGTTACTTCTCTTTTTTCATAAGAGGTTCCAATTTGAGGCACATCATCATCATCATCAGGTACCATGCCTGAAGGCGTAGGTGATCGTGTCTCTTCACTACTTTCGTTCTTGACAGTTAATTATTATTTATGTCATTGGCATTCTCCCAAGCCATTCTCTGGTAATTTTCTAGCTTAAGTACTTGTGTTGGGAACTTTGTTAACCTCAGACGGAAGATGTACAAAAGAGGTGAGATGTAGAATGGCTCAGGCAAAAGCAGCTTTCCAAAAAATGAGGAAAATACTATGCAATCCATTTTTGACAATAGAAACAAGAGAAATAGTTCTTAAATGTTACGTAGAGCCAGTCTTAACATACGGATGCGAATCATGGACAATAGGACAACAGACAAGAAAATCACTGGAGTCTGTAGAAATGTGGTTTTACAGAAGAATGTTGAGAATACCATGGACAGCTAAGAAGAGTAATGAAGAGGTTCTGAGAAAGGTCAAAGCAAAAAGAGAGCTAATTTACAATGTTAGGAAGAGACAAACATCATTTTTTGGCCATGTAATGAGAAGAGAACAACTTGAATATATTGTAACAACTGGAAAAATTGAGGGACGAAGAGATAGAGGGAAGCAAAGAGAAAAAATAACTGACAGCTTAAGAGAATGGCTTGGCAGAAGGTCAACAACAGAAATGATAAATAGCTGCCGAGATCGAATGTTGTGGAGAGACATGATCACCTACGCCACTAGGCCCGGTATTTGATGATGACTTGTGTTGGTGATATTGTTGTTGATGTAGCTTATTATAATTATAGTGATTATTGTGAATTATTTGAACTTTTGGTATGAGCCTTTCCAAATGTGCGCATTAATTGATATTAAAGTTTAGACTATAACAACTTCTCAGCATGAATGTGCATTAAAACGGTCTTAGACGGCTTCTTTTATTTCCTCTTCTAGTGCTTCATTACCCGGATCGCTTCATTGCCCACCCCGCAAGGAAAATGGGCTCAGATTTGTTTTCTTGTGATTTACAGGTAGATGCAATATCTGGGCTTTTCTAGCCAACACATATGACTTCAGCACGATATTTTTGAATACCTGGTTGTCTTACATCTGATATACTTGCTTGGCGTGACTATTTATTATCTGACTAAGCCCACCATATGATATGGATATGAACCTATATCAGTTGAACTCTCATACTATCATCTAGTGCTTGCTAGTGTAAACAACCATGTCTATCCACAATTTATTTTTACATATATAAATTATGTGTATGATTCCTCCCAAAAGCACTCTATTAAACTCTGATTTTTTTCTCACTCTGTTTCCTTTCATCCTTTTATCCCTCTTTTTTTTTTAGTTGTCACAGTAACCTCTGGTTGGTCCCTTTTCATTAATTAAAAAAAATTTGCAGTAGTTTCCTCCCGATGTCTGAAACACATTTCATCTTTGCTCTGGCCTCTCTCTCAATGCCCTAGTTACTGTAACACTAGCTTTTTTCACGTTCTACTGTAAAGCCGGACTTACAATCAATGCAGATGGTATTTCTGAAATGTTAAAATGAGCAAAGCTGAGTAAAGTCAGTGACAAAAAGCTTCGATGTGCCTAGCTAACGAGCTGTAATTGGTCATTATAATGGATCATGGTCTGTCCGACTGTCAGTCAGACATTTCTCATTATCTGCATGTAGTATCAGTGTCTGCCTTAATCAGTGAAGTCGGTTTTTTAGCCACGCTGTCTTTCATGTCACCTCATTTTCCTTTCTTAACAACTATATCCTCAAATACTGATCTATGAAGGCCACTGCGTTGTTTAATTTTAACAAAATATATCACATTTTCTTTGTTTATTTAAATTCACTAACAAGTTTTCATTTATTTCTAATATACCTACAATATTCATCTTACAATTATAATTAAAATGTTATAGCGTCATACCTTAAGTTGCAAAAATATAAATACCAGCGAGCATGCAACATGTCCTTAACTTTTGAACACACAAAAAATAAAACTGATAAAAAGTTAAATATGTCGTCTATCCAATACTGTAACATGGACTACAAACAAGGCCAATGAGAAAGAGAACAAACAAACAATTCCTGGAATTGCCGACATGCTGAAGAAATGGAGGAGTCGATAGAATTGAGATGAAGACAAACATTTATGTTTTGAAGGAACTGAAATTGCAGTAATTATTGATCGCTATCTGAGATTGGCAAATTAGATACTTTGAACATAAAAAAGACATAATTACCTAACGAAAGTCACCTAATAATGAAATGTAAATGGAAAAGGCAAAAAAGGGCAAAACTGACTGATACAATCAAGAAGGGGAGTGGTAAATCATGATAGAGGGTACAATCAATGTAGGAGAAAGAGTGGAATGACGTTACATGGTGGCCAAACTTCCTTGTAGAGACGGCACATAATAATGATGAATGTCAATGCCGGAATGTTGTACAGTAATTTAAGACAGGGGTGCTGCTACAGAAAATTAATGTAATAGAACGCTGCTTAGACTATTGCTTGTAATTATCCTCAATAACTACATTTATGCCTTGAGTTATGTTCAATATTGTAACGCGGAGTTAAATTAACATAACCCTAGTAATTACAAATCTAACAATGACCTGCCAAGTTATACAATCTGTCAACTGCAAGGATGTATTAGAGTTCATTGAGTATCTTATATCGTTCAGATATTCATTTAAGTGCTTTCTGCAGTTTTACGCTGCTTATAGCTTTCAAAAATGATTAAGTAATCTACACTTTAATATACTATTAATTACATATATTATTAATTATATACTGTATATATATAGCCGCGATAGCTCAGTGGTTAGTGAACTGGACTACAAAGGACAAGGGGTAGGGTTCGATCCCAACCGACGGCTTCCGGGTTCACCCAGCCTTAAATGGGTACCGGATTTTTTTTCTGGGAAAGTGAAGCGGCACAGGCGTAATACCGACCACATTACCCCAAAAATCATGTGCTGAAGGTCTGTAAAATTTATGGTCACTAAAACCATATTCCCTATACGCCACTTGGCGTGACAGGGGTACTTTATTTTTTTTAAATACCTATATATAAATATATTTTACAGGTAACTACTTTTTCTTTAAAAGGTCTAAACTGTATACATGTCATAACAGCTGCTTTTGATACGTAACTGACAGTACCTGTAATTGTAAGGTCGTGTAAGTTGCCCTAAACCTGTTATATTTGCGCGTCTCTTAAAGGAACATATACATGTATCTGGTTTTTGTTATATTCCTTTAAGACAACGACCATCCTGTTTCAAACGTATGTAACTAACATACTCACTGAAGATAAATAAATATAAATTTATAAAAATACAAATTATAAATATATAACTATATAACTATAAATAAAGCATAAATAAGTACATGTGTTTCAGATATTATGAACTATATGTGCATGCTATACAGTTTTAGAGAATAATACGTTTATATTCTAAACGTCTTAATAACCATAGTCTACCTAACTACCTACCTAACTACCTACCTTCCTACCTACCTACCTACCCACCCACCCACCCACCCACCCACCCACCCACCCACCCACCTCTGTCCGCCCGTCCGCCCGCCCTAAACCGACCCATCCATCCATACACCCACCCATCCACCCACTCACCCACCTACCTCTGTCTCTCCGTCCGTCCGTCCGCCCGCCCGCCCGCCCTAAACCGACCCACCCATCCATCCACCCATCCATCCATCCATCCATCGATCTATCTATGAAGGGAGGTCAAAAAGTAATGCACACCAATTTTTTTCTCGGAAACTATTCGGGCAAAATATGTGAAATTTTCACAGATTGTAGCTGAACATCCCCTTTACACTACCTATTTTCAACATAATCTCCGTCTAAGCGTATTGCCTTACGCCAACGCGAAACTAGGTCATGAATGCCTCGTTTGTACCAAGTTTTGTCCTGCTCGCGTAGCCATTTTTTAACTGCACGGATCACATCCTCATCATTGTCAAAGTGTTTCCCACGCAGGAATTTTTTGAGTGGTCCAAACAGATGGAAATCTGAGGGAGCCAGATCAGGGCTGTAAGGAGGATGGGGCAGTACAGTCCAACCAAATTTGTTGATTGCTTCCCGTGTTACCAGACTTGTGTGAGGGCGTGCATTGTCATGTTGAAGCAACAAATCTGCAGATGGCTTATTAGGCCGAACTCTGTGCAACCGATTTTTGAGTTTTGTCAGTGTATTGATGTAAGCTGTCGAGTTGATTGTCTCACCTCTTGTCATTACATCAACAAGAATCACACCATCAATGTCCCAGAAGACAGTGATCATCACCTTTCCGGCTGATGGAGATGTTTTGAATTTTTTCTTTTTGGTGACTGCGGATGATGCCATTCCATTGACTGCATTTTTGTTTCAGGCTCATAATAATGTGCCCACGTTTCGTCACCGGTAACAATTTTTGACAAAAACATTTCTCCTTCAACACCGAAACGCTCCAACAATTCAGAACAGAATGTTTTCCTTTGAACTCTGTGATCATTTGTTAGGCACCGAGGAACCCATCGAGCGCAAATCTTTGAATATCCGAGAGTTTTAAAAATTGCGATTGCACTTCCCTTGCTGACTGCAAGCTGCAATGCCAATTGCTGACTAGTGATACGCCTATCCTTACGAATAATGGCATCAGCCCGGTTTAACATGTCTGTGCTGGTAGCCGAGGCAACACGTCCAGAACGCGGTAAATCATGCAGCTCCACTCGTACACTTTCTGTAGCTTTAATTCTCTGAACCCAGCGACTAACTGTGCTCCTATCGACTGCAGAACATTTGTACACTGCACACAGTCGTTTATGAATGTTTGCCACAGTTTCTTTTCCGCAACCAGAAATTCTATGACAATTCGCTGTTTGTAACGGACATTGTTGACAAGCTCCATTTTAACGGTTCATAGATTGCGTAATATTTATCAGAATGCTGTGCAATTTGGTACACATAATTGGAACATGTCATATTCCAAGTGTGCAAAATTTCGTATTCCTATCTTTATTATTAGCCGAGAAAAAAATTGGTGTGCATTACTTTTTGACCTCCCTACGTATATGTGAAATATACATTTTAAAACAACGTATTTATACATCACATACCGTTACGAAATATATACGTGTGTGTCACATGCATTTAAGAACTATACTTTTGTGTGCTACACGTTTTAAATAACCATGCACTCATGTGTGTAATGCTATATGTCATATGCCCGGCACTACAAAACGTGCTAAATACATGAAGGAATGAAACACTTGCAAGACAACTAACATAAAGGCGTTAAGAACCATTTGGTAAACACAAGTCCGTTGGTGTTATATACAAAACCTTATTTAGCCATATGATACATGCTTAAGTTACATATGTATTTACGAGTCATACAAAAGAGTCACATACATATATGTGATCAACATATATAGTAATATATATCCGTATTTACTCATATTGTAACATTCTTCATCACATATTCTGTTTTTCAACTATTTACATATATACGTTTTCCGTTCTTGCAATGTTTCAAGTAGAAATTCTGCTACCTCGACATATTGTGAGTGGGTATAGTTTGAAGTCTGTAAGTTAAAGGTATTAGAATAATCAATTCTTTACTATAGGTTGTATAATATAATTCTTTTCATTTTACTTTCGTTTTCTTTACACGAATACAGATATATAGAACCATAACAGCAGCAGAGGAGAACAGGAGCAAAAAATCGTAAATTATATCTTCCCTCGACGCTGAAAGGCACATGAGGAAGGAAAGAAGAAGAAGAATACATACAATTTTATGAGATCAGAAAGTGTCGCATCAAGTTGCACTAGGATAATTTTAACTTGTATAAATATTAATAACAGCATTAGGAATGTGTATGCCCGGTCAATATGGTGGATAGGCAGCAGGAACCATTGAAGGCTATGTCTGAAAAGTGTTCCTTATTACAGTTTCATCATATTTCAAGTCCGGCTTGTCGCAGGAGCTACTGAGTTAAGTGCTCTGTGCACACCGTGAGCTGTGTGTTTCATCCGTTTTGATCATGTTCCGATATTCCAATTGTTTACAATGAATGATGATATCGTATGACAGGGAACAGTTGGCTGTTTTCACTTTCTGTGCGGTTTCGCCTTATGTCTTTTGGTGTGTGATGAGAATGCTATGATGGGGATAAAGCTACCTTTCTTTGTTTGGGAGATGAGTTAGTAATTCGGATGATTCCACTGGCACGGGCTGTTGAGCAATTATGGATTTTAATTTGTTTGCAGTGATACCAGGGCCTTCCATAACCAAATAACCAAATGCCCGTTAATGAATGTTCCTTTGCTTATTTCTCAGCAAGCGTGAGCATAGAGTCTTAGAGACTAAACGAAGAACAATATATGGTCCGAAGCGGGAAATATGGTCCAGCTTCGAACCATATATTGTTCTTCGTTTTTTTCTGTTGTTGTTTGTCTGTCAATTTCTCCGAGTGCTAACACATACTTCTTTGTTCTATTATTCCATACATGTAGTCCACTATTTTAGCTAACACATACTTCTTTGTTCTATTATTCCATACATGTAGTCCACTATTTTAGTCAACTCATTATTCTTATGGATCCAGTATTTTGAAGTAACTGGTATTTTGTAGTAACTGGTATTCTATAGGAGACAATAATCTATGCAGCTGAATACTAATCTCCAATCATTATCCTTGTTTTATTTTTTTTATTTGTTGTTGGTCACTTACAATTCAAGACAAGCATACGAAAGGTTATATCGTAATTAATTATAGTGTAGGTCCCGCTAACTTTCGTTTAGTCAGATTTGTTGTCTTGAATGTATTAACGTTTGTAATGAAATATAAATTTTGTTTAGCCTATCATCATCATCGAGTGCCCTCTCCGCATCGAAGGTTGGCTACCATGGAGCGCCATTCTACTCTGTCTCTTGCTTTGATGGTGCAGATTGCCATAGGCTGACTTGTCTATCTTTTGATGTTACTCGTCCAAGTTAGTCTTGGTCTGCCTCTGCCTCTTTTACCTTGTATTTTCCCTTCCAATATTACTTTTGTTAGACTGTTGTGTCTTTTAATATGACCAAAAAATTTCATTTGTCTTGCTCTAATTGTGTTTAGTAGTTCTTTTTTCATTTTTAGTTGTTTTAAAACTTCTTCGTTTGTTTTCTTTTCTTTCCATCCAATTCTACCTATTCTTCTATAAATCCACATTTCAAAGGCTTCAATTTTTCTGTTCTGTCTTCTAATGTCCATGCTTCTGCACCATACAGGAATATTGAGAAGATGTAACATTTTGCTATTCTTAGTTTCAGCCCTGGTGTTATTTGTTTTGATGTTAGTATATTTTTTCATGCCATTGAAATTACTTTTTGCCATTCCTATTCTTTTATTTATTTCAGTTGTACATTTTCCATCACTGGTTATAGTGTGTCCCAGGTAGTTGTAGTATAGATATTTAATTGTAGGTCTTGCGAATTTTTTGTTTATGATCATAGTTTTAGTCATTTTTATATTCATATCTAGTCCATATTTTTTGCTTGTCATGTTTATTACATTAAGTAATTGTTATAGATCTTTAGGATTTTCTGCTAGTAGAACAGTATCATCAGCATATCTTAGGTTATTGATTATCTTCCCGTCTAGCCTATACCTTAACGATAAGGAGAAGGACAACATATTTGAGAATTTCCCAGAGGCTTTACAATTACTTTTCAATAATTACATGAGACCAGGACAATAGCGTGATGTGAATGGAGGAAGAAATATTTTTGTAACAGCTTAATTAAAGGTAGCCAGATAGCAGAACATGAATGTTTCCTTGTAAAGAGTGTCATTATAACCAAATAAATGGACACGTCAGATGAAGTCGCATGAAGTTTGGACAGGGTATTTCTATTTTGGAATTGACATTAGCACGATCCGGAATCGATTTATGATTTAGGAATTGACATTATGACATGGAGATTCGTCTGAAGAATAGACACTAGCACAAGAATGTCTTCGACTCTGCAATTGACATTACCACTACAGACTTCCTAAAATTAAGACAAAAGAGATTCGACGCATAAGTCGAGTCGACATTAGATCAAAAGAGATTTGACTTAGAAGCTGACAATAGGACAAAAGAGACTCGATTGTAGTATTAGATTTTGAGAGATCCGATTTAGTGGTTAAACGTCCAGCAAGACAAATTCTACTAAGGAACTGACCTTAGAACAAGAATATAGATTTTAGAATAACATTTAGATTTTAGAATAACATTTAGATAGAAAAAAATCACTTTAGGAATTGACACAGAACAGAAATATTTAAAAGTAGGGAAAAAAATAACTGCATTTACGAATCATCTTTAGGATACGAAAGTAGTACCAGAATAAGAGAATTATTCTTTCGATAGTGGTGCTCACTTTAATGAAAAGATCATAGACAGAAGATCCATGTCAGATGAGGGATATTATAATTGTGTGAAAGAAATAAAAAATATTACATTAGGATTCAGATAATTTAAACTAAATAGGACGCAAAGAAAACTTTCACATTCAAATAATGATTCAAACAAATAAACAATTAAATGAACAACATCAGAACAACCGAACTTAACCTAAAGTGCTGGTTTATGAAAAAAAGCTTTAAGACCAAACTTTAAATATTGGAAGATACATTTGTCAACAACAAAATGTAACATCAAAACAAGGGATTTGTGAAAACATGACATGTTTATCTTTAGTGTTAGCTGAAGGACAACAATATTTGACATTTTGTTTTTTGTTTCGTACAAATAGACCAAAATAAGCGAGTGTGCCGTCAGTTGTAGAAAGAACATGAATGAGTGCCTCAGGCGCAGCAGCTAATGATGCAATTACGAACACAAATCACATGAACTATTAAACCTTGTTCTAGGGATTAGTTTATTTTGATCGTATCTCAAGAATACCAGATACATTCTTCTACTTTCATTCTTTCCTTATGGAATATCAGCATAATATTCACTGATTAATATTTCTTTTATTACAACAGCACTACTCCACCTATTATGCGAGTGACCGTCTTTCCCAGGGTGCCCTATGTCTGCTTCTAGACTATATATCATAATCATCATCATGTGCCATACCGGTTGGCGTAGACGATCATGTCCTTCCACAATCTTCTATCTATAGTGCATCGTATCACTTCTGTTGTTGATTTTTTGCCAGCCATGACACCAATCTATCCTATATTTTCTCTCTTTGTCGTTCGCGATGTCTATTTCCTTGTATTTTGCCTGTTATATAAAGTATTCCAACTTTCCTCTTCTTATGATGTCCCCGAAAAATATTGATTGTTTCTTTCTGGTGTTTTTTAGGAGCTCCCTTTGTATTGACTTCTTTGAGAATTTCTTCATTGGTCTTTTTAGCTGTCCAGAAAACTTTCAACATTCTTCTGAGAAACCCATCAGAATATATATATAGAAAGAATACAATTGAGGGAAAAAGAATACATTTTTAGGGTTACCATAGTTACAGCTTTATTGTAGTGAAGGATGATGGCACAAGATGATTCGACAGAAAACAACGTCATTCACAAATGTTCCAGTACCTATCTCACGTTTATCGGTTGGCTACTGACATTAACATTGTTTAAGGGCTACGGATTGGAAATTGTAGATACTCGGATTAAAGGACATTATATATTAATGCTTAGACAAAGGAATTCACTCTCAGGAGGCAAAAATATCATTTTATATGTATCTTAAGGCGAACTAACATATTATTTAAGAATATTTACTTTTTCAGTGATTTATATTTTATGTTATGTTGTCAGTTGTTTGTTCAGTCTCGTCATATCGTTTAGGTGTCACGTACAATGTTTATGTTTATTTTCCCGTTAAAATTGTTTCACCTAATATTGTTTTACTTCTCTATTTTCTTCTTTCCTTCCTTGTTTCATTTACAATTTTCATGGAAAGATAGACTGCGGTCTTTTTGTTCCCAATTAGGGTTCACTTTGTGACGTTTCTTAGTGTTTCAAGCATTCCATCTGACCTCCTTTCTTCGAGAACGTGTTATTTGTTTCATATTGTTTGCTATTAGTTGTATGGATTGTAGTTAGTTTGTTGTCTTCACATGTGGACATGTTAATTAATATTTCTTTTACTCTTTAAGAACGTATTCTTCATTCCTTAATTACAATGGGCTGATCGATTCTGACTCTCACCATGTAACTCGGTACATCCTTCATCAGCACGCATTAGCTTTTCAATACTTCCCTAGCCGTTAATTTATAGCTAACTTCCTGAACGGCAGTGCTTGTTTTCAGTGATGACTTTGTTAGTAAAACAGTTGTATCATTCACTTGCTTCTTCTTCTTCTTTCCTTCCTCTTTGCCTTTCGGCGTCGAGGGGAGATGTAATTTGCTGTCTTTTGCTCTTCTTTTCGCCTTGCTGCTGTTATGTTTTCTAGTGTTTCAAGTATTCCGTTGATCCATCTTTTTCGTGGTCGGCTTTTGGTTTGATGTTCTCGCAACGTGTATTGAAGGCTCGTTGTGTTGTGGTCTTTCTGCCTTGTCACGTATCCAAACCATTTTATCTGTTGTTTCTTTATATATTCTATGGCGGGGGCTATTCCTAGCTGTTTTCTCAGTTCTTCATTTCTGATCTCATCTCTGAGGCTGTTTCCTGTCATTCGTCTGACACATTTAATCTCAGTAAAGGTTATATTTTCTTATTGTTCTTGCATCAAGTGACCAGGACTGGCATTGGTAGCACAACGTTGGAATGAAGATTGTATTGTAGAGTGCCCGTTTTTCCTTTAGAGTTATTTCCTAGTTGGACAATAGCGATTATAGCTGTCCAATGATTTGACAAGCTTTGATGCATCTTGAGTCTATTTCTGCTGTTTGTGAATTGTCGTTTGTTACTAGAATTCCTAGGTATTTAAATTCCTCTACTTGTTTTAGTTGTCTGCCGTCTATAGTTATGTTGATGTTCTGTTTCTCTTTTTGCAATATTCACGACTTCTGTTTTGTTGCTGTTGATATAATTGTACGAAACTCCTAAAACTAGCTATATACCAGATATACAAATTATGTAATGTGAGTAATGTGAAATAAAACACCAATTATTTAAAAAAGGTGCGTTCACAAACGTTTACTCTTCTTTAGAATTGTATATCTCAACATTAGTGAAGGAAAAACGAAAACATATTTGTATCATCATCAACCCTATGTCACAATTTGTCCATCGTGCCATGTAATTAGGAAATACCTTTTTCTCATTCGATATATAGAAATGTAATGTAACCTTCGCTTCTTTAATAGTTATGAAGTTTTACAGATCAAATTGAGGTAGCAACCACCCGGCCATTCAATATATGTATTTCATGTTTCTTTTAAGAAAATCCTGAAGGAACCTAATATAGTGAACGTAAATTGTAACTATTAAACTACAATACCTACCTGTAGAGCGCATCAGTATATTCCGCAATACATAATCTTCTTCTTTTCTCTTCTTTTTTAGCTCCTAGTAGAGCATAGGTCTTCAACAAACACTTTCCAAGTCGTTCTGTTTTTTGCCATTCTTTTAAGATCATTCCATGTCTTCCCCATCATCTTGATCTCTGCTTCTATCTGTCTTCTCCAAGAATTCCTTGCTCTTCCTCTTTGTCTTTTCCCCTGGGGATTCCAAAAAAGGGCATGTTGTGTTATACTCTCAGTTGGCTTCCGTAGTGTGAGTCCTATCCAGCGCCATCGTCTTCGCTGTATCTCTTTATCCACTGGTATTTGACTGGTACATTTCCATAATTCTATGAAGTAATAGTTATATCGAAGAAACAATCATCACCATCATGCAGCATAAAAATAAACGAGACAAATCTAAAACAAGTGCAACGTTTCAAATACTTGGGCACAATAATTACATCAGATGGGAGATGCACCACAGAAATAAAAAGCAGAATAGCTCAGGCCAAAATAGCATTTAAGAAAATGAAAAATATCTTATGCAACAAATCTATGTCAATAAAAATGAGAAAGAGAGTTCATCAGTGCTATATAGAACCAATTCTGACCTATGGAAGCGTATCATGGACAGTAGACAAACAAATGAAAAGACGGTTAGAGGCCACAGAGATGGGATTTCTCAGAAGAATGTTGAAAGTTCCCTGGACAGACAAAAAGACCAATGAGAAAGTTCTCAAAGAGGTCAACACAAAAAGGGAGCTCTTAAAAAACATCAGAAAGAAGCAATCAACTATTTTTGAGCACATCATGTGAAGAGGAAAGTTGGAATACTTGGTTACAACTGGCAAAATAAAAGGAAAGAGAGATCGCGGACGACAAAGAGAGAAAATACTGGATAGCTTGGTGTCATGGCATGGAAAACAGTCAACAACAAAACTGATACGATGCACTGTGGATAGAAGATTGTGGAGGGACATGATCGCCTACGCCAACCGGCAGGGTACATGATGATGATGATGATGATGATGTTAGTGATTTTGTCCTGCCATTTCCATCCTTTTATTCTGCGTAAGCATCCATTAATGTAATACATAATACACCCACTTAATTGTAACATTAGGAGCAGTGCTCCTAAAAAATAGTATTTTCTTTGAACTGTTGACATACAACAGTGTGTTTACCGGTTAGATATACAAGGAACTCGGATATTCTGTCTCGGGTTGATTTAAGACCCGAAATTGACTGCCTAGACCGGACGAGTTATTATGTCTATTTAGACGGACGCAGTAAATTCGTCAGTATGTTCGGCTACCTTAAAAGGTTATTCGCTGTTTCTCGACTTACAAAGAGTTGTTTGATGTTGCCGACGACCGAGGAAATTTCCCTGGTCATAGGAAAAAAATTGAAAAAACGACTCATTTGTTGAAATATTGCGATTTCGTTCGTATAATAGGATCGTATCTCATAAAATGGGAAAAAAATCATACATCAACAGAAACAAATTAAACACTCAGGGGTCACCGGAAGTAGTAATTAGGAAGGTACACGGGGGAGGGTGGGGGTGATGTAATGATTGAACACCGCTAACTATCAAATATTGAATAATAGGTGTTTTGGAGCGGTAATTTTTACTATGGTATCGTAATTTAGTGGCGCTTCTAAAAACTTACTACAATTATGTGCATGTTCTTTCATCTTCTTCTTCTCCTCCTTCTTCTACCTTTTTAGCTCCCAGTGGAGCATAGGTCTTCAACAAACACTTTCCAAGTCGTTCTGTTTTTTGCCATTCTTTTAAGATCATTCCATGCCTTCCCCATCATCTTCATCTCTGCTTCTATCTGTCTTCTCCGGCAACCCGGACTCCTTACGGCTTTCTCCAGCTTGCGTCATATGGCTCTTAGACAGAGAGCCCTTCTCTTTCCTGGATGACGGATTCACTTTTTCTCTCTTTGACTTGTCCATGTTTGTGAAGGCTTATTTTTTACAGTATGGGATAGCTAGTCCCATGGCCAACTATCCTTTCTCGCCTCTTCGAACATGCCTGGTAGGGTACAGCGACACTATTCTTTACTCCCCTTTCGGGCCCCGGCAGCGCACGGGCGGTGTTCGTTCATGAGTTTCTTTAAAGAAACATGAAATGCATATTTTTAACGACCGGATGGTTGCTACTGCAATATGATTTGTCAAACTCATAAATAATTGCCAAGCGAAGATTACGATATATTTCTTTATATCAAAGAAGAAACAAATCCTTTATATGTGGGTGTAATATATAGAACATGATATTTAACCATGGGCGATGCAATCTTTCGTCACAAATACCCCTATGAGTGATACAAAAGATTAAGAGAAATACAAATTCAACGTGTGTGCATCTTGTGCGATATATAATATACTTCCCATTATGTATTTTCATTTCCCAATATTGTAGAGCAATTCATCACAAAATCTGTTTCTTCAACTCTAACTTTCAAACGTGTGTCGTGTCTGTCAAATCATGTAATTACTAACAAATCATTCTTACCCTCGTTTGCATATGACTCTCCTCCTAAAAGGTAAGTTCTCTATCATGCTCCTCCTGTCTGTAATTGTAACCGAGTTTTTTTTCCCTTGGCCTTATTTGCCAGAGTACCCTGCCCACTTTGAACACCCAATGCATGTGACTGTTGATAATATAAACGACATGCCAGATATTACCAAACCTCAGAATTTTGTATGTGAGAAAAGAGCACATTTAGTGCAGTTTATCTTCTATCATCATCATCAGGTCGCGTGTTAATTTCAAAACGTTGCGCTTATTACAGTCCATGAGAAACGTCTGTAGGCAGATCTCCCACTTCATTTATTGTCATGTTCAAAGTCTCTGTTATCTTGAAACCACTTTCTTCTTGGTCTACTCCTGTCTCGTCTCCCTGGAACCTTGCCTTCGATTATTGTTCTTTCAATCCTGCTGTGTCTTTTGACTTGGCCATTATATTTTAGCTTCCTCTACGCAATGCGGCATTTCAAACAAAACAACTTGGTCCGGATAGCCTACTGTTTCTTGTCTTCCTGTTCTTTTTTCCACATCGGATCTTTTCCCTCGTAATTATTATGTGTTTATTTGTTATTACTATCTTCAGTTTCGACCTGAAGATTCGGGGCTCAAATGTCGATTTTTTTTTTCAATTTAAAAGTCTCTTAATGTCCACCAGCCTCTTTAAATAGGTAGCAGAAATATTCTCCGGAAAGGAACAGCGAGGCAGGGAACAAGCCAGGCCGCCTCATGAGTGTGGGACTCAGTACAACGAAGTCACTAACACTTCATTATCTAAAGGCAATTGCGGTGGGACCGCCTTTATTTCAGATTAAAACACTTGAAATTACTCATCATGTTTTAATGTTCGTTGTTAATCAGACAAAACAGGTTTTCTGGTCTATGTAATTTGTCAGTGTTTGAGAATAGGAAACTGAACAATAGTTGCTTATAAATGAAATCATTGATTGACTGGCGTTTCACTGATTTCTAAAGTCACATTATCTTGGTGTGTACATTTAGGAATGACAAAGTTAACGTATTTTGGTGGTACCCGTTAACAAGATTAGTCAGTGATTACTTTCCGTGGCAATTCATTTTGTCAAAGAGTAAGGATTGCTTTCATGCTTTCAAGCTTTCACCTGATGACTGAAGAAGTAAACCTCTTCGTTATCTGTCCCGAAGGACGTTAAGTGGCATGACTGCTTTGTGTTGTGGTCTGCACAAGAACTGTGATATTTGCGCCTTTCGGCCCACACATCCGATTTCAGGTTAATATTTTTGTGTACCCGGTTGCTTTCCATCTCGATCACTATTCACTTGACCAGACTAGACTAGTTAGTCTTCTTTCTATTTAGGGACACTACGAAGGCTGCAGTAAGATCTAGATAATTTTGGTTCAATAAAACTGGCGCAGCCCGTCAGCTTTTATTTGCTAACAGTTTTCGGTTCTGATGCTGAAAGGTTCTGTTGAACTTTTAATTTAGACTTTTATATTGTTCTTAGATGAATTTTCAAAATGCGTTTAAATACACGTGTCCGTGTTTCATTTGAAAATGTTGAGTTATATTTGTAAAGCGAGAATAGAAACATAAACGTGTACAACCTCTCGTCGACTCTAATACTATTCCTTTATTCTTCAGACACAGACAAATGCATTTACAATTTTTGTGATTTGCAATTCATGAAAGGTATGATTGCATTAGCATACGTCTAACTCTATTGGGTCTTATGGAAGCTAATTCTAGTACAGAAGCTTGCAGATTGGGACCGGTGGTTTGTAGATCGGAATGTTCTTGCTTAAATGAGATAGCATCCCATTACATGGTGCAGGTAAATGGTGCCGTACTTACATTAGTAATTCATTTCTTCATTTAGCTTTTCATATTGCGGAGAGTTTCATTAAACTAAAATAATAGCATCAAATACCTTGCCTACTGGGGCAGGTGATCAAGTATTCCTTCACCCTTTTGTTCCCTCAGTTGTATATCATTTCAACTGGTGATTTCCTCCATATCATTTTTTAACCTGATTTTTCGGTTAACGTCTTCATTTTGTCCCTTCCTCCCCCAAATGTCACGATATATGTTTCCACTGTTTCTTTCTCTCCGTGCATGCCATGAGCATGATTCTTATCTCCTCCCAACAGTTAAAAATGGGCGTTTCCCTTCCTTTGGCCTCTTTTAGAAAATGTAAGCTTAACTCTTTTAATCTGTTGTATCTCCAACAACAACAAAAAATGTAAAGAGCCCCCGTCACGCCAAGTGGCATATACGGAATATGGTGTTAATGACCATGAATTTTACAGACCTTCGGCACATGATTTTTTGGGGTAATGTGGTTGGTATTACGCCCGTGCCTAATTATTGTTTTATAATTTTTTTTTTTTAATTGTTTTATTAACCTTTATTGTTTGTTTGTGTTACTATCGCAGCGATGCGGTCAGACCCTAAGGTTTCAGTCACATTCAGCAGATAAGGAAACGTGGGCACACTGATGGCCACATTGGTTTGCAGATTGTGCACATACCTACATGTCCGTCTCACTTTCTCGAAAACATGAGGAAACATGGGGAATATGAGGAGAGGTGGTGAAAGAAAGAAGGAACAAAAGAAGAATGGCCCAACGAGGTAAAGAAGTAGGGAACGGGGAGACTGAGGAGGATACTATGAATATATATACAAAGAGGAGTATACACCAGAGGAGGAGAGGTAAAAGATGGGATGAGAAGCGGAGGGATACACAGAGAATAATACGCTGGCAGGAGTGCATAGAGAGGACAGGAAGAGGGAAACGGAGAAAGCGATGAGGAGGAGAAGGATAAAAAGGTAATACGCAGAAAGGTAAAAGAAGGGGGAGGGGGAGAAGATGGAAGGGTACAGAATGATAGGGGTGAAGACAAGGAGCAGATGAGCATAAATGTGAGATAAGACGAAGAGTAGGGGTGGGAGAAGGGTACAGAGGAAGAGGGGTCCTCAGAGGGACTGGGATACATTGATGCCGCGAGGGGTGAGGCAACCCCAACGAGCGATCAGACGGTGCTCAAGAGTGAGACGACTGTGGTGGGACCACTGATGACTAAGTCGTCATTTGCACGACATGAGCTTGTGTTTGGGTTTCTAGTTCTCTCTTCCGGTGTATGAACACTGGTCAGGCATACCCTCGTTTCCATTCTCCCGCCTCGGGATGCCCTTCCTGTAGTCATTCTTTCGTTTGGTTTCCAGCGGATTAACCAGTCGTTCAAGCTAAGTGATTTTATGTTTTATATTTTATATATACATATATTCTCCTATTCTTTCTATATTCTTATCTTAGCTCTCTTCTTTTTTCATTTTTTCATCATCCTACTTTTTTCTTTTCTATCCTCTTCTTCTGATCATGTAATTATAGATAACTGTTTCACCGTTTGTTTTCGTGTCCTTGTACTCTGAAAAAGGCCTCAGGCCGAAACGTCAGTATTGTGTTGTGTTCCTCCCTTGTGAAGCTGTCTTCATACCTTGGAGTGTTCTACACTCCCCACCACTGGCACCTTTAGGTTTTTAGTCCTTTTTATGCCTTCCGGTTAATATGGCGGATAGGAGACAATAAACGTTAAGACTGTTTGAAAAGTGTTCCTTGATGCAATTTCTTAATATTCCAAGTCCGACATGCTACTAGAGCTACTAAGTTTAGTGCTTTGTTCACACTGTGAACTGTGTTTTTCACTCGGATCGTGTTTCGATATTCCGATTGCTTACGGTGAATGATGATATCATAAGACAAAGTTTGTTTGCGTTCACTTTCGGTGCGGATACGCCTGATTTCTTTGGCATGTATGTGGGCTGCTATGATGTGAATTGCAGTTGCCTTTATTTGTTTGGATCCTTCAATGAGATGAGATGTTAATTCGGATGTTTCCACTGGCACTGGTGTTTGAGCAATTACGAATTTGAATTCGTTTGCAGTGATACCAGGGCCTTCAACTACTACATCAACTACAAAGAGACCTTGCAAATGACAACAGAAGAAATGGTAGATCTGGGTAGAGACAGAGCTCTGGTGAATGTTATGTTCTGTAAAGGACACACTACTGGATAATGATGATAACGAGGAAACATAACAGCTGGAGAGCCCAACAGAAGGACAAAAGACAGAAAACAATACCTCCTGTCGACGTTGAAAGGTAAACAAGGAAGGAGATAAGAGGAAGAATAAGAAGGAAGAGGGCAGCTACATGCCATTTACTTCATGGAGTATTGATGCTAATCGCCTTCTCCGAGCTAAGATGGATAATGTGGGGGTAGTTCAAGTTATGTGAGACAAACAAAAAGATAACATAAACCACACTCTCATGAAGAGATGACTCCAAGACATAATTACATCGCCTTTATGGACTGGTTAAGTACCAGCAGACACACCTTTGTCCTATAGTAGCGTACACCTCAGTGTATTTATTTGTCTCGTTAATCAATGACAAACACAGCGAGTGATGACAACTTCTTCGTGTCCACGGATAGATAAACAATATAACTACAAAAAAACAAAAAACTAAATGTTCTTAACATCTTATGTAATATTTACTGCTTTACATTAAAATGAAGTTTTGTTTGTGGGTTTTGTATGCATTTAGACCTTTGCCCGGCGATCATTACTTTTGACTTCCAACTTTTAAACTGGATTAAGTTATTGAGTAATTTGCGGGTCATCATTATTGCACTCCGAACATGTCAATAAATGCTCAGATCCCCTCATCAGCATGGCTTGCAGTGTCCAGCGACTGAAGACTCCAGGTCTGTGTTGGTTGATAAGTCTTCTTAAACGCCCACAGATGTTCTCGTTTTTCGCTGTGCCCATTTTAACTCTCATCTCTTTCATCCGTGTTAAACTTGATTTTAAACACTAATTTATTGCTTTTGTCTTGCTCTCTATCTATCTTTAAGGCCCTATAATGGAAACATTTGTCTAGTTTTTATCTTATCCTCAAAGCTGGAAGGTCCTATTTAAAATATGGTATAATGTTTACAAAACCGGGTGTTAGGCAAGGTTGTGTGCTGTCACAAGATTTGTTAAATAGTTTTAGTGATCTTGTTTTAAGATCCATAAGGGCATGCCTGGAATAACAATCGGAGGTTATATTATAAATATTCTAAGGTATGCTGATAATACAGTCTTAATCGCTAACAGTGAAAATGAGTTAGAAGAAATGTTAGACATTATAGTGAAAGAAAGGAACAATAAAGGACTCAGCCTTATAGCAGAAAGACACAAGTAATAGTAACAACAAAGAAAAAGACATTACCTTAGTGCAAAATAAAGACAAGTGGACAACAATATTAAAACAGGTAAATGAATTTAAATATTTGGGAACTTTGTTAACCTCAGACGGAAGATATACAAACGAGGTGAGATGCAGAATGGGTCAGACAAAAGCAGTTTTCCAAAAAATTAGGAAGATACTGTGCAATCCATTTTTGACAATAGAAGCAAGAAAAAGAGTTCTTAAATGTTATGTAGAGCCAGTCTTAACATATGAATGTAAATCATGGGCAATAGGACAACAGACAAGAAAATCACTGGAGTCTGTAGAAATGTGGTTTTACAGAAGAATATTGAGAATACCATGGACAGCTAAGAAGAGTAATGAAAACGTTATGAACGAGGCCAAAGCAAAAAGAGAGCTAATTTCTAATATTAGGAAGAAACAATCATCATTTTTTTGGGCCATGTAATGATAATAGAACAGCTGGAATATATTGTAACACCTGGAAAAATTGAGGGACGAAGAGATAGAGGGAAGCAAAGAGAAAAGATACCAGACAGCTTAAGAGAATGGCTTGGCAGAAGGTCAACAACAGAAATGATAAATAACTGTCGAGATCGAAAGTTGTGGAGAGACATGATCACCTACGCCAGCAGACACAGTACTTGATGATGATGATAATGCTTTGTCAGCTTTCCTATGAATCTTCCTGGTTCTTTTCTGTTAAACAATATGACAGCCGATTGAAGAGCAAGAGATATATGACAACCAAAGGGACAAGAGAAATGAACGCCCCAATAACTGATTATTTTTATATGAAGATCCACTCTCAGCGGAAAGTGTAGGAATGTTTCTTTTTGTTGCCCTGAAGGCAGAGAGTTAGCCATAGATTGCTTTGTCTCATTACGGACGAGGCGATGTATAATAATCTCATGGGAAACCAGTGACGCAATTAATGAGCGCCCTAATAAATATCGATGAAATCGACATAGGAGAAGAAATAGTTGATCTGAACAAACAAGTTGCACACAATTATTGCAGTAATGCACGGAGATATGAGGGAGGAATTTTAATATTAAAAAAACAGGGAAAGAATGAGGTGAGGGGGAACGAAATTTAAAAACCAAAAAATATGAAGAAACAAAAGTCCTGGGTTTTCCAACTTTCATGCAGCTGCAAAAGACAGAGGCAAGAGAGAAAGAGAGAGAAAGAAAGAGAGAAAGAGAGAGAAAGAGAGAGAGAGAATGAATATTGTTTGCTGTAGACATTAGTGTCCCTACGGCCCTAACCGATTTCTGGGAAGTAATTGTGTGTCACAGATTGTGGAGAGCAGAAAGTTTGGTTTAGTAAACATAAAGAAATAGGAGACGATAATGGCAGGAAATGCGACTAATGGGGAGAATAAGATAATTTAGGATAATTATTATAAGCAATTTATGGCGAGTAAGGAATGTTTACATATTTAACTTGTCATTCACATTGTATCATTATAAGTCGTGTTTTCGTCGCTGAAAATAATCATATTATTTCACAATGATGTTTTGCATTTTCGTATTGTGATATTTATTACGATCTTTGATCTAAGTTTCATTATCGCAACACATCTCATTTCTTTTCCAGCCTGGCTTTCTTGGCTTCTAATACCCTCGGTATTTCCGGTTGCCAGTGTTTTGTACCCCTCAACGTTGAAAGACAAATGAGTAAAGAAAGAATGTTTTGTTGTGAAGTCTTTAATGTAAATAATATATCCAACACATTTGAAATGATTCATTTTTCTGTTGACACATTTGTATTGTTACTTTTTCCTTTAACGACTTGACAGCTTTAATTTAGTCAAACAGAAAATATGACTACTTCACCATCATCATCAAGTGCCTGCTGGCGTAGCTGATCATGTTTCCCCACAACTTTCGATCTCGACAGTTATTTATCATTTCTGTTGTTGACCTTCTGACAAACCATTCTCTTAAGCTGTCTGTATCTTTTCTCTTTGCTTCCCTCTTTTTTTTCGTCTCTCAATTTTTCAGGTTGTGACAATATTAATCCAACTGTTTCCTTCACATTGCATGGCCAAAAAAGGAAGATTGTTTCTTCCTAATTTTGGATATTAGCTCTCTTTTTGCTTTGCCTCTTTCAGAACGTTTTTACTACTCTCCTTTGCTGTTCATGGTATTCTCAATATTCTTCTATAAAACCAATTTTCTACAGTCTCCAGTGATTTTCCTGCCCGTTGTCCTATTGTCCATGATTCACATCCATATGTTAAGATTGACTCTACATAACATTTAAGAACTCTTTTTCTTATTTCTATTGTCTAAAATGGATTGCACAGTATCTTCCTCATTTTTCTGGAAAACTGCTTTTACCTAATTAAGTCCTATATTGTTATAATAATAATCTTTGTTCTTGCTCCAAAGTAATAAAGAAACATTAATCCTAAATAGTTCAAAAGATCTTATTTTACCCACATGATTAATCAACGACCGACAACCTACTGTCCACTTATTTGGAGTACTTTAATTTCGTTATAAACTATTTACATTTCTGCGTGACCTGAACGATGTGCTCAACAATTTGTTAAAAATACATACTGTGATTTACACTTTATGGGACACCGATTTAGTATGAAAAAGCTTTAAAAGACTACGTGCGATTATAGAAACGCTTTGACCACATTAATAATATAATAAGCGTAAACTCCTTATTTAATCAACAACGCAATAGGGTGATTTCTGACGGACAGTAACAAATCAGAAATAAAAAAGAATAAAACAGAAGTCATAAATGTCGCCCAAAAAAACAGAACATCAACATAACTATAGAAGGCAGACAACTAAAACAAGTAGAAGAATTCAAATACCTAGGAAATCTAATGACAAACGATAATTCTCAAACGGCATAGATATAATCAAGAAGCAACAAAGCTTATCAAATCATCGGACAGTTATCACCACTATTGTCCAAAAAGGAAATAACTCTGGAGGCAAAACGAGCACTATACAATACAATCTTCATCCCAACGTTGTGCTACCAATGCCAGACCTGGACCCTAGATGCAAGAACAATAAGAAAATTACCTCTACAGAGATGAAATGTGTTAGACGAATGACAGGAAACAGTCTGAGAGATAAGATCAGAAATGAAGAACTCAGTAAAAAGTTAGGAATAGCCCCCGCCATAGAATATATAAGGAAACAACAGATAAAATGGTTTGGCCAGGTGACAAGGCAGAAAGAACAACACAACGAGCCTTCAACAAAACGTTGTGAGAACACCGGACCCAAGGGTCGACCACGAAAAAGATGGGTGGATGGAATATTAGAAGCACTAGGAAACATAACAGCAGCAGAGGCGAACAGAAGAGCAGAAGACCGCAAATTATATCTCCCCTTGACGCTGAAAGGCAGATGAGGAAGGAAAGAAGAGGAAGAAGTAGACTAACAAATCAAAGATATAAAATATATACTTTACTATAGCCAGGAAAGGATAATGGCAGCATAGTTCCTCTTGCTTCAAAACTCCAGTCCCCTGTGTTATTGCCACTTCTAAAAACAGGCTTCACACCTGAATTCATTATTCAGCTATTGCAACACATTCAGATGTCTATTTCATCCTTTCGGCTTCTCTACAAGGAAAACTATACGATACCTCACCTTACAGATTCTACGACGTTATGTGTCGTTGATTGACTGTCTATTGACTCTGTATCACTTTACGACATATACTATAACTCTGTGTAATGTTGTTTGACTCCATGGAAACTATGTCATCTTAACCCACATATCTATAACTTTATTTATCGTTGTCTGACTCTATAGAAACTATACTTCATCTCACCTCATATATCTTATTACTTATGCGTCGTTATTTGATATCCTACCATACATATACTGCCCTACATTCTGCTACATTTGAGGCCAGATTAACGTACGCAACAACTGTCATCCAGTTGTCACTGTTAGTTGCCGTTGTCTGTGATTTAGCTAAGTTAAGGCGGGCGACTTCCTCGACATCGACATTGCAGATCTTTCTCAAACTGTCCGTGCACTTTACCCGTGTCACATGTCGACAGTTTTGGCCAGAATTTATGAGCGTGTTTATGTTTGTGCAGTGTCTGATTTTATTTCTTCAGCTTGGTGAAGATGTCTTTGTACTGGCTCATTTATATTTGCATTATGTGCTGGACCTGTCTTGGAAATATTAGTTTTAAATAGCGCGCTCGCAGAGTGGTAGCAAATGAATTGATCAGCACAGGACAAGAGTAGAGTAGTAGCAAGTGAACTGATAAGCTCATGACAAGAGTAGAGTAGTAGGAAGTGAACTGATCAGTTCAAGACAAGAATAGAGTAGTAGCAAGTGAACTGATCAGCTCAGACAAGAGTAGAGTAGTAGCAAGTGAACTGATCAGTTCAAGACAAGAGTAGAGTAGTAGCAAGTGAACTGATCAGCTCAAGACAAGAGTAGAGTAGAAGAAAGTGAACTGATAAGCTCATGACAATAGTAGAATAGTAGCAAGTGAACTGATAAGCTCATGACATGAGTAGAGTAGTAGCAAGTGAACTAAACAGTTCATGACAAGAGTAAAGTAGAAGCATGTGAACTGATAAGCTCATGACAAGAGTAAAGTAGAAGCATGTGAACTGATAAGCTCATGACAAGAGTAGAGTAGTAGCAAGTGAACTGATCAGCTCAGGACAAGAGTAGAGTAGTAGCAAGTGAACTGATCAGCTCATGACAAGAGTAGAGTAGTAGCAAATGAACTGATCAGCTCAGGACAAGAGATCGGGCTCCGTCTAGTTGATGGCTTCTCAGCTCACTCAGCCTTAAATGGGTAGCACACAATGTACGAGTTTGGCGTAGTGCTGACCACATGTAATACCAACCAAATGTGCCAACTGTCGATAAAGATGATACTTTTGTATGCGCCACACTCAAGGGGTGGCGACGCTCTTTCCTATTCCTTTTTTTTGTTAAACATCTATTTCAATTTGAAATTGTCTTTATATTTATGTTGTTAATATCGTTATTGTCAACTTTTATCAGTAACTACGATATCACGACACGCTAGTCGTCAGCGTACATAATATAATTTATATAACTGAATGCTAACACCGTGTGTTACCGGGGCCTCATTATGGGGGAAGTAAAGAATAGTGACACTGTGACCTTCCAGGCATGTCGTAAGAGGCGACTAAGGAGGTTGATCGATGGCTTGACAAGCTGTCATTGTAAAAAATATTGTTATGGAAACAGAGCCATAGATTTTAGAAGCAGTAATCTCTGCACTATGTGCCATTTTGGCACGCAAGGTTTCTTTTTTTGAGATTGTAGTTCTGCCCTATGTGCCTTCTTCGACTCGAAAGGACAATAGATAGATAGATGCTAACATATTAATTGTATATATTGAGAAAAGTGCACTGTAAAGTTCAAATATGGTTCACGTTTCAGATTTAACCTGGTTCAAACTCATGTAGATCAATGGTTGTAAATAACACATGGTTACACCAATAATTGTGTATATTGAGAAAAGTGCACTGTAAAGTTCAAATATGGTTCACGTTTCAGATTTAACCTGGTTCAAACTCATGTAGATCAATGGTTGTAAATAACCCATGGTTACACCAATAATTGTGTATATTGAGAAAAGTGCGCTGTAAAGTTCAATATGGTTCACGCTTTCGTTTAACGGGGTTCGAGACCGATATAGATAAATGGTTGTAAATAACCCATGTTTTTTTTACTTCTTATGGTCGAATGCACAGCAATAACTGAGAAGGAAAGTAAGTATTTTTCATGTATATTAGTATCATTATCAGGTGCCATGCCGGTTGGCGTAGGCAATCATCTTTCTTCACATCTCTCTATCTTTCATGCATGTCATAATTTCAGTCGGTAATCTTTTGTTATGCCATGTGGATAAGCTGTACATGTTGTTTTCTCCAGGGTTCACTCTACTTTTTCTTTCCATTCATTCTGCCCGTTGTTATAGTAATCTTAATGCATTCAATTCGCATCACATGCCAGATAAATGCATATTGGTTTTTCCTTATGAATTTGAAGATATTTCTGGGTTTTACAGCTTTCTTAGACATTTTTCATTAGTTACTTTTGCTATCCCAGCAATTTGTAACATTAATCTGATAAATCACATCTATATCATATTTTAGCATTCTTGTTCAATAAGAAATCGGTGTGTCGACTATAATTAAATTAATAACTTAAACCATACAAAAAGTAAAGAGCTTCGTCACACCAAGTTGCGTATAGGGAATATGGCGTTAGTGACCATAATTTTTACAGACCTTCGGCACATGATTTTTGGGGTAATGTGGTTGGTATTACGCCCATGCCGCTTCACATTCCAAGACAATAAAATCTGGGTAATTAAATCATTAAATCCATTTTAAGGCTGGGTGAACCCGGAAGCCGTCGATCAGGATTGACCCTGACCTCTTGTCCTTTGTAGTCCAGTTCACTAACCATTGAACTATCGCGGCTCCCAACTTATCCCATACTCGACCTAATTATGTGTTCAATTTACTTTTTCCTAGTGTGCATTTGCGGTAAAAATATATTTATCTTAAAAACTATCTCACGTTTGCTGCAACAAATCCACATATTCTGGTCGAGATGTCTCAAGTAGGGTATTGACCTCTCCCAAAACATAAAAACTAACTGGAAATCTTCGGGGAAGTGAGAGACATGATCGAATTTCTTCATTGATTATCAATATCGCTGCATGTGAGATTGAGTTTTGCTTGTATTGGAGAACATCAACATAACTATAGAACGCAGACAACTAAAACAAGTAGAGGAATTAAAATGCCTAGGAAGTCTAAAGACAAACGATAATTCCCAAACAGAAGAGATACAATCAAGATGCAACAAAGCTTGTCAAATCATCGGACAGTTATCACCGCTATTGTCCAACAAAGAAATAACTCTGGAGGCAAAACGAGCACTATACAATAGTCAGTCTTCATCCCAACGTTGTGCTACCAATGCCAGACCTGGACCCTAGATGCAAGAACAATAAGAAAAATAACCTCTACAGAGATGAAATGTGTTAGACGAATGACACGAAACAGTCTGAGAGATAAGATCAGAAATGAAGAACTGAGAAAAAAGCTAGGAATAGCCCCCGCCATAGAATATATAAGGAAACAACAGATAAAATGGTTCGGCCACGTGACAAGGCAGAAAGAACAAAACACAACACAACGAGCCTTCAACAAACGTTGTGAGAACACCAGACCCAGTGGTCGACCACGAAAAAGATGGATCGATGGAATAATAGAAGCACAAGGAAACATATCAGCAGCAGAGGCGAACAGAAGAGCAAAAGACCGCAAATTATATCTCCCCTCGACGCTGAAAGGCAGATGAGGAAGGAAAGAAGAAGAAGTATTGGAAGAGGCGATTAAAAAAAAAAGAGTAAAACCCACTTTCATTTTGAACTTTAATTTTCATGGTTTCTTCCTGTGCTACGGTGTTCGTGTACTGAAATCAGACTCAGTGTCTTCGCTAGTGTGAGGCGGTACTGTTGCGCTCAGCGGAGATACTGGGTAGAGGATCTCAGCAATTTAGAGTCGTCAAATGTGCAACGAAAACGATCTGTTGACTAAACTAAACTCAACTATGAAAAGGAAATCCCTTTGTAATTGAAAGTTTAAATATTAAATTACACTGTGTATACGTATACACCAGTATAGCATGTAAATAAATCACTAAAATGTTACGTAGATTATATAAATATATGGTATGTCATTAAGTAAAGTACTTAACTTTGAGGATCAGTGAGAAATGCTTTAAAAAATCGATTCAACAAAACAGCAACATAATACCAGTGACCAAAAGAATCAACAAGAAGAAATGTATGGCTGAAGAAATATGAGAACCAATCAACAAAAGGCGAAAACATAAGAAAAAAGAACTGACACACAAAAGATTGCACAAAGATATGCAAAACAAAAACAGAAATCCACGGAAGGATGGTTAAAGGAGAAATATTAATAAATGAAAAAATAAGAAAAAATAAAGACACACAAAGTATGCACAATCAGTTAAGTTAATTAACAGAAAGAAAAGAAGTCATGGTTTCAGAGTGTGTGAAATCAAGGAAGGAAATATAATAACTGGAGAATAGAAGATAATGTTGAGATGGACAGAGTATATTAGTCAATTCTATGATAATGAAAGACCCGAGCTAAACAACTCAAACAAAGACACATGACCACCAATAATGCAGAGTGAAGTGGAGGATGCAATTCAACACATGAAAAGAGGCAAAGCTCCAGGTCCCGACAATATAACAATCGAAGAGATAAATGAATTAGGAGAGCTGGGAGTACAAGTCATAACAAAACTACTCAATGATATATATAACACAGAACACATACTCGAAAATCTACTAAAATCTATCTTTGTAGTCATACCGAAGAAGTTAGGCGCCACTGATTGTGAAGACCATCGCACTATTAGTCGCATGAGCCACATGACGAAAATATTACTAAGAATCATCATGAGACGTGTAAAGAAAAAAAGAAAACCAAAAATAAGTAAGAAACAATATGGATTTGTGCAAGGATAGGGCACCAATAATGCTGTATACTTTCTGAGAACATTGATAGAAAGAGCTACCGTGGTAATGAAAGATCTATATATGTGCTTTATAGATTACACAAAAGCATTTGACAAAGTAAAGCATGTGGAAATAATCAATATGCTGGAGAAATTAAACATTGATGGCAAGGATCTGCAAATCATAAAAAACATGTACTGGCAACAAACAGCAGTTATACGAATTAGTAACCTAACAGGACAATTCCAATATATAAAACAGTGTCAGACAAGGCTGTGTTCTGTCACCGGATTTGTTTTCCCTGTACAGCGAACATATTATGATATCAATAGTAGACACACAAAAAAGGAATTGAAATCAGCGGTCACAACATAAATAATTTGCGATATGAGGATGGCACAGTCTAATCAATCTTATCGCAGCAACAAAATAGGTCTCAATTTGAATAGTAAAAAAAAGAAGTAATGATCATATCAAAGAAACAATCATCATCATCATGCAGCATAAAAATAAACATGACAAATCTGAAACAATTGCAACGCGTCAAATGCTTGGGCACAATAATAACATAAGATGGAAGATGCATCACAAAAATAAAAAGCAGAATAGCTCAGGCCAACATAGCATTTCAGAAAATGAAAAATATCTTATGCAACAAATATATGTCAATAGAAGTGAGAAAAAGAGTTCATCGGTGCTATATAGAACCAATTATGATTTATGGAAGCGAATCATAGACAATATACAAACAAATGAAAAGACGATTTGAGGCCACAGAGATGGGATTTCTCAGAAGAATGTTGAAAGTTCCCTGGACAGCCAAAAGACAATGAGGAAGCTCTCAAAGAGGCCAACACAAAAAGGGAGCTCTTAAAAAACATCAGAAAGAAACAATCAACATTTTTCGGGCACATCATGAGAAGAGGAATGTTGGAATACTTGGTTACAACTGGCAAAATTAAAGGAAGGAGAGATCGAGGACGACAAAGAGAGAAAATACTGGATAGCTTGGTGGCATGGCATGGAAAACAGTCAACTAAAGAACTGATACGATGCACTGTAGATAGAAAATAGTGGAAAGACATGATCGCCTACGCCAACCGGTATGGAACATGATAATGACATAATATTGAAACGATATACCCATGCATATGTTATCTAAATTAACCATCTGTGTTAACTTATATTACGCAGATGAATCTCTCCCTGAAAACAGCTAAGATTAAACTGTGCAATTAAGAACGAGAACAGTGAACAAGCGGACATTGTACAAATGCAGTTATTGCTCTGTGTACAAGAGCACAAGCCAGATATACGATACAAGTATTCATATCATAGAGTGTAGAAAGAAATATCAAATATTGAGCCGCGTTCTTTATCCTGGACCTTGAATCCTTCAATGCACAAAGTTATGTTGGTATAATCAAAACAGGTGGTGCATCGATGATAAGATGAACTGATAAGATGCGCTCATGGTGACGTGCATGCAGATGAGACTGTTTCGTGTTGTCCATAGCAACCGTGACCGCTTGATAGCAACAGATTTCATATTTATCTGGAATTTTTAGAGTAAAGCTGAAAGCCGTCACAACAATGATATGCGTTCATAGCAAATGTAGGATAACATCTCCATGATTATTCTGTCAAACATGACACTCTTTTTTGTTAATTTGTGTACATATTTTTTTCTTTCCTTTCTCATTTTAATTTCAAGAATATGGGAGACATATATTTGCTCACTTCTTCTATTGTTATGTTTTATATTGTTTAGTTTCTAGTTCTATCCATATTTTTTTTTTGTAAAGTCCTCTCGTTCTATTGTTATAGTAACGTTTGTTATTGTGTGGTATCATGTTTATTAGTGTCTGTCTTGTCAAGTGGTCGTCCGATATAATTTATTATTTATTTATATGCATATTTACTCTGCTAAGGTAATGTCTAATTTCTGTGTGCGTGTATTTGATTAAAATTAAATATCATCATCATCATCAAGTACCGGGCCCGCTGACGTAGGTGATCATGATTCTCCACAATTTTCGATCTCGACAGTTATTTATCATTTCTGTTGTTGACCTTCTGCCAAACCATTCTCTTAAGCTGTCTAATATTTTATTCTATTTCCTGTCCTCTATCTCCTCGTCCTTCAATTTTCCCAGTTTTTACAATATTTTCTAGTTGTGCACACCGTGAGCTGTGTGTCTCATCCGTTTTGATCATGTTTCGATATTCCAATTGTTTACGATGAATGATGATACCGTATGACAGGAAACAGTTGGCTGTGTTAATTTTCTGCGCGGTTTCGCCTTATATATTTTGGAGTGCGCTGAGACTGCTACGATGGGGACTACAGTTACCTTTCTTTGTTTCGGAGATGAGATATTAATTCGGATGATTCCGCTGGCACGGGCGGTTGAGCAATTGTGGATTTTAATTCGTTTGCAGGGATACGGTGGCCTTCCATAACCAAATAACCAAAATCTAGGTGTTCTCTTCTCATTACATGGCCAACAAATGATGATTGGTTCTTCCTAATATTGGAAATTAGCTCTCTTTTTGCTTTGGCCTCTTTCAGAACGTTTTCATTACTCTTCATAGCTAGAATATACATTTATTTATTGCATCCTTCCTTCTTCATTGATACCCTGGGGGTTGTTGGGTCACTACTGACTTCAACCTCCTTCATTGATCTATATATACAGTCATCTTTCTTGACACTGCGAAGTCGAGGCTTGCCCATCCATTGATATAATCTTCCTCTCTTTTTCTGCCTTCCTCCCTTCCTCCCTTATTCCACAAATCCTTGCAGAATGGCCTTGCCAGGCCAAACTTATCGTGATACGTCTCTGTACCATACCATTTTTAGTATATTCACATCCACAGATTCCCATCTACTCCAAATGCTTTGTTTGTCCTTTTGAAAACTTTTTTCATTCGTGACACAATAGAAGCAGAAGATGCCCAAAATCTTACAATGAAGTTTCACTTGCAGATCGTGAATTTTATACCGTAGATCTGATGTAAGCGCCCATGTTTCGCAAACGTATATAACAACAGATGGTTCAAATTCCGACTACACCGGTTGGGATTTTTATTTATGATTTCTCTCTGCGACAAACACCCCTGGTCTCAGCAGTAAGGCCCGGCTTGAAACGTCAATTACTCATCGACGGAAAAAATATGAGTACCTCCGAAGTCGGAGCTATCTGCCTGTGCGGCGAGGGACCCCAGTGCACACAGCTGATAGGGAAAAATAGATTAACACGCACAATTCAGTTCCTAGTTTCTAGGGACTCCGTCAGAGGTAAAAGCTGGCGAACAGAAAAATAAATAAATAAAATAACAGATATAACAAGGGTGCACATCAGGTGTCCTAGAGATAAACGGGCCTTGCCGAGTTATCTTAGCTTGACACTAATTATAAACAAGTGCTTCAATTCTCTCCCGATTCGATTGCAGCCCGGGTTTACAATGACCGCGCCTTCTGTTGCTCACCAGGACAAACGCGATAAGTAGGCCACTGAGCAAATAGTAGTCAAAATAAAACCAAGAATAGTATTACATTTAATAATGACATGTCTGATGTATGACATTGATAATTTAACTGTTTTTCTTCATTCTGTTTGCATCTCAACACCATTCTAGAATTATACAGAATGTGTTACTTCTAGAGTGAAATGTGCAACTGTGACTATTTAAATAATGTGCAATGCACACAAAACTGTTATTTTAGATAATGACATGGTAGCGGCTCTATTTCACACTAGAGGGAACAACGGAAAGTAAGGGCCCTGTAATGAAAGTAAAGTCTATGGAAGAAAGACTTTGTAACGCACAAACCTGCAAGGGAATACCAAGACAAATGAGAAGGATCTGGAGACTTGAACATTGCTCTCTTGGGCATGCCATAATGAGTGATTGAAAGTGCGAGAGATTAAATCCATGATTAAGAATCGCTAAATATATTTTGACAACCTGAAATATGTTCTGACATGAAATCAAACAATCCCAAAACTAAAACTGAGAACAATAAAGTATTAACATCTACTCAAAATTCCTGTATGGCGCAGAAACATATACATTAAATAGGAAAACATAGCAGACAATTGAAATACTTGAAATGTATATTTCAAGAAAAGTGGAAAGATTTGAGTAAACAGAAGAAAACAAATAATGAAGTATTGAAACAGTTGAACACAAAGACGGAAATTGAAAACAGAATTTGAGCAAAAGCAAGTGCCGTTTTTAGTTCACGTAAAACACACGATAAGCAGTCATGTGTTGCTTGGGAAAACACAAGATGAACAAGGCAGACAGAAACTAAAATATACTGACAACTTAAAGCGATATACAGGGGAATCTATGACAGCCTACAGCATCTAGGCAAGTGACAGGTTAAAATAGCGTTACATTAGTAGTTAATCTTCGGTGTAATATGATAACTGTAATCGTTTTCTCTATCTCTTTCTTTCTCTCTCTTCCTCTCTCTCTCTCTTTCTCTGTTTTATCATCTGTCGTTCTTTAACTGTTATATGTAGACGAGGCACAGAAATCTGAAATCTTCAAATGTTTACTTATTTCCTCCTCTATCTCCACAGACGTTTCTCTCGTTATCCTTCCTTTCTTTATCTTTCAGTTTTCATCAGTTGCCTGTGTCTAGCCGAGACACCACGTGCCAATTCTCAAGTGTACCCAAACTGATTACGCAGTTTGCAGACGCTATTGGCTGAGACAATACAAAATACATCAAAAGTAAAACGCCTGGCAATGGCATGTATGCAAAGATAAAAAGATATCTTACAGATGAGTTTGCTAATACAACACTACAGACATTATAATCGTATTAGCACGAACAATTTTGAAAACTCGTGTTACAGATCCATTGAAGACATAATTCGAGGCGGAGACAACTAACCTGGAAGCAGAGTTATTGCACTTTTGCTCGACATTTCTTGTTTCCAACACATATAATCTTATTATTTCAAGCAAACTAAAAGACACCTTAACATGAGAGCATAGTTATTGTATCTTTTCCAGAAATTTCTTGTAGCCGAAAAAAATAAGCTTATTAGTTCTAGCAAAGTCTAAGACTGATATATTGGTATCACGAAGTATTCATTATCCGCAATTAGACAAGAGCTTTGTCTTGTTCCACGAAATGATGAGAGGACATCGGGTGGAAAATTTCTGAAAGTGTCAATGGGTTACTTTACTGGTGGAAGAATTAAGCTTGGAATGTGATCGAGTAGAGCAGCGGTTCTAAAACCTTTCTTCGCTTGTTCCCTGTTCCAGATTTTGATCATAATCATGCGCTAAGAAATTCCCAGATTCGGTTAATTTAACGAGAGATACATAAACATTGAGAGATACAGAAACAATGAGATATACATAAATAATGAGAGATACAGAAACAATGAGAGATACATAAATAATGAGAGATACAGAAACAATGAGAGATACATAAGCAATGAGAGATACAGAAACAATGAGAGATACGTAAGTATTGAGAGATACAGAATCAATGAGAGATGCATTAATATTGAGAGATACAGAAACAATGAGAGATACATAAATAATGAGAGATACAGAAACAATGAGAGACACATAAGCAATGAGAGATACAGAAACAATGAGAGATACGTAAGTATTGAGAGATACAGAATCAATGAGAGATACATAACTATCGAGAGATACAGAAACAATGAGAGATACATAAATATTGAGAGATACAGAAACAATGAGAGATACATAAATATTGAGAGATACAGAAACAATGAGAGATACATAAATATCGAGAGATACAGAAACAATGAGAAATACATAAACAATGAGAGATACAGAAACAATCACAAGATCTGTCATGTAATGGACACCAGAGGGAAGGTGAAAGAAAAGCAGACCAATGATAACCTAGCGGAGCACAGGAAAAGCAGAGATGGATAGTATGGGTCAAACATGGAGCACTCAGTGAAGTAGGCTAAAGACCATAGGAAATGATTGAAGTCTGTCTTACAATATGCTACAAGGTGTACCATACACTGACAGGTAGACTAAGAAATTAATACAGTCATCTTTTCAACAACAAAAAGGTTCAATATAAGCTGATATTAGAATTGTCATCGCTGCTCTGAAATTGGATGATAAGATGTAAATCTATTTACCAGTTCGAAAGGTGCAAGGCACAGTCCAACGAAACCACCATATAAAAGGACGACACGGAAGAAGAATTGATTCCAACCGTCCAATAAATTAATTCAAATTATCAGCACGTCCAATTTTTGTTCCTGAAATGGCCGAAGTCCTCCCAGTTTAAGCAGCTTATCATTACTGAATTCTTAAATACAATAACATATTACTGAATTCTTAAAAACAACAACTTATCATTACTGAATTCTTAAATACAACAACATATTACTGAATTCTTAAATACAACAACTTATTACTGAATTCTTAAATACAACAACTTATCATTATGGGATTCTTAAATACAACAACTTATTACTGAATTCTTAAATACAGCAACTTATCATTATGGAATTCTTAAATACAACAACTTATTACTGGATTCTTAAATACAACAACGTATTACTGAAATCTTAAATACAACAACTTATCATTACTGAAATCTTAAATACAACAACTTATCATTACTGAAATCTTAAATACAACAACTTATCATTACTGAAATCTTAAATACAAAAACTTATCATTACTGAAATCTTAAATGCAACAACTTATCATTACTGAAATCTTAAATACAACAACTTATCATTACTGAAATCTTAAATGCAACAACTTATTACTGAAATCTTAAATGCAACAACTTATCATTACTGAAATCTTAAATGCAAAAAACTTATTACTGAAATCTTAAATACAAGAACTTATCATTACTGAAATCTTAAATACAACAACTTATCATTACTGAAATCTGAAATGCAACAACTTATCATTACTGAAATCTTAAATACAACAACTTATCATTACTGAAATCTTAAATGCAACAACTTATTACTGAAATCTTAAATGCAACAACTTATCATTACTGAAATCTTAAAAACAACAACTTATTACTGAAATCTTAAATACAACAACTTATCATTACTGAAATCTTAAATACAACAACTTATCATTACTGAAATCTTAAATACAACAACTTATCATTACTGAAATCTTAAATACAGCAACTTATCATTACTTAATCTTAAATGCAACAACTTATCGTTACTGAAATCTTAAATACAACAACTTATTACTGAAATCTTAAATACAACAACTTATCATTACTGAAGTCTTAACAACTTATTGTTGCTTTTTCTCAGTTATGCCTGCTTGCCTTTACTACAAACTTGGTTACAACTATCTATCTTTACTAATATTTTAGTTGCATCAGACTATCATTATTGCCATGCTATTTATAACTAATTAACATTACTGCAATGTTAGTTGCAATTATTTAGTATTACTGCAATATTAGAAACAGCTTATCATTTCTGAAATTTTACTTACAGGAATGTATCCTTAATGTAATCGTATTTTCACAATTTGTCCTTACCGCTCTCTTAGTTACAACAAATCCTTACCGCCGAATTAATTACCACAAATCCTTAACGTCCTCTTAGATACCACAGCTTATCCTTACCGCGCTCTTAGTTACCACACCTTATCCCTACCGCCCTCTTAGTTACCGCACCTTATCCTTACCGCCCCTTAGTTACCACACCTTATCCTTACGCCCTCATAGTTACCACACCTTATCCTTACCGCCCTCTTAGTTACCACACCTTATCCTTACGGCCCTCATAGTTACCACACCTTATCATTACCGCCCTCTTAGTTACCACACCTTATCCTTACCGCCCTCTTAGTTACCACACCTTATCCTTACGGCCCTCTTAGTTACCACACCTTATCCTTACCGCACTCTTAGTTACCTTTCCATACCGCCCTTTTAGTTACCACACCTTATCCTTACCGCACTCTTAGTTACCACACCTTATCCTTACCGCCCTCTTAGTTACCACACCTTATCCTTACTGCCCTCTTAGTTACCACACCTTATCCTTACCGCACTCTTAGTTACCACACTTTATCCTTACCGCCCTCTTAGTTACCACACCTTATCATTACCGCCCTCTTAGTTACCACACCTTATCCTTACCGCCCTCTTAGTTACCACACCTTATCATTACCGCACTCTTAGTTACCACACCTTATCATTACCGCCCTCTTAGTTACCACACCTTATCATTACCGCACTCTTAGTTACCGCACCTTATCATTACCGCCCTCTTAGTTACCACACCTTATCCTTACCGCCCTCTTAGTTACCACACCTTATCCTTACCGCCCTCTTAGTTACCACACCTTATCCTTACCGCCCTCTTAGTTACCACACCTTATCATTACCGCCCTCTTAGTTACCACACCTTATCATTACCGCCCTCTTAGTTACCACACCTTATCATTACCGCCCTCTTAGTTACCACACCTTATCCTTACCGCCCTCTTAGTTACCACACCTTATCCTTACCGCACTCTTAGTTACCACACCTTATCCTTACCGCCCTCTTAGTTACCACACCTTATCCTTACCGCACTCTTAGTTACCGCACCTTATCCTTACCGCCCTCTTAGTTACCACACCTTATCCTTACCGCCCTCTTAGTTACCACACCTTATCCTTACCACCCTCTTAGTTACCACACCTTATCCTTACCACCCTCTTAGTTACCACACCTTATCCTTACCGCCCTCTTAGTTACCACACCTTATCCTTACCACCCTCTTAGTTACCACACCTTATCCTTACCACCCTCTTAGTTACCACACCTTATCCTTACCGCCCTCTTAGTTACCACACCTTATCCTTACTGCCCTCTTAGTTACCACACCTTATCCTTACCACCCTCTTAGTTACCACACCTTATCCTTACCACCCTCTTAGTTACCACACCTTATCCTTACCACCCTCTTAGTTACCACACCTTATCCTTACCGCCCTCTTAGTTACCACACCTTATCCTTACCGCCCTCTTAGTTACCACACCTTATCCTTACCACCCTCTTAGTTACCACACCTTATCCTTACCACACTCTTAGTTACCACACCTTATCCTCACCGCACTCTTAGTTACCACACCTTATCCTTACCGCACTCTTAGTTACCACACCTTATCCTTACCGCACTCTTAGTTACCACACCTTATCCTTACCGCACTCTTAGTTACCACACCTTATCCTTACCGCCCTCTTAGTTACCACACCTTATCCTTACCACCCTCTTAGTTACCACACCTTATCCTTACCGCACTCTTAGTTACCACACCTTATCCTTACCGCCCTCTTAGTTACCACACCTTATCCTGACCGCCCTCTTAGTTACCACACCTTATCCTTACCGCACTCTTAGTTACCACACCTTATCCTGACCACCCTCTTAGTTACCACACCTTATCCTGACCGCCCTCTTAGTTACCACACCTTATCCTTACCGCACTCTTAGTTACCACACCTTATCCTTACTGCCCTCTTAGTTACCACACCTTATCCTTACTGCCCTCTTAGTTACCACACCTTATCCTTACTGCACTCTTAGTTACCACACCTTATCCTTACCGCCCTCTTAGTTACCACACCTTATCCTTACTGCCCTCTTAGTTACCACACCTTATCCTTACTGCCCTCTTAGTTACCACACCTTATCCTTACCGCACTCTTAGTTACCACACCTTATCCTGACCGCCCTTTTATTTCACAAATCCTTATCGCCCTCTTAGTCAACACAAATTATACTTACCGTCCTCTCATTTACCTCAGCGTATCCATACCGTCCTGTTAGTTTCAACAAATCCTTACCGATCTCATAGTTACCACACGTTTTAGTTACCACCCTCTTAGTTACCACAAATCCTTAAGGCCCTCTTAGTTACCACACCTTATCTTTACCGCACTCTTAGTTACCACAACTAATCCTTACCGTCCTATTCGTGACCATAAGTTATCCTTACCGTTCTCTTAGTTACTACAACTTTTCTTTATCGCTCTTTTAGCACCAATTTATCCTCCCTGTGCTCTTAGTTGCAAAAATACACCCTCACGTCCCTCTTAGTTGCAAGAATGCATCCATACATCCCTACTTTTTGCAACAACTCATCTACACCTCCCTCCTAGTTGCAACAACACATCTACACCTCATATTAGATGCAAAAACTCATCAATATTTCCCTTATAGTTGCAACAACACATCACACCTCCCTACTAGTTGCAAGAACTCTACTACACCTCCTACCTAGTTGCAACAACTCATCTACACCTCCTACCTAGTTGCAATAACACATCACACCTACCTCCTAGTAGCAACATTTCATCTACACCTCCTACCTAGTTGCAACAACACATCACACCTACCTCCAAGTTGCAACAACACATCACACCTACCTCCTAGTTGCAAAAACTCATCCACACCGCCTACCTAATTGCAACAACACATCCTCGCCTCCATCCCAGTTATAAAAACATATAATTTGTGGCCGCCTAATACATTTAGTACGTATAAAAACATATAATTTGTGGCCGCCTAATACATTTAGTACGTATAAAAACATATAATTTGTGGCCGCCTAATACATTTAGTACGTATAAAAACATATAATTTGTGGCCGCCTAATACATTTAGTACGCATAAAAAACATATAACCTTAGCACGCACACACACACCTTCACCCTCACCTCTACATTCCTCTCACTAATTGCAAAAACACATTCTCAGCGTCGTCAGGTGACACTTCCCCACGTTGAACCAACAAAAGTGTCCACTTAAAGTAGCCTTAGTGTGCAGCAGACATATCACCTGTTGTGTTGACAACTTGAAAACAGGACAATCGAATTCTCGAATTCCTTAAGTTACAAATCTTACAAATATATATCTGTTTACCAAAATTGGAGAATAGAAAGAAAAGTTGCAACTGGAGACAGAGAGAGAGAGAAGAAATAAGAAACCAGGAGAGGAAAAAAATAATGGGTGGGGGGTATATTGAGAATGAAGGGAAGAAATTAAACATGTCCGTCCCAAAGTCTGACAAATTATAAAGGTCTCAACCTTGAGACAGTAGCACTCAATTCCTGTCAGTCCAACACAACGGTGCATAAGCCAGAACCATACTGTTGCGCAGCTCCAAATTCTTTTCTTAATGATTTCACAATGCCTCTTCTATAATTCTATTGCACTCAACATTATGCAGTCTGACGGGCTATATTGTCCAATTTGAGAACCACTCAGTTGCAGGATCAAAGTCTGTCTATAATAATGATTTATGTGCTTCTCAAAAGAAAGATGGAATGGCCAGCTTGGAAACTCAATTTTAAATATTGGGCCTTCCATTCTGGATATTTTCTCAACCGCAAATATGAATAGTACTTGAAGTTGAACAAAAGAGATATATAAAAAGAGATTAACATGTTATCTACAAAACGGAAACATATGAATAATGTGACTGAAGATTCAGATCTATATACATTATTGGAATATGAATAAATGTGCATCGAAAACGAAGCTGAGGATTTTCAAATCGAGTGTATTATCCATCCATACTAATGCATGCCAGAACTGGAAAACAACTTCAGAAATAAACATGATGATGCACGTGAAAACAAAAAGGAGAATAATCCAAATACAATGGAATGAATTCAAGATGAAAGCAGAAATAACAGAAATGACAAAACATCATCCAAAGTTTTCAATTGCAATCAAGAGAAGATGGTTTCTATCGGTCATGTAATGAGACAACAAAAGAATCCAGCTTGTTTCAGGAGCTAAGTTAAGTGCTCTGTGCACACATTGGGCTGTGTGTTTCATTCGTTTTGATCATGTTTCGATATTTCAATTGTTTACGATGAATGATGATATCGTATGACAGGGGACAGTTGGCTGTGTTCACTTTCTGTACGGTTTCGCCTTATGTCTTTTGGCGTGTGCTGAGACTGCTATAATGGGGACTACAGCTACCTTTCTTTGTTTGGGAGATGAGTTAGTAATTCGGATGATTCCACTGGCACAGGCGGTTGGGCATTTATGGATTTTAATTCGTTTGCAGTGATACCGGGGCCTTCCATAACCAAAGAACCAAAGTACAAGAGAATCTCAAAGCAAACCCTTACATGGGAACCAGAGTGTAAAAGAAAAACGAGGCCGACCTAGAGAAACATAGGCAACAACAGCAGACATCAGCTCCCTCGTCGAGATTAAACAACTCGCCCAGGACAGAACCAATTAGATTTTTGCATACTTTCTTCTCTGCGTTTTCTTTATATAATCCTGAACTTAAACACTGTTATATATCGTTTTGCTTTCTGTTATAAAAATTTCTGAAGTTTTTTTTTGTTTGTTACGCATCATCACTATCACTATTATTATTATATCCCTATTACGTAATAAATTGATCAATTTATGTTTGCCTTTGCTTATTAATGTGTCTCAATATCTTAGTTGATATTCCAATTACTCAATGGATACATCGGTCGTGGTCACTTACTTGTGTTACAGGTCAATATAATCTTAAATAAGAATACTATCGTAAAGATGCCTCATGCATCGATCGTGGTCACTTACTTGTGTTACAGGTCAATATAATTCTAAATAAGAATACTATCGTAAAGATGCCTCATGCATCGATCGTGGTCACTTACTTGTGTTACAGGTCAATATAATCTTAAATAATAATACTATCGTAAAGATGCCTCATGCATCGCCAGTCTAATTTTAATCACGTCTATCAAGAATCTATAAAAATATTAAATAATATTAAATAATAATAACAAATCAATATTAAATATAAACTATTTTAGTATAATTTACAGTTAAATGACATAGTAGATATTAAAACAAAGTTGACTGCACGGGTAACTTCTTTCTACAATTTGAAGGACAATGCATGAAAACAGTCTCCTTTTAGTTTTCTTAATTAACGTCCTTTTAAGGACGGATGACGAAGAGGAATTCTACAGTCTACGAATACTCTAGAATACTTTAGTCATCGGGCGAACGCAAGCAAGCACCAGACATTTAAAAAAAAAATCATCATCGAGTGCCTTCTCAGCAACGAAGGTTGGCTACCATGGATCGCCATTCTACTCTGTTTCTTGCATTGATGGTGCATGCTGTCATAGATTTACTTGTCCATCTTTTGATGTTACTCGTCCATGTTAGTCTTGGTCTTCCTCTGCCTCTTTTACCTTGTATTTTCCCTTCCAATATTACTTGTAATAGGCTGTTGTGTCTTTTAACATGTCCCCAAAAATTTCATTTGTCTTGTCTTAATTGTATTTAGTAGTTCTCTTTTTATTTTCAGTTGTTTTAAAACTTCATCGTTTGTTATCTTTTGTTTCCATCCAATTGTACCTATTCTTCTATAAATAATATTGTTAATATTCTTCTATATCTAATATAATCTTTTTTTTAAAATATGTATTTTGATATGTGCGACTGTCTTACTGTTACTACTGTCTTGCTCATTGAGCCAGGTGCTGTTTGTTCTAGTTGTTGGTTCCGAACATTGTGGTTTACAATTGTCTTTTTTCACATCATAATAATGAAGGTATAAAGTTTAACATTTGTTATATATGATGATAATGATACAAATGTCTACATTTACTAACTTTTGTGTGTCTAGTGTCTTAATGTGATAACAAATAATACTTGATTCATTCTAGAAAACCATTATGGTGATAGAACAATTACATAATTCATTCTAGAAATCCTTATGGTGATAGAACAATTACTTAATTCATTCTAGAAAACCATTATGGTGATAGAACAAATACTTAATTCATTCTAGAAAATCCTTATGGTGGTAGAACAATTACTTAATTCATTCTAGAAAGCCCTTATGGTGATAGAACAATTACTTAATTCATTCTAGAAAGCCCTTATGGTGATAGAACAATTACTTAATTCATTCTAGAAAACCCTTATGGTGATAGAAAAATTACTTAATTCATTCTAGAAAACCCTTATGGTGATAGAACAATTACTTAATTCATTCTAGAAAACCCTTATGGTGATAGAACAATTACTTAATTCATTCTAGAAAACACTTATGGTGATAGAACAATTACTTAATTCATTCTAGAAAACCCTTATGGTGATAGAACAAATACTTAATTCATTCTAGAAAACCCTTATGGTGATAGAACAATTACTTAATTCATTCTAGAAAACCCTTATGGTGATAGAACAATTACTTAATTCATTCTAGAAATCCTTATGGTGATAGAACAATTACTTAATTCATTCTAGAAAACCATTATGGTGATAGAACAAATACTTAATTCATTCTAGAAAATCCTTATGGTGGTAGAACAATTACTTAATTCATTCTAGAAAGCCCTTATGGTGATAGAACAATTACTTAATTCATTCTAGAAAGCCCTTATGGTGATAGAACAATTACTTAATTCATTCTAGAAAACCCTTATGGTGATAGAACAATTACTTAATTCATTCTAGAAAACCCTTATGGTGATAGAACAATTACTTAATTCATTCTAGAAAACCCTTATGGTGATAGAACAATTACTTAATTCATTCTAGAAAACACTTATGGTGATAGAACAATTACTTAATTCATTCTAGAAAACCCTTATGGTGATAGAACAAATACTTAATTCATTCTAGAAAACCCTTATGGTGATAGAACAATTACTTAATTCATTCTAGAAAACCCTTATGGTGATAGAACAAATACTTAATTCATTCTAGAAAACCCTTATGGTGATAGAACAATTATTTAATTCATTCTAGAAAGCGCTTATGGTGATAGAACAAATACTTAATTCATTTCGAGAAAACCCATTGATATATGCGTAAGTGAACAAACTGGACATCACACATAACATTTGTTTGTGAACCGTGATGGCTGAGTTACTTTGTGCACTTATCTTGTGCCTAGCTTCTCTACCGAAAGGTATGGGTGCAACTTCTGGCTATGTTTACTTATTTTCTGTAATATGTTTCTGTTTTATATGTGCCACACAAACACATATACATGTATCATTAAAGTTATCAGTGAGCCGCGATAGCTCAGTGGTTAGTGAATCGGACTATAAAGTACAAGAGAAGGGTTCGATCCCAACCGACGGCTCCGGTTCACCCACGCCTTAAATGGGTACCGGATTTTATTTCTGGCAAAGTAAAGCGACACGGGCGTAATACCGACCACATTACCCCAAAAATCATGTGCCGAAGGTCTGTAAAATGTATGGTCATTAACACCATATTCCCTATACGCCACTTGGCGTGACGGGTGTACTTTACTTTTGTTTTTTAATTTAAGTTATCACGGAAGGAGGAAAGAATGAAACAGTGTGTGCTGACGTGGAGGAATTCTCAAGCTAAGTGATCCCCAAGTGATCCATCATAAGAAACAGATAATCAAATCAATCAGAGGACCACAAGCCCCAAATCAGGATGCCTTTCATAATATGAATAGATATGAACAAGTTATCATTATACGCCTAAGAACAGGACACAATCGACTCCATAGTCACGTGTATACAAAATTCAAGATCGGCACATCAACTACTTGTACATGTGGACAGGCACCCCAGACTGCTGAACACATACTTCAAGACTGCACTGAATATAGTAGACTGAGGAAAATCCATTGGCCCATAGATACAACACTACAGACAAAACTATATGGGCCACTGCCAGAATTACAAAAGACAGTAAATTTTATACAGGAAACGACATTGCAGATATAGACAATACTTCAGGCGAACGAAAGATAGATAGATCCCCAAGTGTAGTCTGCATGTCGCTTTCTATCTAGCGGTTTGTCATTTTGATTTTAGTTGCCTTGATCATTTACTCAAGTAAGTGATATAACCTCTAACAGATTGCTCTAGAACATGTTGCGGTTCATTATTTTAAACCTGAAATTTTCAACGAAATTTATAGTCGGAAATTGTATTTCACACCCATTTAGTAGTGTGGAACGAATTCAAAACAAACGAGGAAATTAGATAAATCGCCAATCAACCACTAATATCTTCAGTAATAAAGAAAAGACGAAGGTCATATGTTGGACATGTGATGAGAAGAGATAATAACCGAATAGCAAAACAAGCCCTCATGTGGGAAACAACAGCTAAGAGGAAAAGAGGAAGACCTAGAGAGACACTGAGAAGAACATTGATGAGAGAGACAAGAGCAGCAGGAATCGGCTCCCTCAATGAGATAGAGCTGCTTGCACAGAACATAGACAAATAGCGATATTTGATAAAATATCTTTAAAAGAATTGAAAACTGCTGGAACAAAAATTCAGATAAGAGAAGGAGTAACTTGGTCTATGCCCTATGAGTCGGCTACGGCTCGAAAAGTCAATAGATAGATAGATTTAGTAGTAGTTTTAGTAAGAAAGTTAGTATTCGTGAAATTGTTAATCCATCGATACATCTAAAAAATGAAACGTTAATAAGGCAAAGGAATTAACATTCGTTAAGTATGTCTCATGTCTCATGTCTCATGTCTCATGTCGGATCCACTTTATTAAAGTTTAAAATTTAAGAATAATTAGAATTTACTCGAGTCAGGACATTTTCACTTGTCCACGTCACTCCTTCGGATGGAAGAGATGGGAGTTAGAATGGGCACAGCCAGAAACGAGAAATATAGTGGGCGTGTAAGAAGACTTATCAACCAACACAGAATTGGAGTCGTCGGTCGCTGGACACTGCGAGACCTACTGAGGAGAGGATCTGAGCACCTATAGACATGTCGGTGTGCAGTGATGATGACCCGCTAATAACTCAATAACCCATTAAATAATGCCGCAACTTCTAATGTAGCTAAAGTGCCGCTATTTTATGACAGAAAATCTTTTCACCACAGTAATATGAATGATATCTACAACAGCGGATATATACCAGGCGACATGCTCAAATCAATATTCATAGCCCTACCAAAGAAATCGGGTGCGATTGAATGCGATGATCATCGCACAATAAGCCTTATGAGTCATATGACTAAGATATTACTAAGAATCATCATGCGAAGAGTGCGAAACAAAATCAGTCCAGAAATTAGCGATGAACAGTGTCGTTTTGTTAGAGATAAAGGAACAAACAATGCCGTTTATATCATATGATCTTTAGTAGAAAGAGCCATAGAGGTGAAAACAGATCTATACCTATGTTTTATAGATTACACCAAGGCATTTGACAAAGTAAAGAACCAAGAAATAATCAAAATTTTAGAAAGCATAAACGTAGACAGCAAAGATCTAAGAATACTAAAGAACATGTCCTGGCAACAAACAGCGGCCATATGAACTGGAAACCAATTGAGAATGTTTCAACAAATAAAACAGGGTGTTAGACAAGGTTGTGTGTTTTCACCAGATTTATTTAATATTTATAGTGAGATTATTTTAAGATCCATAAGGGGCATGCCTGGAATAACAATCAAAGGTCATAATATAAATAATCTAAGTTATGCTGATGATACTGTCTTAATCGCTATGAGTGAAAATGAGTTACAAGAAATGTTGGACATTATAGTGAAAAAAAGCGAAAATAAAGGACTCAGCCTTAATAGCAAAAAGACAGAGGTAATGGTAACAACAAAGAAAAAGACATCACCTCAGTGCAAAATAAGGACAAGTGGAACAGTATTAAAACATGTTAATGAATTTAAATATTTGGGAACTTTGTTAACCTCAGACGGAAGGGGAAGTCACAAATGGGGTGATATGCAGAATGGCTCAGGCAAAAGCAGCATTCCAGAAAATGAGGAAGATACTATGCAATCCATTTTTGACAATCGAAACAAGAAAATGAATTCTTAAATTTTACGTAGAGCCAGTTTTAACATATGGATGCGAATCATGGACAATAGGACAACAGACAAGAAAATCTCTTGAGTCTGTAGAAATGTGGTTTTACAGAAGAATGTTGAGAGTAACATGGACAGCTAAGAAGAGTAATGAAGATGTTCTAAGAGAGGTCAAAGCAAAAAGAGAGCTAATTTCCAATATTAGGAAGAAACAATCATCATTTTTTTGGCTATGTAATGAGAAGAGAACAACTGGAATATATTGTAACAACTGGAAAAATTGAGAGACGAAGAGATAGAGGGAAGCAAAGAGAAAAAATAACAGACAGCTTAAGAGAATGGCTTGGCATAAGGTCAACAACAGAAATGATAAATAGCTGCCGAGATCGAAAGTTTTGGAGCGACATTATCACCTACGCCAGCAGGCCCGGTACTTGATTATGATGATGAATATTAACCAACTCTAAAGAGTTACGTTTGCGGGACCTGCTATTACTCTTAATGCACATCTAGGTTGAGATCTTTATTTCTGGTCATGGATAGCAATACTAGAAGACACTGCTGATATTTGTTACTGCTAATGGATACTGATGATATTTTTATACGATTATGAGAAAGATGTCAAAATAATGGATACTGCTGATGTTTTCATGCGATTATGAGAAAGATGTCATTGCTAATGAATACAGATGATGTTTGTCAGTACTAATATGGACTGCGGCCATTTTCATGTGGTTACGACAAACATGTCAATACTAATGGATACAACTCTAAGAAAATGATTACTTGATTTACGAAAACACGAAACTATTCAATTCGAAGATTATTTGACACTGGTCTCATTGAAACTTGTACATTCCCACAAACACTTCATTAAACCTACCTAATCAGAACTGGTATTTGATTTCAAAACTATTTGAAAGCCCCACTACAAGTATATAAACGAATTTATCTATTTATCTTCCGTTCGCCCTAAGTATTGTCTATATCAGCAATGTCGTTTCCTGTATAAATTTTAGTGTCTTTTATAATTCTTGCAGTGGCCCATATAGTTGTGTCTGTAGTGTTGTATCTATGGGCCAATGGATTTCCCTCAGTCTACTATATTCTGTGCGATCTTGAAGTATGTGTTCAGCAGTCTGGGGCGCCTGTCCACATGTACAAGTAGTTGATGTGCCGATCTTGAATTTTGTACACATGTGACTATGGAGTCGATTGTGTCCTGTTCTTAGGCGTATAATGATAACTTGTTCATATCTATTCTTATTATGAAAGGCATCCTGATTTGGAGCTTGTGGTCCTCTGAATGATTTGATTATCTGTTTCTTATGATGGTATGTAACCGGTGTATCTAGTTGTGTGCCTGTTGAACCTTCCTTTGCCAACTGATCTGCTTTCTCATTTCCTGGTATTCCACAGTGAGATGTGATCCACTGCAGGGCAACCCTGTGGTGCTTGCAGAGTTCAGTCAATAAGGTCTGCAGATGTGGTAATTTTCTGGATTGTAGTGCCTGGAGTACTGATCTTGCATCTGTCAAAAATACTACAGGTTGTGGACTAAGATTACTGTTCAGCAGTTTTTCTATTGCCAACTTTATTGCTTGTATTCCTGCATCATAATTGTTACAATGTTTCCCTGTTGCTATTTTATTCATATCCCTAGTGTTATTTGGGAACTCTATATATGTACCTGCTCCTCCATTCTTTACTGCATTCTGTGCTGATCCATCTGTGTACACGCGGATCCATAGGTTTTGCAAACGAAGTTTGCAATATAATTATATATAATATGCAATAAATATTTAATCTTTTGAACTTTGCTTGTTACTCAGAAAGAAAGAAAAACAATGTTATCTCTTTTTTTTCAATTTAGACACATGAACAATGCCAAACATTGTGAACTTAATTCTTGTTTCCTTGCTCATTCGAAACAATAAACGTCCACGTTATTGACATTCTATTTGCCTGTCAATGAAAGACTAATTACCGCAGCCAAAGTTTCAGTTATTCTTGACTCATTATTGCACCGGATTGTATGTGCTCATATATTGATGTATTGTATTCAAAACTTTCATTATCGTAATTTTTGCTATTCTCTTTGAGGGATTTGTTCTTGAATCACTTTGTGGGATTTGTTCTTGAATCACTTTTTTGGATTTGTTCTTGAATCACTTTTTTGGATTTATTATTGAATCACTTTGAGGGATTTGTCATTGAATCACTTTGTAGGATTTGTTCTTGAATCACTTTGTGGGATTTGTTCTTGAATCACTTTGAGGGATTTGTTATTGAATCACTTTGTAGGATTTGTTCTTGAATCACTTTGTGGGATTTGTTATTGAATCACTTTGTAGGATTTGTTCTTAAATAACTTTGAGGGATTTGTTATTGAAGCACTTTGTAGGATTTGTTCTTGAATCACTTTGGGGGTTTTGTTATTGAATCACTTTGTTGGATTTGTTCTTGAATTACTTTGTTGGATTTGTTCTTGAATTACTTTGTTTGATTTGTTCTTAAATAACTTTGAGGGATTTCTTCTTTAATCACTTTGTTGGATTTGTTATTGAATCACTTTGAGGGATTTGTTCTTGAATCACTTTGTTGGATTTGTTCTTGAATCACTTTGAGGGATTTGTTCTTGAATCACTTTGAGGGATTTGTTCATGAACCACTTTGTAGGATTTGTTATTGAATCACTTTGAGGGATTTGTTCTTGAATCACTTTGTTGGATTTGTTCTTGAATCACTTTGTTGGATTTGTTCTTGAATTACTTTGTGGGATTTGTTCTTGAATCACTTTGTTGGATTTGTTATTGAATTACTTTGTTGGATTTGTTATTGAATCACTTTGTGGGATTTGTTCTTGAATTACTTTGAGGGATTTGTTATTGAATCACTTTGAGGGATTTGTTCTTTAATCACTTTGTTGGATTTGTTATTGAATCACTTTGAGAGATTTGTTCTTGAATCACTTTGTTGGATTTTTTCTTGAATCACTTAGTTGGATTTGTTATTGAATCACTTTGTGGGATTTGTTCTTGAATTACTTTGAGGGATTTGTTATTGAATTACTTTGAGGGATTTGTTCTTGAATCACTTTGTTGGATTTGTTCTTGAATCACTTTGAGGGATTTGTTCTTGAATCACTTTGTTGGATTTGTTCTTGAATCACTTTGAGGGATTTGTTCTTGAATCACTTTGTAGGATTTGTTATTGAATCACTTTTTTGGATTTGTTCTTGAATCACTTTGAGGGATTTGTTCTTGAACCACTTTGTTGGATCTGTTCTTGATTCACTTTGTTGGATCTGTTCTTGAATCACTTTGTTGTATCTGTTCATGAATCACTTTGTTGGATCTGTTATTGAATCACTTTGTTGGATCTGTTCTTGAATCACTTTGTCAGTCATTGAGCTGCATTCGAAAGAGTCAACAATGACATCATGTATTCATATTTGACAATATTTTTGCGCCGTTCTTCACCCTGCTGCAAGTTTATCCATCTCACTGTGACGTTCTCCTCCTTTCTGTGCTGTTCTATATCTTATTGCACTATTCTCCATCTTACTGTGCTGTTCTATATCTTACTGCACCGTTCTCCATCTTACTGTGCTGTTCTATATCTTATTGCACTATTCTCCATCTTACTGTGCTGTTCTATATCTTACTGCACCGTTCTCCATCTTACTGTGCTGTTCTATATCTTATTGCACTATTCTCCATCTTACTGTGCTGTTCTATATCTTATTGCACTATTTTCCATCTTACTGCGCTGCTCTAAATCTTACTGCACCGTTCTCCTCCTTATTTCGCTGCTCTAAATCTTACTGCACCGTCATTGAGTTATTTGCGAGTCATCATCATTTCACTCCTGCTCAAATCCCCCCCCCCCCCCCCTCAGCAATTCTCGCAGTGTCCAGCGACTGACGACTCCAGTTCTATGTTGGATGATATGTCTTCTTACACGGCCACTAAGTTTCTCATTTCTGGCTGTGTCCATCTTAACTCCCATTTCCATCATCCGAAGAAGTGACGTGGATCTGTGTTTGTGGAAATCCTGTGCTCTTCCCACATCTCGGAGGACATTGATGGTGTCCGCCCGACCCATTGGTTGCCCGTCCTCAACGACAGCGCAGCTAGCCAACCTGTCCGCTCTTTCATGTCCCCGTACTCCCGCATTTCCAGGTACATAGACAAAGGTGACCTTACGTATTTTAGATTACTGCAACGACTCTACCCATTGCATGCGTACAGAGTCTGCCTCCACTTTTCTTATCATGCTCATCGATTCACTCAGTATACAGGCGTGGTTGTAGTCTTGTGACTCTAACCATTTGAATACCTGGGTCACTGCCATCGCCTCCGTTGTCATGCCACTCGTGGTCATAACGTATGCACCACTGTCTTCGTAGACTATTCTGCCTGCCGAGCGTGCTGTAAATGCCCATGCACTTCTTTGGTGTCGGATTACAGATCCGTCTGTATAGATGACTGCATCTTTCTCATCGGTGTTATCGCAGATGAGACCGTTGACCTCAGCCTTAACCACGACCGGGTTCTGTTCCCTACTTTTCAAGTTCAGTGTGACAATACACGAGAAAGTCCACTTGAATGACTAGGCACCGGTATCCACTCCTCACCAACGCTGATATTGGTAAGCCTACAGTCCTGTTTGATGACATCTTCTGCTCGGCCCACCCATGATCTGCCTCATTTTAGCCTGGCACCGTTCACTGTGTTGAGCACGTAGTGCAATGGATGCTCTTTATCATCTGTACTAATCTTCAGGTATGCTCGTGCTCTTCAGATCTTGATTCTATCATCCATGGGTGGAAAGTCAAGAAGATAGCTCATTGCTACACAGGGATTGTCCATGGTACATCCCAAGATAATGCGCATGGCTTCATTTTGTATTTTCTTCCGCCTATCAATTTGAGTCGTACTGACAGTAAGCATTGTCAGGGCATACTCGATTGGTGCGAGGACTAATCCCTGGAACAGATGTGTAAGTAGCCTCTGCTCGATGTTGGCAGCTGTCATGACCTTCAAGGCGGCTAATCCTTTGCGGGATTTTGTTGGTCGACGTGGTCCCGAAAGCATAGGCTGCAATCAAACTTAACTCCGATGTATGTCATCAACTTGGCCCTGGTCACCTCATCAGCTCCCATTCGTACTACCGGTGTGGTCATATTAACGATATGATTGTTAAAAGAGAACCATGAAACTGATGCTTTATTAGGATTAAACAAGACACCTGAAAAAGCGACACCAGGAAGAAATGCGATCGAGTTCGTCTTGCATTTCGGTGGCGATTCCTCGTCTGTCACTTCTCTGTCGATATAACAGAATATCATCAGCAAAAGTCATAGTTCTTCCCCTCCCATTCAGCTGTTCTTCCGTGATCGTTATTGTGTACACGTTAAATAGAACTGGTGACAATGGTGAGACTTGTGGCAGCCCAGGACAAATGGATGTTGGCTCGGAAGACCAACTTCCGCATCTGAGTATCACCTTCCTCAGAAACAGTGCCGCTGCGATCCATCTAATGTGGAAGGGGTGCACCGCCAGTTTGAGAAGCATATACATGAGGTATTAAAATGGTAGCCTGTTGTATGCATCCTCCAGATCTATAGCAGCAGCACATGTCTCCTCTCGTCTGTGGAAGCCTTCGAAGACGTCATAGGCAAAGACTGCCGCATTGAGCCATGTCTCTTTGTTATATCTATAACCTCCGAGTGGGGGTGGGAATGCGCGTTTCTGTTCAAGGTAACAGGTGAGGACACGGGCAATTATTTTCTCCAGCAGCTTGCCTGCAGTGTTCTGCATTGTGATGATTCTGTAGGCACTGATCTGAGAATGGTCCTTGTTTGGCTTCGGTAGCGGTAGTAAGTAGCTGTGTAGCCACTCCAACTTAATCTGGCCACTTTTTTACAGAAGTCATCCCATTTGGCATCCTTAGTCTGTTTAGCACATAGTTTAAAGTGCATCATTTTTTGGTCGACCTCTACTTTCAGACGCTTCAAGAGCTCGGGTTGTATTCTTCCATTCTTTCTTTCTGTCTGCCATGTCTTGACCGTTTGTCTATTGCTCCGCCAAGTGTGTTACTGCACCGTTCTCCATCTTACTGCGCTGTTCTATATCATACTGAACCGTTCTCATTCTTACTGCACCGTTCTCCATCTTACTGCACCGTTCTCCATCTTACTGCGCTGTTCTATATCTTACTGCCCCGTTATCCATCTTACTGCGCTGTTCTCCATCTTACTGCACTTTACTATATCTTACTGCACCGTTCTCCTCCTCATTGCGCTGTTCTATATCTTACTGCACCGTTCTCCATCTTACTGCACCGTTCTCCATCTTACTACATCGTTCTTTAACTTACTGCATCGTTCTCCATCTTACTGCACCGTTCTCCACCTTACTGCACTTTTCTATATCTTACTGCACCGTTCTCTATCTTACTGCGCTGTTCTATATCACACTGCACCGTTCTCCATCTTACTGCACCGTTCTCCATCTTACTGTACCGTTGTCCATCTTACTGTGCTGTTCTATATCATACTGAACCGTTCTCATTCTTACTGCACCGTTCTCCATCTTACTGCACCGTTCTCCATCTTACTGCATCGTTCTCCATCTCACTGCACCGTTCTCCATCTTACTGCACCGTTCTGATCTTACTGCACCGTTCTCCATCTTACTGCACCGTTCTCCATCTTACTGAACCGTTCTCCATCATACTGCACCGTTATCCATCTTACTGCACCGTTCTCCATCTTACTGCACCGTTCTCCATCTTACTGCATCGTTCTCCATCTCACTGCACCGTTCTCCATCTTACTGCACCGTTCTCATCTTACTGCACCGTTCTCCATCTTACTGCACCGTTCTCCATCTTACTGCACCGTTCTCCATCTTACTGCACCGTTCTCCATCATACTGCACCGTTCTCCATCTTACTGCACCGTTCTCCATCTTACTGCATGGTTCTCCATCTTACTGCACGGTTCTCCGTTATACTGCATGGTTCTCCATCTTACTGCACGGTTCTCCGTTATACTGCATGGTTCTCCATCTTACTGCACCGTTCTCCATCTTACTGCATGGTTCTCCATCTTACTGCACCGTTCTCCATCTTACTGCACCGTTCTCCATCTTACTGCACGGTTCTCCGTTATACTGCATGGTTCTCCATCTTACTGCACCGTTCTCCATCTTACTGCATGGTTCTCCATCTTACTGCACCGTTCTCCATCTTACTGCATGGTTCTCCATCTTACTGCACCGTTCTCCATCTTACTGCATGGTTCTCCATCTTACTGCACCGTTCTCCATCTTACTGCATGGTTCTCCATCTTACTGCACCGTTCTCCATCTTACTGCACCGTTCTCCATCTTACTGCATGGTTCTCCATTTTACTGCACCGTTCTCCATCTTACTGCATGGTTCTCCATCTTACTGCACCGTTCTCCATCTTACTGTGCCATCATCCTCTATATTACTGCTCCGTTCTCCATTCTAATAGCGACGTTCTCATTCTTACTGCGCAGCTCTCCATCAAAATATGACGTTCTCCATCTCACTGGTCCCTTCACCAGAAGTGATAAGGTTCCGCTCAGTGTAAATTGAATACTTCTTGGGAGTGGTTCCAGTTGAAAACACAACACAACACTTGAAACATCACAGCTCAATGTTTGTCTGAGCGGTATTTTAATTGGTCAAAATCTTATAAGAAACTCTAACAGATTGACACATTTAACACTTCATTTCCGGTGAAATATTCAGGTCTTCATTGAAATATTTTTAAATTTCATTTATAACTTCTAATGGTAAGTTGCGTTGTACCAGTGGTGTTATTAATCTTCATTGCTAAGAACAAGAGGTCGATTTCGATCCCCATCGAGGGTTGTTATTAACGCCATCTATGTTGATATGATATTGTTGACGTTCATTTTTATGTAGTTCATTATTAAATTGGAACGGATTTTTTTTTCTGCGAAAACTGGGCGGCCTGGAAATGTGTTAGTGAGTGAAAAATGTGAGCATTAACGCTGTATTCCATTTTCACGTGCGCTAAACATTCGATTTTACTATAAATTATGTTAATTTTCTAACAATGCAAGCCAAAGGTGTATCCGTATCACATTGAAGAGGGCAAGATTTTTAATTTGATTTTATATATTTTTCATAGAGATAGGTAAACTTTGACCAAAGTATCAAACACACATATTCGCCAAATAGCAGGCGTGTCATCAACAAAATATATGGAACAACCAGAACATCAAGCACACATAGTCAGCAATAGTAAGAGTGTCATCAACAAAATTGTACACGTCATACATATGTCATTCCGAATCAGAAGTCTCTAAGAGGTTAACAGCTGTTATCGGTTGGACAAACTGCAATCCATCTCGTTGCCAGTATTGTTCCTCTTCTCTGAGCACATAGTCGTCACATTTTCTCCAGTATTCAATGTCTATCGTTGAGAGGGCATCACGCGTCAATTCTTTAACATCACACATTTTAATCCTGTTCTGCGCATCAACTTGCCCTTTGACTTTAGCCCACACTATTTTTATTGGGTTGAGGTGCGAATGATAAGGTGGGATGCGAAGAGATGTGTGGCCATACTGTGCAATTATTTTATCAATTTGATATAACTTGGTCTTCTTAGTTTGTCTAACAAGTTGCAGCAACTCTGGTTGTAACTGGGTGTTTGGAAAGGAAACATTTTCTTTTGTAAGCCATGTGATGATTTGATCTTTTGTGCTTGATGAATTAAGCACGTTGTCCTCCAGTGCTACCGCATTATGATAGGATGCATTGTTCATTACAAGACATGACGGTCTATCCAGAATGGGGAGTAGAGTGTTCTCTGTCCAGTCTCTGAAAATTCGTACATTTATTTCAGTCTGGTAGTCACTATTGTCTGTAGATTTTGATTGAAAAATAAGTTGTGTATCATTAACAAGACCATTCTCTCTACTGCTAGCATGTACCAATATAATGCGTTGTGCTTTGCCCCTGGGAATGCTTCTTTTATTGTCTCTGTCAACTTATTGCCATTCTTTCTCATATGTATGATAAGCATTGACCCACGTTTCATCCACATTAGTTGTGATACCATTGCCAGTCCTGGACCTACATGCAAGAACAATAAGAAAAAAATAACCTCTACTGACATAAAAATGTGTCAGACGAATGACAGGAAACAGTCTGAGAGATAAGATCAGAAATGAAGAACTGAGAAAAAAGCTAGGAATAAGTCTCGTCATAGAATGTATTAAGAAACAACAGATTCAATGGTTTGGCCACGTGACACAGCAGAAAGATCAAAACACAACACAACGAGCCTTCCAAAAATGTTGCGAGAATACCAGACCTAAGGATCGACCACGGAAAAGTTGGATCAACGGAATACTAGAAGCACTAGGAAACATAACGGCAGCAGAGGCAAATAGAAGAGCAAAAGACCACAAATTATATCTCCCATCGACGCTGAAAGGCAGATGAGGAATGAAAGAAGAAAAATATCTTTGTCAAAATCATCAACTTTCATTTTTCTTCCTGGCTCAACCGTCGCCTCTACAGAGTCAAAGTTCTGTCCTATCCATCGATCGAAAGACCTTCTATCTATATTTAGAGCTGTCCGTGTTCTGTTTTGTGTTTTTTTAAATATCGTAACCTAACCGAGCCCTTTTAGATTCCTTGCAAAAGTGCCCGTACAATCACACAGTTACCTTTTGCCTAGTGATGAAGTTACACTCTAAACTCTTCATGGTTTTAAAAATTAAGTAATCACTTCACAACAGCTTACAAATTATCACATATAAAGAGATATATATTAATAGTAAATATTTTGTCAAAATACGCCTCTGGACCAATTTAAAAAGAAACCGGAAATGAAATGAACAAACAAAAACCTCGGAATGACTCGCGTCTTACAAGTTACGAGTGCGAAACGGTGCTAAGATTGTGTGGAGAGCACATGAAATTTGCCTTTCTAATGGTGAGTTGATGTCAACAAATGTGGGTATTGTAAAATCCTAAAATTTAGGACAAGCAAGAAAATCATATTTTTATTTACCTCAAATAAGCAAAAATCTTTCCTAAATGCATGACAGTCGGGCAAAAAAATCAGACTGAAGGTCGGTAAAAATATAAGATTTCAGGAATAAAGAATTACAGAAATGCATCAAACAGTTTCCGAGAAAATTAATAAACTCTGTAGGCACGAATTTCTGAACGAACTATAGGTACTGCACTGATTCATTTTCTAATGCCGAGCACAAGGACGCAGCTCAGACAATAAGGTTCTTTCCCACGGCTTTTCGTTATACACAGGGTCTTGGTATTTGCAATGATGATGCTATAAGTAGACTCGTTGGTCTGTAAACAAATCAAATATTCCACGGTGTTAAACAGAACATTGGGTGAGTGTTGAATAGTTGACTGTGTTTTTGTTAGTTGTTCCATATATCAATCCAAGTGCACTTCGTAACTGCTCTCATCATTCTTCAGTTATATCCCTTAAAGTGTAGCGACAGACAACGCCAGTTCTGTGTTCATTTACCAACACTTCTGTGGCTTTCTCCATAACTCACTTGTCCTCGCATCACCCTTCTCACATTATATACTTACAATTTATTCAAAGTTGTAGGTTCACATTCATTATCCGAACCACCTATTTGTTCTGCCCCAGTGGTAGCATTTGAATATCATCGTGATCCATTGCTCGACCACTTTCCACAACAATCAATCTAAACCGGCTGCTCGTATATTGCCTCTTACACTTGAGCCCCTTGTCGCAAAACTAAAGCATATCTGAGTGACCTTGACCACGTTGTAAACTTCCTGAACTGCCAGCGAACCCAGCCCATTTCTTCCTGAGCAAACTCTTAAAATCAGTGAAAGCATTCTCTGATAAAATTCAAGTCGCATTATTGCTTTATCTACTGGCGTGTCTTCCATTGTCAAACCACTTGTATTCTAAGCAAAAGCGCCGCTCATTTACCTGACAATTATCCCCCATACCTGAACTGTGAACGCCCATAATATTCCTGTGTTTTGGTAAACAAACTTCACTATTTTGACTTACCAATGGTGGCAATGCGCTGACTTTGTCGTATAGTGAATGTGGGTTCGAATGCAATCGCTGTAGCATTACAAGGGAAATGGTACCTGATTCACTCACTGGGCTGGGGAAAAGTAGTTTTAGTTGTACCAAAATAACAAACCTGCAAAGCCAGACATAGAATGTTGAAATGAGTTGCTTTTCGCAAAGAACAAATAGTTTTTTTTTTTTTAATTTTAAGTACAAACATCAACACTGCATTAACTTCATTTGCTGAGTGCGACATAAAAACAAACAACTAAACGACAGAAATAATGACAATCAACATCAATCCAACCTAAGCCATTTTTCAAAAACAAGATTCTAAATCAAGTGATGAATTATAAGTACATAGACAACATATTTATCAACGACGGAAAATTAGATACAGGATTAGAAATAGAAAATCAGAAGGCAAATAATGTAAGCTGTCGAACAGTATCGATTATTAAACATCTGAATATGACTATACAAATAAAAAAGAAGTTAATATAAATATTATTTATGACCGCTTGTGTTACCAACATCAGAAACAAGCTCGTGAACGACACAAGTGTAAAACAACATGATAAATAAAATGTAAAAGCAAAGCTGAAAATAAAACTAAAATATATAAGTTTGTAAAAGAGGTCATGTGAAAAATGAATGGTGTTATTTGGTTATGGAAGGCCCCGGTATCACTGCAAACGAATTAAAATCCATAATTGCTCAACCGCCCGTGCCAGCGTAATCATCCGAATTAATATCTCATCTCCCAAACAAAGAAAGGTAAATGTAGCCCCCATCGTAACAGTCTCAGCACATGCCAAAAGACATAAGGCGAAACCGCGCAGAAAGTGAAAACAGCCAAATGTTCCCTGTCATACGATATAATCATTCATCGTAAACAATTGGAATATCGAAACATGATCAAAACTGATGAGACACAGCTCACGGTGTGCACAGAGCACTTAACTCAGTAGCTCCTGCAATAAGCCGGACTTTGAATATGAGGAAGCTGCAACAATGAACACTTTTCATGCATAGCATTCAATGGTTCCTGCCGCCTATCCACCATACACCGGAGGTGCACGTCCTCCTGAAAATGATGATCGTCATATTTTTAAAAAATGTATAGCGCTTGATGTTAGGCCATCGTTGTTGACTCCAATTTCGAACATATAGACACACAGTTAGTCGTAAGACTATCTCCGTCGCACATCAAACAACAGACCGTAAGACTAGCGTACGGCCGGCCTAGGGACACACGATGAGCCATTACGATGACGTAGCACACACAACAATGTCGCACACACAACAATACAATGTAGCGCCCTTTAAATTCCTTATTACTGTATTGAATGCAGCCTACGACGAACAAAACACGGTGCAAATTCCCTAAAGAGATGAACATGCGGCTGACGATGCAGTGCACATTAATGGATGGTGTAACATCAGCTAATAAAATTTTGAGTCAAACGGTTTGGGCATCCGAACAGAATGAAACCAAACCAAGATGCACCTCAAGAATATTACATTCTTGATACAGAGCAAAGGTAGAACCCAGAAAGAGATGAATAGTTGCAATCAAAGAGACTTTAAGTATATTCGACATAACTACTAACTCAACTGCACAACTAGGGAAGGTCATTACTCAATCCTTCTCTCAGATCGCTACACGGCGCAAGCTGTAGGGTAAAGAAAAACAAAACAAACGAATTGAAAGACTAGATCTCATTAGCCTTCCCCTACCTCATCCCCCTAGCTTTCCAATTCACGTACAATATTGTTTACATATCCGGGCTCCTGTGATAAACGTAATAGCTCAGCTTATTGTTGGAGCACATTTCTTATCTTTCCTTTCCTTATCGTATCATCTTTCTTCATCATTATTAAACTCTCAGAACAGTACAAAACAGAATAGAAGCCTTTGAAATGTGGATTTATAGAAGAATTGGATGGAAAGAAAATAAAACAAACGATGAAGTCTTAAATCAACTAAATATGAAAAGAGAACTACCAAACATAATTCAAACAAGACAAATGAGATTTACAGGGCATGTTAAAAGACACAGCAGTTTACTAAAAACTTACTCTTGGAAGTAAAATACAAGGTTAAAGAGGCAGACCAAGACCAACATGAACGAGTAACATCAAAAGATGGACAAATCAGCCTATGAAAACCTGCACCATCAAAGCAAGAGACAGAACGGGTTGGTGCTCCATGGTAGCCAGCCAACCCTTGATGCAGAAACGATACGCAATGATAATGTTTGAAGAATGTGTTTCATTTATTTTAAATATTTATTATTAATTTATTACATTTAGATCGCTTGCTATTTTAATATTTATATCTTTCCGCTGTGTTATATCATTATCATTTTTCGTATCTGTTTTTTTTTCTTTCATTCAACATCTTCTTTCCTTATTTGTCGTTCAAAGTCGAAGTTTAAATATGGCTCATCGTCATGACCCTCTCACGGAAGACTGGCAACTTCGATGTGCTTGTTTGCTTGCTTGTGTTCCCCTGATGATTAAAGGAGTACACCTCTTCATCATCCGCCCTTAAACGGACGTTTTTGTGGGACTGTGTACGTTGTGTTGTGGTTTGCAGTATAACTGTGAGACTTGCACCTTTCGGCCCAACACATCCGACTTCAGCATGGCATTTTTGAGTACGGAGATGTCTTCGATCCCTACTCGCTTGGCCAGATTAGACAGGCTAGTCTGTTACTAGAGGCTTCGGGGAGGGGTGGAGAGGGATCTGGATGGTTCTAGTTCACCGATCTTAGAGATAGCCATCAGCAGTGGGTCACTGACTACTTTCAGCTCTGGTGCTGTGAGCCGCGCCTTTTCCTCCCAACTTTGATATTAATAAGGAACTAAACCTGTAACAGACGCTCCAGTTAACAGAGGATTAAATATTGCTCGTGGAGATTGAAGCTTGTTTATTATAAATTGTTTAAACTAATTTCTTGCTTTGCTTTTTTCCTCTTAAATGTTAACTTGTAAATTATATTTTTTCAATTGTCTTTTTTTTCAAACAAACATATGATTTTATTTCTAATTTTTTCTCTTCGAGTGTTTGTGTCATCGTAAATTTAAAGTACATCTTTTGTGTCAGATATTAGTCCCCATTCCACTGTTGTTTTCTCCATTTTCTCATTTTTCTACACAGTGTACTCATGTAACATGATTTTACTGTTATCGCTCTCATATTATCGAACGACATTATTTCTCTTTTATGTTTTCTTAGAGAATTATTCTCCGTTATGTATTTTGTCCCCTTATTTCTTTGTATTTTTTGTCACATTATTTTTTCTATAATGTTTTTGTATACAATTATTTCTCTTTAAAGTTTTCCTGTACATTAATTTCTCTCTAATGTTTTTGTGTACAACTATTTCTGTTACATTTGGTTACATTTATTTCTGTTTAATTTTTGTGTGTAAACATTTCTCTATACCGATTTTATGTACAATTATTCCTATCTTAAGATTTTATGTACACTTCATTTTATAGTTTTGAGTAGTTATTTCTCTTTAAAGATTGTTGTACATTAGAACTTTAATATATTAATGTACACTTATTTCCGTCCAATACTTTTTGTATACAAATTATCTCTCTCTTTAAGTGATTTGTAATATTATTTCTCTCTGATATGTTTATTTACAGAGTGTTAGGCAAGGTTGTGTGCTGTGTCTCTAGATTTGTTTAATATTTGTAGTGAGATTATTTTAAGATCCATAAGGGGCATGCCTGGAATAACAATTGGAGGTCATAATATAAATAATCTAAGGTATGCTGATGATACAGTCTTAATCGCTAAGAGTGAAAATGAGTTACAAGAAATGTTGGACATTATAGTGAAAAAAAAGCAAAAATAAAGGACTCAGCCTTAATAGCAAAAAGACAGTAGTAATGGTAACAATAAAGAAAAAGACATCACCTCAGTGCAAAATAAAGACAACTGGAACAATGTTAAAACAGGCAAATGAATTTAAATATTTGTGAACTTTGTTAACCTCAGACCGAAGATGTACAACAGAGGTGAGATGCAGAATGCCTCAGGCAAAATCAGCTTTCCAAAAAATGAGGAAGATACTATGCAATCTATTTTTGGCAATAGAAACAAGAAAAATAGTTCTTAAATGTTATGTAGAGTCAGTCTTAACATATGGATGTGAATCATGGACAATAGGACAACAAACAAGAAAATCACTGGAGTCTGTAGAAATGGGATTTTACAGAAGAATGTTGAGAATACCATGGACAGCTAAGAAGAGTAATGGAAACGTTCTGAAAGAGGCCAAAGCAAAAAGAGAGCTAATTTCCAATATTAGGAAGAAAAAATCATCATTTTTTGGCCATTTAATGAGAAGAGAACAGCTGGAATATATTGTAACAACTGGAAAAATTGAGGGACGAAGAGATAGAGGGAAGCTAATAGAAAAAATACCAGACAGCTTAAGAGAATGGCTTGGCAGAAGGCCAACAACAGAAATGATAAATAACTGTCGAGATCGAATGTTGTTGAGAAACATGATCACCTACGCCAACAGGCTCGTACTTGATGATGATGATATGTTGATTTACTAGTATGTTTATCTTATTTTTGTGTGTATTTCCTTTTATTTTGAATGTTTTATGTGTATATTATTTGTTCTATAATGTTCTGTGTACACTAATTTCTCTCTAACACATTCGTTTACCCTTATTTCTCTCTAACACATTCGTTTACATTTATTTCTCTCTAACACATTCGTTTACACTTATTTCTCTCTAACACATTCGTTTACACTTATTTCTCTCTAACACATTCGTTTACACTAATTTCTCTCTAACATATTCGTTTACACTTATTTCTCTCTAACACATTCGTTTACACTAATTTCTCTCTAACACATTCGTTTACACTAATTTCTCTCTAACACATTCGTTTACACTAATTTCTCTCTAACACATTCGTTTACACTAATTTCTCTCTAACACATTCGTTTACACTAATTTCTCTCTAACACATTCGTTTACACTTATTTCTCTCTAACATATTCGTTTACACTTATTTCTTTATAACATATTCGTGTACACTTATTTCTCTCTAACATATTCGTGTACACTTATTTCTCTCTAACATATTCGTGTACACTTATTTCTCTCTAACACATTCGTGTACACTTATTTCTCGTGTGTGTTTTCTTGCACAGTTTTTCATTATTTTTTTTATCTTAACTTAACTAACAATTAATCCGAATTTTTGTTCAAGTTTCTTTTTAATATCATTATATTATTTTCCCTTATGTTTATGTTTACATGATAATGTTCTATTAATTTGTCTTATATTTCGTCCATGAATTTTATTTTTCTCCGTATTTGTTATCTAGTTACATTGATACTTTTGTTTATCTCCTTCAAAATTAAAAAACGTAAAGAAACAACAGAAAAATGGTTTTACCACATGATTAGATATAAAAACCAAAACACAGCACATGGAGCCATTAATAAACGTTGCGAGAACACCATACTCAAGAGCCGACCACGAAAAAGATGATTGATGGAATATTAGAAACAGCAGGAAACATACAGTTTGGAGAAGCCAATATGAGAGCAAAAGACCGCATCTTATCTCTCCTCGACGCTGAAAATCAAATGAGCAATGAACGAAGAAGAAGAAATAAACAACCTCTCTGGTCTCATTCTTCCTCTACCTCTTCTTCTTCATTCCTTCCTCATCTGCCTTTCAGCGTCGAGGGGAGATATAATTTGCGGTCTTTTGCTCTTCTGTTCGCCTCTGCTGCTGTTATGTTTCCTAGTGCTTCAAGTATTCCGTCGACCCATCTTTTTCGTGGTCGACCCTTGGGTCTGGTGTTCTCACAACGTTTGTTGAAGGCTCGTTGTGTTGTGGTTTGATCTTTCTGCCTTGTCACGTGGCCTAACCATTTTATCTGTTCTTTCCTTATATATTCTATGGCGGGGCTTTACCTAGCTTTTTTCTCAGTTCTTCATTTCTGATCTTATCTCTCAGACTTTTTCCTGTCATTCGTCTAACACATTTCATCTCTGTAGAGGTTATTTTTCTTATTGTTCTTGTATCTAGGGTCCAGGTCTGGCATTGGTGGCACAACGTTGGGATGAAGATTGTATTGTATAGTGCTCGTTTTGCCTCCAGAGTAATTTCCATGTTGTGTAATAATAGTGGTGATAACTGTCCGATGATTTGACAAGCTTTGTTGCAATTGAGTCTATATCTGCTGTTTGAGAATTATCGTTTGTCATTAGACTTCCTATGTATTTTAATTCCTCTACTTGTTTTAGTTGTCTGCGTTCTATAGTTATGTTGATGTTCTGTTTATTTCTGGCGACATTCATGACTTCTGTTTTGTTGGTGTTGATTTTCATGTTATATTTTGTGCCTGAGATGTTGAGTTTGTTTAAGTGTTCTTGTAGGTCTTCTATTGTTTCATGTATTAGTGCCTGATCGTCTGCAAATAGAAGCTCGTTGATCTCCTCTGTCTCTGATGGGTTGGCTAGCTTGCATATATGGTCCATGTATATTATAAACAGTAGGGGAAATAGTACGCACCCCTGTCTTACGCCTGATCTAACTTCGAAGTGGTCTGTGTAGCCTGCTGCTGTTGACGTAGAGGCTTTTAATAAGGTTGGTTAGATGTTGGCTTACTCCGTATGTTGTTAGTATCTCCCATAGTTGTTCTCTGTTTACTCTGTCGAATGCTTTTTCCTGGTCAATGAAGGCTATGTATAAGTTTTGATTGTGTTCTGTCGTTCTTTCTGCAAGCTGTTTTAATGTGAATAGTACGTCGGTACATCCTCTGTTTTTTCGGAACTCCATTTGAGAATCGCTTAACTGTAGTTCTATTATTGGTCTCAGCCTTTCTTCCAAGATCCACTGGTCTCATTAATCTCTCAATATACATCTAATGTAACATAACTGTCTGAAAGCGAGTTCCATTGTTCTTAGCTCACCCGAGATACTATCAGTACGACTCGACCGGATCAAATTTGACGCGTCAATTCAAAGGTGTTATCATAAACGGTGCACCAACCACCAACCAAAAAGTCACTTTTGTGTCAATATTTAAAGAAAATGGCCTGCCATTTCATGTTCATTATTATTCTAAGGCAGCCAAGGCGAACATTTATTTAGCCCTAATTCTTCAAAATCAGATTTATACAGAAATACAAAACATAAACAAATTATATATTATATATTCTTCTTTCTACTTCTACCTTTTTTAGCTCCCTGTGGAGCAAAAGTCTTCAACAAACACTTTCCAAGTCGTTCTGTTTTTTGTCATTCTTTTAAGATCATTCCATGTCTTCCCCATCATCTTCATCTCTGCCTCTATCTGTCTCTCCAAGAATTCCTTGGTGTTCCTCTGTGTGTTTTCCCCTGGGGATTCAAAAAAAGGGTATGTTGTGTATAATACTCTCAGTTGGCTTCCGTAGTGTGTGTCCTATCCAGCGCCATCGTCTTCGCTGTATCACTTTATCCACTGTTATTTTACTGGTATATATAAATATATATATATATATATATATATATATATATATATATATATATATATATATATATATTACGAACGTTGTTGTTAAAAGGGATCAAGAGTAACTGAACATTTATACTAAATAAAGCGCGCGTCCTTCGAGGTTATAGTAGGGGGTTTGACTGTTTCTTGTGTTAGAATTACAGTTTTCGGGACATCTATTGCTGACCACCTTCACCTTGCAGAAATGTGCCATGATAAGATAATTATTTTCAGTGGAGAGTTCTCCCTATGAGTATATAAGACAGTCACGCAGAGTACAAATCCTTTCAGAGAGCCGCCATCACGAGAATGACATCAATTTGCCAAAGTAAAGTTAAGACAACGCTACCGGGTATGGATATTAGATTCGACCACAAGAGTTGCGAAGAATAAGTTTAATTAGCATATGCCAGTTATAGTGTGAGCCTCCAGGTTCAATGCAGCCGGAGGCTAACGCCATGGAGTCATGGCACAGTGGTGCCCACCTCATGTAGAGTGTCAAGACACTGAAGGACTGAAATACTTGCTCAACGATTACTTCCTTTTGTGAAGCTCTTATAATGAGTCTCCTATTAATTACGAAAATAGATGAGCATTCTTGTCAGAATATCAGTGACTGATTTTCTGTGAAAAACTGGAGCTGCATCATCAGCAATGCGATCTCATGTAGAGTTTTAGAGACAGCGGTGTACGTCTGGTACAAGAGGGCAGCAAAAGAAATTCACAAGAGGGCAGGAGACAGACCTCCTTAACTCTACTTTTGAATTCTAAACACTCAGGTGTGCTGCCTTCAAATTATACTGTGATGTTCATTCTGTTGTGATCAATTGCACCAGTAAGGTTGGGTACCTTATAGACCGCTTATTTGTTCACAGACCCAAACGCCTTTGTGACATCATCAAGGACAATGAAATGTGATTCACATTTTTCTCTGCATTTTCCTTGAAGTTGTAGAAATATGAAAAGTTTATCATTGATTGACCTCAAAGCTGTAAATCCGCAATATGTCTCCGAAATGTTACACTCTGCCAGACCATGCGAACTTTAGAACAGCTCATGTAAAGGCCTTCTTTGAATTAGATGCCCCTACAATCTCTACAGTATTAATTGTCTTCATTGTTCTTGTATAAACTATTTTGATTGGCTTTTCTTACAACACTGGATAAGAAACGAATGAAAGTAAGATAAAGATATAATCTCCTTAATACTTCTGCAGGAATATTGTCGTTCATATATGGCTTTTCTACTTGATAGATCATCAGCGCTAGAGGTTTTATTCCGTTTTCTATGTTGAACATGTAAAACGATAATCTTATTATTTGGTATTACCATTGAATCTAGGAGTGCACTTGCTGGTCTGTCTTCAATGATTTCACTAATGGCTGCCATTGGGAACTTGCAGTTACTTCAGCTTCATGTCACAAAGGCGTTTTTTTTTCTAATCTACCCGTCTTTCGACAAGTCTAGTTTCTTAAACCCATGATCCATTGTATTCAGGCTCCAGGTTGACGGGTTAAAAGCTGTACTCTTCCTTTTCATCGCCATTTTCCTGCTTTGTCTGGTCATGTTATTCTGATTGATACCAACCGTCTGCCAAAATATTAAAGGCCACGTATATTATGCTACCAATAATGAGCTAACACTCACTTAGCTCCATCTCCGAAGAGTTATGGAGGTGGGACAGAGTGCATACATTCGAGTTGGACGATGAGTTGCCCAGACTGACAACGTTGGTTAGAATACACCTCGCTAACAATTGCCTTAGCTCTTCCATCGAGTTTTCTTCTTTGGTTTATTCGAGCAGGCGTTAGTCTATAGAATCACAATAACACATTTCTTAGTTTACATGTGTCTAATTCCTCTCAAATAATAACTTAGTCTAAATGTGCCTCATTTATTACACATCATCATCACTTTCCCTTCAGACAAAACGCAATGTGTAGGTCGGAACCATAGTAATCCATATGAAACGTTTGGTGCAGGTCTATTTCCTGTCACGAGGCATTGGCTGTTTGCTAATGATGAACCTAAATCTGGTTTTTCTTCAGGTTCTTACCGTACTTATATCTCCTTAATTGCGCCACATTCGCAGGAAAAATAAATATGTCCAGAGCAGGCACCTATCTCTGAGTCAGTGCTGATGAACAACATCCACTACAGTGAGACTGGCAGGAGAAAGGGTATCAGGTTCAAAAGAAACAGATCATGGATGGCGCGGGCTGAGGATCTTGTCCAACATATTTGTTCACTTGCGGACATTCAAACCTGCTGACGTGTTGATACGAGTGCCAGCACGGTGCCTACGGAGTTGTCTGCTTAGATCACTTTGAACAGAGAATGTAAATGACACAACTTGCAGTCGTGGAGTTAGAGGTGCACGGATAGATCTATGAAAATTCACATGAAGATGCGGCGGTCATTTACACTGAAGGAGTTCGGCACTCTCATAGCTCGTGGCTCACGGTCCGGGTTAGAAAAAGAACATAAGAGGGAGAGCTTTCGGGGTAACTACCAGTAGTTTGGCCATGTAGGTTTTGGCAGAAACTAAAGCAATGGCCTGACTAGAAACATAACCTTTTACTCATGAGTGCTTTCTGAGTGATTCGATGAGTATGCTGAGGAAAAACTGAAGGAAGCTGGGCACAAAGGCGGTGATTGAATCGCTAAAGAGCCAAGTCGCATTCACAACACTTGACTTGTCAAAACGGAATATTGCCGTGTGTACAACACCGCATCATCGGCGCAGATCTGTTAAGTATAACATCAAGTTGACTTTAACGCAGAAAAGTGCATTGGAGAGCCGAAATTAATAAGTCCTCAAATGCATTTCCTGCAGCGGTCGAGAGAACGTGAACTTCGTTCCACCATCTTGGAAACTTGCATAATTGTATATCATTTGATAGCAAATGAGTGTTTTGCATGTCGAATCTGTGTGTATAATTGCATCTCACTTGACACATTACTCAAGCTTCACGCTAGTCCCTCAAATTACAACAACAACCAGGCATACATTTTATTTGTTCCCATATATTTCTGTCTACGGTAATTATGGATGTTTTGTGAAACAGACAACAAAATCTTTGAGGGCCACATAGATGATTTACAGAAGATTGATGCACCTTCCATGTATGGCCTGGAAGAGTAATGAGAATGCTCTAAGGACGGGCGAAGCAAACAGAAAGTTTACTTTCGACATTAGTTGGAAAGATCATTATTGTATTGGTACTGTTATGAGAGGGCAAAAGCCATTATTTATGTATGGGTCTTGTTATACGAAGGGAACATTCATCATTGATTTACGGGTCTTGTTATACGAAGGGAACATTCATCATTGTATTGGTCTTATTATGAGACGGAGCAAACCTCATTGTATGGGTCTTGTTATACGAAGGGAACATTCATCATTGTATTGGTCTTATTATGAGACGGAGCAAACCTCATTGTATGGGTCTTGTTATGAGAAGGGAACAAGCGGAATACATTCATTATGCCAACTAATCGAAGAGAGAAGGAACAGAATAAGAGTGAAAACATTCAAGACAGTTTACGATATTGCTTAGGTTGAAAGTCAAGAACAGAATTGATAAACGGCTGTAGGAATAGAAGGTTGTTGAGATGCCTGATCACCTACTCCAGCAATGCACAGTGCTTGATGGTGATTTTTAAAATATATGAAATTTAAATCTCTTTTATTATTTTTTTTATTTTTTAGTTTAGTGTCGGTCTACCAAGATTGGTTTGTCATTTGTGCAGTTCAAATGTCGATTTATTTACATTCCTCACTGTCTCGAGAGTTGCAAATCTCAAGACATTCCACAATTATGTCTATTCTTACATATTTGTATGTACCATCTGTCATTTCTTTGTTTATGCATTATAAAAAAAGGCGAAGGCGCGCCTACCAGCACCAGAGCAGGAAGTTGTCGGCGACCCACAGCTGATGGCTTGCGCCAGGATCGTTGAACCAAAACCATCCAGACCCTGCTCCACCTCTCCGTGGTGCCTCCAGTAACAAACTAACCTGTCTAGTCTGGCCAAGCGAGAAGGGATCGAAGAGGGAAGACAACCCGGTACTCAAAAATGTCGTGCTGAAGTCGGATGTGTTGGGCGCAAATATAACAGTTATACTGCAAATCACAACACAACGCAGACACGCCCACTTAACGTCCTTTTAAGGACGGATGACGAAGAGGAATTCTACAGTCTACGAATACTCTAGAATACTTTAGTCATCGGGCGAACGCAAGCAAGCAAGCATACAAAAGGCAACAGGTTTTCGTATCGAACTAGGGGCCCATATTGGATATATAATTCTAGCAGCAACGTCGTCTAATCTCTCTTTATCATTTCTTTGTTTTATTTATGAAGTTGTTTCTTTTAAAGAAACAGCGCACACTATTTTCTGGACTTTTTTTTTCAAAGAATGAACCTTATTGTTATTTGTAGAATGCAAAGCACTATTACTCGCGTTATTGTGTGGAATCAAATACCTATTTATTCAAAACAATTACAATAAAATTAATCTTGAACGGGAACTAACTCTATTATAATATAGTTGGTCGCGGCATCTGTACTTTTACTTTTACATTTAGACGTCAAAATTAGTAATTTCAAAGAAAGAATCTGTCAGCCCAAAGTTTGTATCATCTCAATAATTCCTGTCCATTTAGGATCCTTGTGCTGCAATAAAGGCCTTCTCTCGTTCATGGCATTTGATGCTTAAGTTGTTGTTTCCTTCATCATAAAGTACTGTGCGTTTCTGTAGCTTGTTTGTGGGAGGAAGTCCATTTCTCTGCCTAGAAACCGTTTGCTTCTCAATCTAGATCTTAGGCTTCATATTTCTTCTTCTTCTCTTCCTTCATGATTGTCACTTTTGCTGTTCTCCATTTGTCACAGCCATAAAATTAGACTGACTAAAGATTGGAGTTGACAATTTTTATTTTAGTATTTAACCTACTTCAATCGGCTCCCTCAATGAGATAGAACTGCTTGCACAGAACAGAGACAGATGGCGAGATTTGATAAAATATCTTTAAAAGAAAACTGCTAGAACAAAAATTCATATAGGAGAAGGTGTATCTTGGTCTACGCCCTATGGGCCGGTTACGGCTCGAAAGGTCAATAGATAGATAGATAGATTTAACCTAATTTCTTTGAATGTCCATGTTTCCTATTACCATAAATGTTCCTCCTCGTTTTGATATCCTTATTTTGGTATCATTCTGTTCTTCCCTCTTTGTCTATATTACTCTGCAGATATATGTAAGATTGGACTTGTCATTATGGCTGATAGGTGGCAATAACCGTTGAGGCACTGTCTGAAATGATTTCTTGAGGCAGTTTCCTCATATTCCGAGTCCGGCTTGCTGCCGGAGTTGCTGAGATTAGTGCTCTGTGCACACCGTGTGCTGTGTGTTTCATTGAATGGTGTTTCTATATTCAGATCGCTTACGATGAATAATAATATCATATGACGAAGGACAGATAGTTGCTTTCACTGTCGGTGCTAAATGACTTATGTTGTTTGACGTGTGCTATGTATGCTACGATGGTGACTGCAGCTGCCTTTCTTTGTTTGGATATTCGATGTGATGTTAATTCGGATGATTTCACTAACACGGGCGTTTGAGCAATTATAGATTTTGCAGTGATACCGGGGTCTTCGAATAACAAAACTATAACTATATGTAAGATTGATAGTTGTCTTGATAAAACAATATGGCTTCCGTAAATGCATCATACTATCTTATGTGGAATTTCATATTTCAATTTTTCATATTCACCTCGGCGTTCCTTTCTCTCTTTTGTTGCTGCATTCGGTTATTACTATTTGATGATCATTGCTGTTTGTTGACACCAGCAACAAAGTATTTAAATTTCTGTTTCAGGTTGTTTCTCAGGTTCATTGACTTTCTATTTTAAGCAACATCTACGAAACACCTCAATTGAAACATATAATTATAGTATCAAGTACCTGGTTATGTGGTAAAACCTGTATTAAACCGGGACTTTTCTTGACGGTTACGAATATAAAAAAGCCAAGAAAACTATATTATGCAGGTGTGGTAAATTGCGGTCGGCCGTCTATGTGGCAATCAACAGTGGATCCAACTTTGTGGCAATTAATTTAAATGCATGATAGTGTTCCGAACAACAATGAAATGATGTGATCCGGCTGATATAGTCAGTCCAGCAGCTAACATCCCATAGCTATAGCTCAATGCTGATGGTGCTATCTTGGCATTGTGAAAGAAGATGCTTCTGTTGGAGTCTTGGTAATATATGTTCATGATTACTTTCTCAACGCGTATGATTAGATCTATACACTTACCTTCCATTTATCTGTGAAAAATTCTCCCATAATGGACTTTCCGTGTGATTTAGCTTGCGCTGGAATCCCTCCACATAATACAGGACAATTGTAACTGCACTGGTAAGTGTACACCACCCACACTGAAACTTTCACCACATTTTAAATCATGTCCTCCAAGGCATCACACACACAGACCTATATAACTTTGCACACTAACTTTTTTTCTATATTTTATCGGAATGATCCGGTTGTGGCATTTCATAAAAGTATATTACTCCTAGCCTTTAATATTTATGTGTTTGAGATATTGTAGCTGGCTCTGATTACTCGAAGAACATTTAAAAGAATGACTAATTTGAGACTTCTAGTCTGATGTAATCAGTTTTTAACCACAACGGTTTTAATAACGTAAGCTACAGTTTCTGCTGTTTACCTTGAATTAAATAGCAAATCATGAAATACAGATGATATATATGAAATAATCACGATTAAATAAATCAGTGTGAAAGAATAGGAAACACAATAGGTGACCGACATTGCATTGTTGTATTCTAATCTCTGTTTAATGACTTGACTTTACTTACCACCGCCGTTTAAGAGCGAAAGATAAATTAATCCTTGAATAGTGCAGGAGACAAAACAAAACAATAACCCGAACTTTATTTTCCGTGGACGCTGAAAAGCAAAAAAGGCAGAGAAAAAGAGTTAAAATAGTCGCTTTCCTGTGCTTCCAGTGCATTTCAGCAAATTGGGAATATGGATGGTGTTAGGATCAATGCTCTGTAGTCTATGATGTTTGCTATTTTATTAATCCATAGCCTTCTACTTCTACCTTTTCCCCTTAATCTGTTACTTGTGAGTATTGAAGCAGAGTTATGTTTGCATGTTCGATTTAGTTTAGTGGACAGGTTGCCTTCATTGCACAACGGATAATCCCACAGTGCTTAGATCCCCTCCTCGCATGTTTCCCATTATGAAGCATATCCGCCACGCGCTATAGCGAAAACTAAGATAGGGTCAATTCAGGTACACGAACGAACTCCGTAGCACCGGCAAAGATCTTGACTTCAATCTCCTTGGACGCATTATACCTGGCAGGTGTTAATGAATACATTGAATACTCCCCTGAACCTGGCCAGGACCCTGGCCGCTACACGAGGAAAATTAAAATGTAATTTTATATACACATTATTTTTTTTTCCTTTTCAAATTAACATCTGATTAGTTTCGTTCCTAAATACTATATTTTTTCTTGTTAACAATTAACACCGTGCAAACATTTAAAAAAATGAAATATATATTTTAGGATCATCTATTTCTTTTCCTTTTATCTTGCCGTGAACTAGCGGTGCATTGTAACATGATTACATGAATAAATTAAGCTCACATGCCTAACCATATCCGAGACGAATAGAAGTTGGTAAATTGTTAAAGTTGAATTCATCAAAGGAATCTAACAGTAAATAATTTGGTAACCTTGTAGTGAAAAAAGAACTTTTGAAACACGGGATAATTTGAGGAATTGACGGTCCGAGTGATAGAGAGGACAATAAACAAACGACATGAGACATCTTAAGAGAATGAATATGGCAAGAAGTCGATGATAAGATTGATAATCAAACTGTAGAGGCAGATATTTATATTGCTCACAAGATTACAAGCGCCAGAAGGAATGACCAATGATACTCGATAATAATGATGATAATGGACAGGAAAACAAATAATAAAGGCTGTCCTGTAATGTACAATATCGTAGAAAAATGATCTATTAAACTTTACAGAATTTAGAAATGTAATCTTCCTCACTGTTATTACCTTTCTCAACTAAGGGAGCCAAGTATCACTTCCAATATTAGCGGTATTGACTGTGAAGTAGATGTGAATAGTCTTTCCCTTTATAGCCAATAAATCACTTAACAACTAGACTCCAGATGATACATCATCTATAAAATAATACATTTTAGGATTCTTCCACCGACTAAATGAAGGCTAATAACGACATCATATCAAATGATGCCATCTCATGTAGAAATAGTTCGTTTTTTATTTCACACCCATTAGAAAAATAAAAACCGTTGATATTTCATGAATAATGCTCAAGTGGTTGGAGAACGAAACTAAAATTGTAGGTATGTATGTCACGTGGTAACAATGCTATGAAGATAAACGACACCATAAAGAGGTATGATTTTGCTGCACTTCTCTGGGCATGTAGACAATATAAACAACAAGAATTTTATAGGGACATAGACAATATACACAATAACTTCTGTGGACACGTAGAGACAATACACAAAATGATTTCTGTGGGCACGTAGAGACAATACATAAAATGATTTCTGTGGGCACGTAGAGACAATACATAAAATAACTTCTGTGGGCACGTAGAGACAATACATAAAATAACTTCTGTGGGCACGTAGAGACAATACACAAAATGATTTCTGTGGGCACGTAGAGACAATACATAAAATAACTTCTGTGGGCACGTAGAGACAATACACACAAATTGACTGCAATGAGAACAGGGATAATGCATAAATGAATCTCTAGAAAACCAGAACCAGTAGAAAGAGAAATAGAGATAGAAGACATCCCTACCTTACTCTTGTTCTTATTTCAAATGTTTCTGCAAGGCGCCCTTTGAACACAACCCTACAATTCATCCCTTCATACATTCTTCTTATCACGTTAATAAACTGTATGGTGACTCAGATTCTTTCATTTCCAACCCCATATTTCGTGATCTCTGTCGTTGCTTTGTTTTCTACCATCATATAGTTTTCCCTATTTCTATATTTCTCTCTCGTTTCATACCCCGGCATTTATTTCTTCATCTCTCACTCTGTCTATTCTCAGTCTCCGTTTCTGTTATTTTCTTTCACTTTTTCATTTCGGTCTTCTTTTTTTCCTATCCCAAATCGCTATACCTTTCATCATCGTCATCATCATCATCATTTTCTTTTTCTTCCTCATAAAACTCCTAAATCTCTGTTCCCCTCATCATCAACATATTCTTCCTCTATACGTCCTCGACCTCACTTCTTCCCCCAAAAAGAAATAAATTATATATACATCAAACCATTTCTTTTATTGTGTTATCCCATTAATCCCAACGCTTTACTTCCGTCTCTCTATTTCTACTTTTCCTTTATCTGAATTTTCCCCCTTCTCACTGACCCCCTATAAACATCTCTATTTTTGTCTCTGTTTTACCCCCCCCCCCCCCACTAATCCCAACGCTTTACTTCCGTCTCTCTATTTCTACGTTTCCTTTATCTGAATTTTCCCCCTTCTCACTGACCCCCTATAAACATCTCTATTTTTGTCTCTGTTTTATCTTCCCCCCTCCCCCCACTAATCCCGATTATTCTATCTTCCTTTTACCTCTATTTATCACACTGTTATCAGCATCTTCAAAAATTACTTCTATCTTATTTGCCCATCCTCATTACGCCCCGTTGTAGCCTTCCTGTAACTAAATAACAACCACCGACATGATATTAAAGATGCCCACTCATTGCAATCGTGCTATTTTCCACTTTCTGTACTAGATTCAGACACATACGTGTGTTTCTGAAAACTTTAGCAGCTGTTGCTAATAGATGTATTAAATTAGAAGCTGTTGTTAGATGGTTTGTTATTAAGTAACCACACATATCAGTGGCCTTGTTATTAGTTTCTGATAAATTGCACTTGTGCGTTTTGGCTCAATATTAATATAGGCGTCTGTTTTAGTAAATTGTTAGCTACGCAATGCCTGCTTTATTTAGATAACGTCATAAATAGAAAATTGGCGGTTTCACTGGATCTGGTTTTTGCAGTTTAAATGTGTCTTGTGGTCATCAGTTTTAGATTGTGTATGCAGATTGCAGTCTGGACTGTGATGTGTGAAGGTTTTGTTCAAGGGAGTGTATATATTAACAGTTGTGTATAGTTTGATGTGTTTTCTTATTACATGATGACATATGTTGTTATTACCTGAAAGTTTTGCAATGTTTTGGTTATGCAGGAAATGCTCTAAAATATATACTAAAACGATTTACTTATGGTATGTTATATTAGACAGTAGTAAAGGCATAAATGTAAATCAACGAAAGACAAGTCAGATAATGAAATCAGTGGGAAGACAATAATAAGGAATGTATTCATCTTCGCCACATCGAAGAAGGCAACTCTTAATAACGAAGTTTGGAAGAAAATTGTGAAGACGTCATCAGGAGTGCCCCCAACGACCACCAAGGCTGCGTGATTGACGTGATTGACGTGATTGACGTGTGGACGATGGTTACTCCAGTTCTATGTTGATTTGTTATTAGCCTGTGAACTAGTTTCGCAGCGTTCACTTATGACATTCCCTGGATTTACCTGACGTTTATGCAGTCTAAACTTGGTTGTAGTTTCATGATCTTTGACTGAATCATCAGCACGCCCTGCCTCCCTGAGGACTTTCAGAATCCGGGCCATTGTACGTCCACCACACAGGGCAGCTGTTACTGCCAGGTTGTAAGTTTGTCAGTGTCCAGGAACAAAGATAAAACAGATCCCAATCGGTCCCCAGTTATTTAGTGACTCTAACCACTACCTTTGTGCCCTGACTCCTTCGATTTTCCTGATAATACTCATGACGTTATAGTGATGGGAGGTAATAACAATCCCACAACCTCAACAGTAAAAATACAAAAGAATTACTGCAGCAAGAAAGAAACCATCTGCTAAATGCACAATTGCAGTAATGGAGCATCTTTAAAATAGGTAAATAAATGTAAATACCAGGACAAGATAATAATTTTGGATGACAGATGTGCAACAGAGATGAGAATTAGCTCAGGAAAATGCAATATCCCAAAGCCTGAGAACTCTATTATGCAATCCACTATTGATAATGGTAATAATAAGAAGAGTTGTTATAAATTCTATTGAGAGTCAGTCTTGATGTATGGGTGTAAATCCTGGCGAATCAGACGAAAGAAAAGAAAATCGTTAGAGGCCACATAGATGTGGTTTTATAGAAGAGTTTTGAAAAAAAACATCCCCAGCTGAAAAAGAAAAAAAGATGTTCTGAAAGAGACAAAAGCAAAACAAAAAGAAAGTTCATTTCCAACAGCAGAAAGAAAAGAAACAATCACAATTGATTGACCATGTCATGAGAATGGAATTACTGGAATAATTTGTGCCAGATGGGAAAATGAGGAACGAACAGATCGAGCAAAATATCCCGCACAGTTTGAGAGAATGCTTGGTAGGAAGGCAATACCGTAATTGATAAACAGCAGTAGTCATCATCAAGTACCGGGCCTGCTGGCGTAGGTGATCATGTCTCTCCACAACTTTCGATCTCGACAATTATTTATCATTTCTGTTGTTGACCTTCTACCAAGCCATTCCCTTAAGCTGTCTGGCATCTTTTCTCTTAGCTTCCCTCTATTTCTTCGTCCCTCAACCTCAATTTTCCCGGTTGTTACAATATATTCCAGTTGTTCTCTTCCCATTGCATGGGCAAAAAATGATGATTGTTTCTTCCTAATATTGGAAATTAGCTCTCTTTTTGCTTTGGCCTCTTTCAGGAAATTTTCATTACTCTTCTTAGCTGTCCATGGTATTCTCAACATTCTTCTGTTAAACCACATTTCTACAGACTTCATTGATTTCATTGTCTGTTGTCCTATTGTCCATGATCCACATCCATATGTTAAGACTGGCTCTACATAACATTCAAGAACTCTTTCTTGTTTCTATTGTCAAAAATGGATTGCATAGTATCTTCCTCATTGTTTTGGAAAGCTGCTTTTATCTTAGCCATTCTGCATCTCACCTCTGTTGTATATCATTCGTCTGAGGTTAACAAAGTTCATAAATATTTAAATTCATTTACCTGTTTTAATATTGTTCCACTAGTCTTTATTTTGTAATGAGGTGATGTCTTTTTGTTTGTTGTTACTATTACTTCTGTCTTTTTACTGTTAAGGCTGAGTCCTTTATTTTTACTTTCTTTCACTATAATGTCTAACATTTCTTGAAACTCATTTTCATTCGTAGCAATTAAGATTGTATCATCAGCATACCTTAGATTGTTTATATTATGACCTCCGTTTGTTATTCCAGGCATGGCCCTTATGGATTTTAAAATAATCTCACTATACATATTAAACAAATCTGGTGACATCACACAACCTTGCCTAACACCCTGTTTTATTTGTTGAAACATTCCCGATTGATTTCCAATTCTTAGGGCCGCTATTTGTTGCCAGTACGTGTTCTTTATTATTCTTAGATCTTTGTTGTCTACGTTTATGCTTTCTAAAATTTTGATTATTTCTAGGTGCTTTACTTTGTCAAATGCTTTGGAATCTATGAAACATAGGTATAGATCTGTTTTCACCTCTGTGGCTCTTTCTACTAAAGATCTTATAATATATATGGCATTGCTTGTCCTTTATCTCTAACAAAACCACACTGTTCATCGCTAATTTCTGGACTGATTTTGTTTCGCACTTTACGCATGATGATTCTTAGTAATATCTTAGTCATGTGACTCATAAGGCTTATTGTGCGATGATCATCGCATTCAATCGCACCTGATTTCTTTGATAAGGCTATGAATATTGATTTTAGCAGTTCGTCTGGTATATATCCGGTGTCGTAGATATCTTTCAATATTTTTTTTTTTATTATTTCTATTCCAAAATCACCCATGGGTTCAATCTCTTCTTCAGTTATATTATCTGGCCCCTGAGCTTTTCATGCTTTCATATTGCGCAAGGCGTCTCCCACTTCTTCTTTGAGTATTTCTGGTCCTTCTCCATTATCCTTAATATTTACTTCCGTTCGTTCATAATTATAAAGACCTTTAATGTATTCTGTCCATCGTTCCTTCATGCTTTCTTGTTCAATCAACAATTCTCCTTCCTTTGATCTTAAACATCCAGTTTTTTATTGCGTTTTTCTTTCTGTTAATTCTTCAGTTTGTTTGTATATAACTTTGGCATCTTCTTTTTGTTGCATTTCAATCTCTTTGCATCTCTCTTTTAGCCATGTTTTTTTTTTGCTTCATTGCATTTTATTACAATTTATTTATTTAATCTCTTATTCTCATCTTTATTTTCTTTAAATAAAGAAAGTCCACTAGCTGCAAAATGTCGTCTGTCATCAATTTGTTTCTTTAACATGTCTTCACTGGTAGTATGAACTCTTTTGATGTTTTTTGCATTGATTCTGTTAGCATTTCCCACTGTTCATCAATGCTTTGTATCTTCTCTATTGCATTGTACCGGTTATGAATTGTGATTTTATGTTTGTCTTGCAACTTCTTGTTTGATTTGAGTAAATCTAAATGTAACTTGATGTTAACTGAGGCTTGTTATGCTGCTTTTAATTTTACTCTAAGCTTAGAAAAGAGCTGTAGGGATAGAAAATTGTGAAGAGACGTGATCGCCTACGCGAGCAGAAGTGGTACTTGATGACGATGATGATGAATTCAGTAATAGAATGTTATTTAACTACCGCTTTTATTTAAACTATAGATATAACCCTTGATATTACTCTCTTTTGGAAATACATTGTTGGATCTCTACTAACTAATCTTGGACTCATGTATTGGATTTTTTTTGCAGTCGAATTGTCTATCCATCCATCCATCCATCCATCTATCTTTCTCCGGATTATTTCCCTGCTTCATAAAAGGACAGGTACTCACATATCTTTAATTGACTCTGCTAAATTACATGCTTCGAACCCTAGTCTTCAGTGTCATAAGTTAATCTCCAGCGATTTCTTTAACCCATCTTCATTTTATTAAACATTTGATTATAAACACTCGCCGAATCCCATAGGTGATCCGATATCTCCCTCGAGAATTTCGAGAAAATCCAATATTCAATGCAGAAAAACACAACGTAGTTGATGGGTCAGTTATGTGGAGACGTGCAGGGTGAACTAAGGAACTTGAAAAATGTAAACTCTTTTGAAACTCACCGTGAGGAGTGATTTACGTATTTATTACTGAATATACGTCATTGAATATAGGGAAGACTCTTAGTGTCCATTTATTTCGCAATATATTGTATTTAGCTCTTATTCATTTAAACGAATTGTGATGATCAAAAGAATTAAATCGTCTGAAGATAATAAAAATAATTAACTAATTAATTAATAATATTACGAATGGAAGCTTTTATTAACTACATTCTGTGTGTGGGGATGCTTGTCTACTAAGGCATATAATTGTCTAAATGTATTCCACATTTGTTGTTGTAACCTTATGCTCCAGTCACGGGATGACACATACATGTACTGTAATGCAGATCTCTCGTGACAAGGCGCTTTGTCGAGGAGTACTGTGTTCATTTCTAGTTCGGCCTTTTTATTGTTCCATTTGTTCTCTGTTGCTCGTTTGTGGACTCTTCCGACTATAGTAAATATACAATGTCTCATTTGTTTCGTGAATTAAAATGGTCATTATGGGCGGGGCGTCATTTCAGGAAGGATCAACAGCAACTTCTAAAAGAGAGGGAACGCGGTGTGTGAGGTAACAGAACAAAAGAAGTATGTCAGGAAGGTGCGCGTTTTCTTTTATTCCCACACACTGAACCAACCCCCCATTATCCCAATAGTTAGGGTTAGCCGAAGGCCCCGGTATCACTGCATACGAGTTAAAATCCATAATTGCTAAATCGTCCGTACCGGTGGAATCATCCGAATTCAAACTCATCTCATTGAAGGATTCAAACAAAGAATGGCAGCTGCAGTCCCCATCATAACAGCTACAGCACGCGACAAAAGACATCATGCCAAGCGGCACCGAAAGTGAACGAAGCTGAACTGTCCTTCATCATACAATACAATCATTCACCGTAAGCAATCAGAATATATTGAAATAAAATCTGAATGAAAAACACAGCTCATGATGTGCACAGAGCACTAAACTCACTAGCTCAGACAGCAAGCCGGACTTTGAATATTGGGAAACTGCAACAAGGAGCACTTTTCACACTGAATAGTTCCTGCTGCCTATCCACCATATTGACCGGAAGTTTAATCCTCTTACCCCAATTCCCTAACAACGCATCAGCAGACTTCATAGATTGGACGCCATGTTAATTCATTTCTAAAACTTCCTTTTAACTATTTACTATGTTATTAATGTTTCGTTTATTTTCAGTAACTTCGTATTAAGCTCAATTGTTCTTGTCTTTCTCTTTAGCTGTAATTTGTAAACATTCGAAGTTATTAAATTGTGTTTTTGGCCAAGTGACTTTTAATTTAGGAGACTTAGTACATTCTTGAATTAAATCAACATTGTCTGACGACATTTAACGTTGACTGACTTAATAGCTGTAATGTGACTTACACTAGATAGAACACATTTTGGAATTACTTTCGAGTCTTGATATAAGTGGGTTACTATGTTTTTAGTTTTTATTATTTTAATATTGAGAAATTAATACCTAATAAAATAGCTAACTAACTAGCGAAGTGACTAGCTAACTAACTAGCTAACTAGCTAACTAACTAGCGAAGTGGATAGCTAACTAACTAGCTAACTAACTAGCTAACTAACTAGCGAAGTGGATAGCTAACTAACTAGCTAACTAACTAGCTAACTAACTAGCGAACTAACTAACTAACTAGCGAACTAACTAACTAACTAGCTAACTAACTAGCTAACTAACTAGCGAACTAACTAACTAACTAGCTAACTAACTAAATAACTAACTAACTAACTAGCTAACTAAATAGATAACTAACTAAATAACAAACTAGCTAACTAACTAGCGAAGTGACTAGTTAACTAACTAGATAACTCACTAAATAACTAACTAAATAACAAACTAGCTAACTAACTAGCGAAGAAACTAGTTAACTAACTAGCTAACTAACTAGCTAACTAACAAGCTAACTAACTAACGCAGTGACTAGCTAACTAACTAGCTAACTAACTAGATAACTAACTAAATAACTAACTAGCTAACTAACTAGCGAAGTGACTAGCTAACTAACTAGCTAACTAACTAGCGAACTGACTAGCTAACTAACTAGCTAACTAACTAGCTAACTAAATAACTAACTAGCGAAGTGACTAGCCATCTAACTAGATAACTAACTAAATAACTAACTAGCTAACCAACTAGCGAAATGACTAGCTAACTAACTAGCGAAGTGACTAGCTAACTAACTAGCGAAGGACTAGCTAACTAACTAGCGAAGTGACTAGCTAACTAACTAGCTAACTAACTAAATAACCTACTAGCTAACTAACTAGCGAAGTAACTAGTTAACTAACTAGCTAACTAACTAAATATCTAACTAGCTAACTAAAAGAAGATACTCAAAACCCACAAGTGGATATCAAAATAGAAGGAATTGACCTGGGGACAGTTCATAACTACAACTACCTTGGACATACTATAACTAGTGATGCAAAATGAACAACTGAAATAAACAAAAGAATAGGAATGGCAAAAAGTAATTTTAATGTCATGAAGAACATACTAACATCAAAACAAATAACACCAGGGCTAAAACTAAGAATAGCAAAATGTTACATCTTCTCAATATTCCTATATGGTGCAGAAACATGGGCATTAGACAAGAAAACAGAACTGAGAATTGAAGCCTTTGAAATGTGGATATATAGAAGAATAGGTAGAAGTGGATGGAAGGAAAAAGAAAACAAACGATGAAGTCTTAAAACAACTAAAAAATGAAAAGAGAACTACTAAGCACAATTCAAACAAGGCAAATGCGATTTTTGGGACATGTTAAAAGACACAACAGCCTACTAAAAGTAATCCTCGAGGGGAAAATACAAGGTAAAAGAGGAAGAGGCAGACCAAGACTAACATGGACGAGTAACATCAAAAGATGGACAAATCAGCCTATGACAACCTGCACCATCAAAGCAAGAGACAGAGCAGAATGGCGCTCCATGGTAGCCAACCTTCGTTGCGGAGAAGGCACTAGATGATGATGATGAGCTAACTAACTAGCTATCTAGTTATCTAGCTAGTTAAATTGCTACATAACGAACTGACTAGCTAACTAACAAGCTAAGTAAATAATTAACTTACTCTCAAAATATATTTTGACCTTCCCTTTTGTTCCCTACCCTGTGGATGGGCTTCAGCAGTGAAGCCTGCTATCGCCATCGTCTTTGTCTAATCTCTTTGTTCACGACGACTTGTACTTTCCCGTAGTTCTATGTTAGTGATTTTGCCCGGCTGATTCCTTCGGTTGATTCTGTGCAAGCATCCATTTATGAAAGTCTGTGTCTTCGTGACAATGATTTGTGTTGTATTCTATGTTTCAGAGCTATATTATAGGACTGATTTAACATAGTAATTTTTTAGCATTTTAATTTGTGTTATTGTTATTGATATTGGTTATGGAAGGCCTCGGTATCACTGCAAACGAATTAAAATCCATAATTGCTCAACCGCCCGTGCCAGTGGAATCATCCGAATTACTAACACATCTCCCAAACAAAGAAAGGTAGCTGTAGTCCCCATCGTAGCAGTCTCAGCACACGCCAAAAGACATAAGGCAAAACCGCGCAGAAAGTGACCACAGCCAACTGTTCCCTGTCATACGATATTATCATTCATCGTAAACAAGCGGGATATCGAAACAGGATCAAAACGGATGAGACACACAGCTCACGGTGTGCACAGAGCACTTAACTCAGTAGCTCCTGCAACAAACCGAGCTTGGAATATGAGGAAACTGCAAGAAGGAACACTTTTCAGACATAGCCTTCAATGGTTCCTGCCGCCTATCCACCATATACCATGGAAAGTTCGCGTCCTCCCGAAAATGATAATCGTCGTAGCACTTGATGATGTTAGGCCATCGTTGATGACTCCAATTCCAAACATATAGACACACAGTGGTGGTAAGTTATCATTTCCAATCCAACAGAAACCACATGACCTGTAGTTAGTAAAACCACAGAGAGAATATGATTTTGTGACCTTCACTGATTCACTCTTGGATGTGAATGTGTAGTTTACACAAGAGGAGAAGTTTTCAACTACAGTGATCCCATTTAAGGCAATTCTGGGATAGCAAGGCAAGTCTCCTTTATAGCAGCAGAACTTGATGTTCTCTGCTCCCTTCTTGTAGCTGCTGCCACACGATTCGTATGTCTGATTAACTTGGACATCATTCAAGAACAATGTCAGATTAACATTCCATAGATCTGGTTCTGCTGATGAAGTGCTTGGTGCAACAGTTGTATCAATCATACAGGAGGCTCCTGGTTTGTGGTCATTAATATCACAGACGGCATATGATGTTGTTATATTCAGTATTTCTTTCTGGGGTGTAAATATGTGGCACACACATGGAGAGTGGTTTGTGGTCACAGTAATCCCATTAAAGGCAATTCTAGGGTAGCATGGCATAGCTGTTTCAGAACAGCACAATCCTATGATGTTTTCTGTGTTTGCTATAAAGCTGCTGCTGCTACACAATCCTGACCAATTATAGGTGTGGACATTATTCACTTGCAATAACAAAACTGCTTTGTTTACATCATAAACCTCTGGAAGCGAATCATTTATGGAACTAATAGTACAATTTATTCTTCCATCGGGGATATCTTCCTTGAGCCCCCCCCCCCCCCCAATGTCTTTGGTTAAAAAGCACATATGCTTTTGAGTTAAACACAAAATGAGCCCACTTCATAGATTCAAAATGATCCTTGCCAATGCCATCCGTTTGCACAAGTTAGGTCCTTAGCAATCAAGGTCACAAATGAAGCCTTCGAATTAAAGACTTTATCTACAGCGAAGGTTAACGAATTGTGAACAAACATTTATGTTCAAACCCTTGAATACATTTTAAAAAAATCTGCCAACTCGCTGCAATAACAGATATGGTGTAATTCAAAGTAAACATTGCTTAGTCCATGGCTCGATTATAAATAAGCTGCCATTTAATAATTTGTGTATTTAGCTTAATTAATTTGTATTTATTTCCAAATGTTTCTTAGTGGAATGGATGATCTACTTGCTTTTTGTACCCATATCTTGGTATCATTCTCTGTTTCTCCTCCTTTATCTATATTACTGCCTAGGTAATTAATATACTTCTGCAAATATAAAACGATAAATTAATTTTAAAAAATGGTGTATTTACTGTGACATATTTTGTGAAATTAAACATTTCCTAAAATGTTAACACGTACAAGTCAAATAATAATTGTTTGCCATTGGTTTAATGTTATCTCTAATTTGCTTCCACAGTAAAACAAGAGTACAGATGATATCTAACGTAATAATATTTGATAGAGTCTAATTGTAATTCCCGTTGAACGTGTAAAATACGATATTAATTTTAAATATCTAAAAGATGATTAACTATTACATTTCACTATAATTCTCAAATGTATAAAAGTTTGTGTATCTTTTAAGCTTTAAATGTAGTGTTATCTGTATACCATAACCAGGAAGCTAAAATTATCTGTTATTGAACTCTCAGGTTTAAGCACTGATTTAGATGCACATAGATGATAACTGAATGTAAATTAGGGACTTCCGTTTCAAAATGGTGGGACGTTTAACGTTCTCTCGATCGCTGCAGACAATGCATCTGGGGTTTGATTAATTTCGGCTCTCTAATTGCAATTTTCTATGTTGAAATCAAAATGATGTTCATTCAAATCTGCGCGACGAAGTGGACAAATCTGCACCGGCGAGTACATATTGCTTCCCTCTATCTCTTCGTCCCTCAATTGTCCAGTTGTTACAATATATTCCAGCTGTTCTCTTCTCATGACATGGCCAAAAAATGATGATTTTTTTTCTTCCTAATATTGTAAATTAGCTCTCTTTTTGTTTTGACCTATTTCAGAACGTTTTCATTACTCTTCTTAGCTGTCCATGGTATTCTCAACATTCTTCTGTAAAACCACATTTCTACAGGCTCCAGTGATTTTCTTGTCTGTTGTCCAATTGTCCATGATTCACATTCACATGTTAAGACTGGCTCTACATACCATTTAAAAACTCTTTTTCTTGTTTCTATTGTCAAAAATGGATTGCATAGTATTTTCCTCTTTTTCTGGAAAGCTGCTTTTGCCTGAGCTTTCTGGCTCAGTTGGGCATAATTTAGTATAATTTAGTTCAGTTCCCTCTAGTTCATTCTCTGTCTCTGCTATTAAGATTGAATCATACATATATTTTTGTTAACGATTATCGTCCCATAAAGCCATTCAGCATTTAGACTGACTTAGTCTAGCACGACTCACTGTCCTTAGTGTTGCGCATATATTATGCTGCACTGCCTTTGATACCGATTTATTGTACAAAAGAGCCATCTTGTACGTAGGTAGGCATGTTGAATATTTCATTCGATGCTATTCAGTCGCGCTTCCTGTGGCTTCTGTTGTTCTAACTTTTACAAAAGAATATCTGTAATGGAAAGCGCATCCTTCATTAATTATTACAACCTACAGATTTATTGTTTTCTCTTAGTCTTTTCTTCTGTTACCAGGTCGCTACAAAGTAACGGTTGTTTTCTATGAATTGTACTACACGGTCGATGAAGCCGAACCAATAACTAAGATAATTAATACAGACATCATAATTAAGGGACATTACTATCTATCTATTGTCCTTTCGAGCCGAAGACGGCACATAGGCCAGAACCACAATCCCAAAAACAGAAACCTTGCGTTCCAAAATGACACATATTGCGGAGATCACTGCTTCAAAAATCTATGGCTCTGTTCCCATAACAACACTTTTTACTATGACAGTTTGTCAAGCCACCGATCAATCTCTTTAGTTGCCTCTTACGACATGTCTGGAAGGTCACAGTGTCACTATTCTTTACTTCCCTCATAAAGAAGCCCCGGAAACACACGGGAAACATTACTGGCAGTAATTAATTATTTCACATGCTTGCTTGAGTTCGATTGTTTTTGTAATCATTTTCAAATCTTAGGGTAAAAAAATACTTTTGTTACAACTTTTGTCTCGTTTTCAAGCATCGCTCGGAGTTAGACTAGGATCTTGATAAGCTCTATTGTTCGTTCGTCGAGCAGTCAGCTTAGGGTCGCTATAAAATTACAACAAATTATATATATATAGGCCATCTATTTGTACTGCTATCTCAGCCTCATAAGCTGTTTTTGAAACAGTCTCAGCACTTTCAATTGGGACCATATTCAGAGTACCTCATACTCTGAGCACTATATCATTCCAGAAGTGCTTTCTTCTCGGCAATAAATGTGTCTACGCTTTGAAAACTAAAGTTCTAAATTAATTATTCAAATATTCAAATTCAATGTTAAAACTTCCTGTCAGCCAAAGAGATAGATTAGTGCAAACGTTCGGTTCAGCGGGCACGCCATGTTAAACCGAAAGCTACTCGCTTGTTTCAAAACCAAACGTTATCGGATGTGATCAAACTTATTCGTTTCTTTCTCACTTGTCTTTCCGCGTTGAGTGGAGAAATTATGTTCTTCTCCTCTTTGATAAATGTCTTCTTGCGAGAGTGTCTAGTATTCTGTCCATCCATCACTTTCGAGAACTTCGGTCTACCGGCGTTTGTTGGTAGCTCTGTGGATTAGATTTAGTTGTCTTTGTATGTGATGAAAGGCTGGCTCAAAACTTTTGTTCGCTCAAATATGTTGATGTCAATTTTGAATAAAAGCGACCGTGATATAAATTTTAAACAAAGCTCAAATTAAATTAATAAAGTAATAACTATTCGGTGAAATTTTCCAATATTTTCTTTTAGGAGAGCGAGTGGCTCTAAGTCCAGATCAGTAGAACGAGGATTGAAGCCACGGTTGTTTTTGTACTGTACGGGGGTGTACCGTACCGGGGTGTACTGTACCGGAGTGTACCGATTCGAGGTCTACCGTACTGGGGTGTACCGTACCAGGGTGTGCCGATTCGAGGTGTACCGTACCGAGGTGTACCGTACCGAGGTGTACCGTATCGGGGTGTACCGTACCGAGGTGTACCGTACCGAGGTGTACCGTACCGAGGTGTACCGTACTGGGGTGTACCGTATCGGGGTGTACCGTACCGGGGTGAAATAAAAACATAGACCGAACATATCGTGGGGAATGCACTGGAGTAGAGGCCTTTATTCTCCAATCTTACAAGTCCCCCAAACCCCCCGCAGATCCAGGACGGAAAGTAATGCTATGAAGAAAGGCGGTTATATTTTCATCTTCAATCTGTACAAGACACGCCAACAATTTCATTTTACCAATCAAGAATCTCTTGCGGTGGAAAATGACATTTTTTCGCCATGATTGTATGGACGTTGTTATCTGTGACATGGTTTGTGTATTTGAGATGCTGTGATGACGTTTCACGTGGCAACTGTTGTAGAATTGTCTTAATTCTTAATTCGAGGGATCGACAAATCGATGTGAGAATCAAACAGCGACCATTATAGCATTTTATGGTAAATAAAATGTGTAATAAACTATGAAGGAAATACACAAGCACGGTGACTAAAACATAAATTAGGTCTGATGCAAAGTGGAAATATTTCTCGTCAGGAGGTAGATGAAGTCGCACATGTTATTGTCTAAAATACCTTCATTAAATGCTAACGTAAAATAAAACATCGACAATAGAAAGTGTTTTTTTCAATTGTTTTTAACGACGTGCTGTGAACACATGTGTAACTGTCAAGATAGAGATAAATCCCAGTAATGCAGAATTCACCTTCCAACATCAGTTGGGGGAAGTTCGACGACTTAAGTTTGGCACGTCCGATTTGTACAAGTGTATTTCCTGTTGATGGAAACGCCAGTGATGTTTTCAATAACAGCAAATTTGGACTGATCAATGATACTAGTGAACTCAACAACCTTTGTATCAACTTCACTATGAATGTCGGATCTAATATCAGCGATGAAAACTTTGAATTTTATCCCCGTGTGAAACAACCTGTTTTTATGATTATTGTTCTGTCTGTGGTGTATGGACTTGTCTTCATCTCTGCTGTTGTGGGCAACATCTCCGTGCTGTGTGTAGTTATCAAGGACCGCCGATTCCACTCAGCCACCTACTACCTGATAGCGAACCTGGCTTTTGCTGATTTCCTAATGGCTGTCTTATGTCATCCAATTACTCTTGTGGCCAACTTAATGAACGGTAAGTTTAATTGCTCATTTACTTGTAACAAATATAGTCAGTTAGTTAAATGTTTGACTCTCTTGGTGATCAGTGAGTAAAGGGCGGCTACATATTTATGTTAATATGTCATTTAAATATTCTCATAATCACGACAAATGTATTCATCAACTGGAATATTTACCACATGATTTATTGTTTGTTTGTTCCATATAACCTCGAAAACTTTATAAATATTAGACTCTATATTCAAACATTTGTCCTGTTCTAATCATAGCTAACTTGTCGAGTGTTCAACTTCACGCTCTAACAAATTCAATACTAATTCGCTATTTAAGTTCACTATTGATTCACTATTTGAGTTCACTATTGATTCACTACTTGAGTTCACTATTGATTCACTATTTGAGTTCACTATTGATTCACTATTTGAGTTCACTATTGATTCACTACTTGAGTTCACTATTGATTCACTATTTGAGTTCACTATTGATTCACTACTTGAGTTCACTATTGATTCACTATTTGCGTTCACTATTGATTCACTATTTGAGTTCACTATTGATTCACTACTTGAGTTCATTATTGATTCACTATTTGAGTTCACTATTGATTCACTACTTGAGTTCACTATTGATTCACTATTTGCGTTCACTATTGATTCACTATTTGAGTTCACTATTGATTCACTATTTGAGTTTACTATTGATTCACTATTTGAGTTTACTATTGATTCAATATTTGCGTTCACTATTGATTCACTACTTGAGTTCTCTATTGATTCACTATTTGAGTTTACTATTGATTCACTATTTGCGTTCACTATTGATTCACTATTTGAGTTCACTATTGATTCACTATTTGAGTTCACTATTGATTCACTATTTGAGTTTACTATTGATTCAATATTTGCGTTCACTGTTGAATCATTATTTGAGTTCACTATTGATTCATCATTAAAGTTCAATATTGATTAACAGATTGGATCCCACCGTCCTTGAGCCCTAATTAAAACCATTTGGTAAGCGTAATGGAGTTCCCAATCCAAATGTTTTGCATTGTATTCCCTAACTTCCAAGGAACAAAAATATCATTCAATCCACGCTATGCTCTAAATAATCTCATTTCAGTTACACCTTTAACTCTTCTCCCTTGACTATGATCAACTGTCGGTGGCGTGTGGTGTCTCGTATGAAACAACAAAACTCCCGGTCACACCGCCTATGTTCAAAGTGTATCCAACGTTTAACTCTTTCCTCCACTTGTCTTTGTCTCGCTTTTTTTTGGTTGCTTCCTTTTTGATTTTCTTATAGCACTGAATTTCTGCTTCTTGTTTGACTTTCTATACTTGGCTCCTTGTCTGCATTATGTGCTTCTTATTCATCGTTTTGGGACTCCACCGAATGACATTTCTTGTTAATGTAGTATTTCTTGCTTTTACCCCCGTTCCTCTTCTTTAACTGTCCTTAAATATAGAAAGACGGATATTAAGATGAATTAACGCATGGTTTAAGCTTCAGCGCATTGTTTTCAAACTTCAGCAAGTCCTAGAATTCCAGAACTTCGACAACATTCAATAGAACAAAGAATAGAACGATTTATTTTAAAGTAATAAACAGACTCCTCTGCTAGTCTTCGGGACACCCTTGGGCAAGGTGAAGTCCCCGTTTAGCCCCCCCCCCCCACCCCCCATCAGTGTTATGTGAAGCCATTGGAGGAGGTGGTGAATGATGTTGTCGGAGCAGCCGACAAGTAGTGTCGGGTATGATCCCCACACCGCGATGGCAGTCAGAGGATCTCATGTATAGAGACAATGGCTGCGATCTCCGGCTAGTACAGTCACTGCTAAGAAGTAAAGGAATGGCAAACTACCTTCTTATATTGCCTAGACTAATCATGACACATCACAACTTAATATTATAGCTAACGACGTTAATGGGGACTCCGCATCAGAAAGAAACAATCAACATTTTTCGGGCACATCACGAGAAGAGGAAAGTTGGAATACTTGGTTAGAACTGGCAAAATAAAAGGAAAGAGAGATCACGGACGACAAAGAGAGAAAATACTGGATAGCTTGGTGTCATGGCATGGAAAACAGTCAACAACAGAACTGATACGATGCACTGTAGATAGAAGATTGTGGAGGGACATAATCGCCTACGCCAACCGGTATGGCACATGATGATGAATAAACTGAAAAAAACAAGTTTTGTTAAACAGGCAAACACTAAAGGAAGAAGAACAATTATTTATGAAATTATAATCTTGAATAGGACCTGCGGATCAGTGAACTACTCTATTAGGGACAAAAGATTAGCAGACTTTGGTTCATACAGCCTTAATTGTATGCCATCTTTTAAATATACATGAAAATTGTTAAGAGACAACAGCAATATGCTTATTTTATTTTTTAAAGAATGTTGATATAATCATGGACCGTCTTTAAAACAATGTTGATATAATCATGGACCGTCTTTAAAACAATGTTGATATAATCATGGACTGTCTTTAAAACAATGTTGATAGAATCATGGACCGTCTTTAAAACAATGTTGATAGAATCATGGACCGTCTTTAAAATAATGTTGATAGAATCATGGACCGTCTTTAAAACAATGTTGATAGAATCATGGACCGTCTTTAAAACAATGTTGATAGAATCATGGACCGTCTTTAAAACAATGTTGATAGAATCATGGACCGACTTTAAAACAATGTTGATAGAATCATGGACCGTCTTTAAAACAATGTTGATAGAATCATGGACCGTCTTTAAAACAATGTTGATAGAATCATGGACCGTCTTTAAAATAATGTTGATAGAATCATGGACTGTCTTTAAAACAATGTTGATAGAATCATGGACCGTCTTTAAAACAATGTTAATAGAATCATGGACCGTCTATGAATAATTGTTGACAGAATCATGGACCGACTATGAAGAATTGTTGACAGAATCATGGACCGACTTTAAAATAATGTTAACAATATTAAGGACAGCCAACAAGGGTAACAAGGACATTTTGAAAGAGGTCAAAACAAGTTTAAAACCTACTACCACCATCGGTATGATAGAAGCATCTTTGTTTGCTAAGATCAACAACGGGAATATTGTGTGACTATAGATATATTGGTATTAACAGGAAATAGTGTGACAAAGGAAATATAGTGCGACAACGGGAATATAGTGCGACAACAGAAAAATTTGAGCCAATAATCATCATTATCATCATCGAGTGCCTTCTCCGCAACGAAGGTTGGCTACCATGGAGCGCCATTCTGCTCTGTCTCTTGCTTTGATGGTGTAGGTTGTCATAGGCTGATTTGTCCATCTTTTGATGTTACTCGTCCATATTAGTCTTGGTCTGCCTCTGCATCTTTTACCTTGTATTTTCCCCTTCAGGATTACTTTTAGCTTGTTTCATAACTCGTGCCCAACTTTTAAAATCGATAGCTTTTTAACCGCTTCTTGTAAGTTGTTCAAAATTTGCATGTAAAGTTATAATGATTAGAACCCAACAGGGAATTAATTTCATTTAAAAAAACATTTGGTTATTATTGTTGCTTATTTGATTTATATAAATTTATAACCCATTGATGTAGTCAAAACTTAATGTTTACAGTATTTTAAGTTAAAAATAGCGAGTAAAAATCCATACACAGCAAAATTGACGTGTTTGCACGCTTTCGCCGTGGTTTTTTGACGCAATTAGACACTTGTAAAGAACTTGAGAAATTGTGTGTTCCATTTCCGTTCATTCATAGGTAGAGACGTGGAACGATAACATTTATCATAAGACTTAAAATGAAATTCTGTAGTTTACAAAACATCGCAATAAAAATGTATGACTATTTTTGCAAAGAGGCTAAACGAGGAAGATTATTTCATTCTTTAGAAAACCCTGAGAATAGGACAAGACACATTTTGGATTTATCTAAACGGTCATTTAATCGCTGGATTCAAGCACGTGACCGTCAATGTTCAAAATATACAAAATCACAAGGAAGAGCAAAAATGTTGGATAATTTCGACAGTGAACTTATTAGAAGTGAAATTCGCAAAATGTTAGGTATGAATGAAACTGTTACAATAAGAAAATTAAAAGTATCGCTGAAAAAGAACAACAGTATTGAAATATCAAAGTCTACATTATGGAGGAATGTGAGAGCTGCAGGCTTTACATTCAGAAAGTATTCCAATGGACGAAACATCATCTGTGAGAAGCCACATATAGTAGTCATGAGAAGCAAGTACTTACGTGAAGTAAAAGAGGTGCGCAAGCAAGGTTATGATATTGTGTACTTGGATGAAACATGGATCAATGCTCACCACACTAACCAAAGGGAATGGCAGTCATCAGATGGAAAGATTAAGAGATTAATATCTAGCAGCAAAGGACAGCGCTTGATAATTGCTCATGCAGGTAGTCGACAACATGGACTAATACAGAATGCAGAGCTCATTTTTCTTTCAAAATCCATAGACAATCGGGATTATCACTCTGAGATGAATGGTCATATATTTAGACATTAGATTGAAAATTCTGTTCTCCCATCACTAGATCGACCATCTTGCCTAATAATGGACAATGCAGCGTACCACAACATTGTTGCACTTGAAGATAAAGTCCCGACGTCATCCAGTACAAAAGATGCTATTAAGATATGGCTCACAAAGGAGCACATACAATTTAATAACATGTACTTAAAACCTGAATTACTATCTCTAGTAAAGCAAAAACAAAGGACAAAGATTTTTCAAATAGATAAGATTATCCAAGAGCACAGTCATATAAGTTTGAGGCTGCCACCTTACCATGCTCATTTAAATCCAATAGAACTAATCTGGGCAAAATTAAAAGGACAAGTGGCAGATGAAAATACAACATTCAAAATATGCGATGTAAAGACTCTTGCTAATCTCGCTTTATTAAATATAGACAAAGATTATTAGGCTAAATGTGAAGACCACGTCTTAAAACAGGAAGAGGAATATTGGAAAAATGATGGTTTGTGGAATGTTCAACCCCAAACAGTTATTAATCTTTTAGACTCGTCTGATTCAGAATGAAAGTATATAGCCCCCACAATGTTGGCCCCTATATTACCTTAAATTAGTTCAACAAACGGTCCTTATCAGGACCACACAACTATGAAAATTGGACATACAGGTATACCTTGATATTTATCGTCCGTCCTCGAACTGAGAAGACAATAATTCTCCTGGTTTTTTGTCTTATTAGGTTATTTCCCCATTACGGCCACGCCTTTACCTAGTGAAAATTAATCATAGACCAGCAACTACGGTAATTTCTATTATTTAGGGGTTCACAATTTACAATTTTTGACAAACATCAAAGAAATTCGCCGCTTTAAGAAAACTGCAGCTGCAAGATATTTGTTAAATATTCATTTAAAGGGTCTTTTGCATTCTAATAACATTTGGAAAATTTCAACAGTTTTTAACAAACGGTTACTGAGTAATAGCGTTTTGAAGTTGGGCACGTGATTTGAAACGAGCAATAGTAGGCTGTTGTGTCTTTTAACATGCCCCAAAAATCGCATTTGTCTTGTTTGAATTGTGCTTAGTAGTTCTCTTTTCATTTTTAGTTGTTTTAAGACTTCATCGTTTGTTTTCTTTTCCTTCCATCCAATTCTACCTATTCTTCTATATATCCACATTTCAAAGACTTCAATTCGCTGTTCTGTTTTATTGTCTAATGTCTATGTTTCTGCACCATATAGGAATATTGAGAAGATGTAACATTTTGCTATTCTTAGTTTTAGCCCTGTGGTTATTTGTTTTGATGTTAGTATGTTCTTCATGACATTAAAATTACTTTTTGCCATTCCTATTCTTTTGTTTATTTCAGTTGTACATTTTCCATCACTGGTTATAGTATTTCCAAGGTAGTTGTAGTTCTGAACTGTCTCCAGGTTTATTCCTTCTATTTTGATATCCACTTGTGGGTTTTGAGTATCTTCACTGTTTATGATCATAGTTTTAGTCTTTTTGATATTCATATCTAGTCCATATTTTTTGCTTGTCATGTTTATTTCATTAAGTAATTGTTGTAGATCTTTAGGATTTTCTGCTAGTAGTACAGTATCGTCATCATAGCTTCGGTTATTGGTTATCTTTCCATTAATGTTTAGGCCTGTCATCTCTATGATGTTTTTAAAAATTTGCTCAGTGTATAGATTGAACAAGCTTGGTGATAGGATGTATCCCTGTCTTACTCCTCTTTTTATATCAATGGGTGTAGAGTTCTCTTTGTTATATTTTATTATTGCTGTTTGCTCCCAGTATAGATTACATATTAGTCGTATATCCATGTCATCTAGATGTATCTCTTTTAGGCATTCTATAAGTTGTTTGTGGCGTACTCTATCAAAAGCTTTGGTGAAGTCTATGATGCAGGCATATATTGGTTTGTTTACTTCTGTGTATTTTTCGATTAATGTTCTCATGCAGAATATGGCTTCTTTTGTCCCGCTATTATTCCTAAATCCAAATTGCTGCTCATCTAATTCAGTATTGATTTTATTTTGAATCCTTCCTTGTATAACTTTTAGCAAGAGAGCCAATAATGTGTAGAGTAAAATAGCAGTGTCAAATACGAGACCCTTCAAGTGAATAGTTTGGTAAAGAAACAACGGAACAAATGACAAACAATCGTAGATACAATTATTTCTGGAGAGACATGATCACCTACGCCAGCAGGATTTATATTTGAAAGTGATGATTGTGAAAATTGTGGGGTCAGTCACAAGTTCAATGAAGTGGTAAATGAAGAGCTGAAGAAATAAATGAGGAAAATGCTGTCCGGATTTGTGGGGCATGTGTAGATCAATGGCGGAATGAATTATTTGATAACAACAGACACAATAGAAAGTTGGAGGGGTAGAGGTAAAGAAAAGATGAAAATGCTGGATAGTACGTCAGCATGATACAGATGAAGACTATGGTACTGCAACACAAAGGTGCACATGGTTGAGGGTTGTGAAAGAATGTAACATTCGACGTCTCTCGGCATGAACCATGAGCAAGTGCTTAGGAAATAGATAAGTACATTGTTCCGAAAGTGCACGACACATATATAAGGACACATATATAAGGACACATATATAAGGACACATATATAAGGACACATATATAAGGTGCCATTAATTCTTCTTCTTATTTTCTTCTTCATGGTCAGCGTTCACCCATTAAGTGGACGTGAAAGTGCGTCGACTGTTGACAGTAAACCCCGATATTTGCGCTTTTAGACCCGACATGTCCATCTTCGAAGTTATCATTGTTTTTTAATGTTACCATGACATTGGCCAGTTTTTGTACCTACTCCTTTCGATTTGTACCTACCACTAGTTGTCTAAAGTGTGCACAGCGAGCATCCTATAGTTCATGGTTTATGCGAAAGGGCTAGACATTGGATCTTACTATCCAGAGACCAGAGGATGGGAAAGTCATAAAGAAACGACAGTTTCGAAGATTAATATTGCCACCACCTATGACGGGATTCGAACCCAAAATATTAGTGTTTAGAGGTCAATGGCTTACGTCTACATCACTCAGTTCTCTCAAACCATCTGGTTAGTAATTTAATGTATGCCGTGTTTATAATCCATTTGCTAAATTATCAAAAATCTCCTGTAGTAAATAAAGGTAAAGGTAAAGTACGAGACTTGATTCGGTGTCTTAGCACGCGAGTTTTCAACCGTATGTGCTCGACCTATCTAGAAATCTTCGGAGACTTCTTGACAGTGTCGCTTCAAGCACCGAAACTCACGATGCGAGGCGGTATTCCTCATCTTCAAAGATTACTACTACCCTGGTACTTATTTCTGTCAGCGGCTGGGTCGACCGCGGGGGTATTTTTTTTCAACTACGAGGACAACTCCTACTGCTTCCAGTGGGAATCGAACAGGGATTGTCGGAACGTCGGTGGCATAGTGAGTGTTTTTCCTCAACTAGACTACCGAGGCCTCCTTGTAGTATATATAATGTGTTCCCGATAAGTAAATTATTAACTTTGAGCGTAGAGGTACACAGAACACTCCCTGTATATGCTATTTCTTTCATCATTGAGAGCAAGAGAGAACCTCTTTCTTTTCTATTTCCGTTTTGTAGAATCGATGTGTCCAGCTGAGACTGAAGTGATAAAGTTACTGTCAAGCCACTGCGCCAGCGGCGACGCCACTGTTTTTCTTTGCTCAATGCAATGATATTCACTCAGAATATAAGTTTAAATAGAAAATAAAAGAATCTTCCCACAAAATCTAGTTCAGTAATATTTCAAAAGAAAGAACTTCGGCTATTTCATAGATCCGGTGAACTCAGAAAGTCAAAGATGATTAATGAAGAGCAAGAAGGCCATTTGATGCAGCAAAAAATTTGGTTCCGCAGAATAATGTTGAGAATACCCTAAAGACCTGAATGAAGTAAGGAAGGGATCTCCAACGAACCAGTGCACAGAGAGGATTTATGCGAATTGTTGTGAAGAGAATGCCAGTAGTGGATCATTACATACGAAAACGAATGTTTGCAAAGTAACATCGGGTAAAGTTGAAGGAAGGAGAAACAAAGAAAGACAGTGGCAGTGACTACTATTCAGCTGATCACATGATCATAAACCAGATTATCAGCTTGTGCGTTATAGTTGTGCAATCAGTAAGTGCGTAGACATTTCTTTCTTTCTTTTTCTTTCTTTCTTTCTTTCTTCCTTCCTTCCCTCCTTCTCTGCAACGTAGGAGTTGAAATATGACATAGTAATCAATATCAGATTCGCAACAAATTAAATTTCTAATTTTCAAGAATTCAAACATATCTGAGCAAACGTGGTACAAGTAATGAGTGATTCTAAAAGTAAATGTTTAGAGAGCTCCGTAACGAGACAGATATTGGAAACATCAGAATGTACAACCTTCGTCTTGGGCTGTATTAGACGAACACAAGTGTGAGTGCCCTAAGTGCACTTACATTGCATCTGCTAGACTGATCGAGAACTCATCAATAGGACTGTTGTCATGATTGATTTTATCGATGCAAACATAAGGATGCACATTTAAAGCCCAGACACACATGAAATAATGAACACACATCTTTTATTTAAAAGACAGTCCAAAAGTGAGAAAGTAGACCGCCTACAAATGTCAATGTTAACTTTGACTGCACTACAGAGTCATTGTTTCTAGATATTGATTTTGAGGCTGGGTAAGTTTTTTCTTTTTTCTTTTTTAGACAGTTTACTTGAACTCTATCATTCCATCACAGGTCATCGACATTCTTGTGTACTTGCTTTTCTCGAGTCAATATTATGTAATTATATTATATTCTTTTAGTTATCCATTTAAAATTAAAAACAAACAGTATATCAATCATTTGGTTCTGTAACTCTGTCTTCATGAAAATAAAACACATTTTTAAAAATACAAATTAGTTACTTAAATAAAAGTTTACAAATGGGCTCATCACAATGGAGACATCTTCGCGAACTTGTTGCTTGCACTTCGAGTCATTTTAGATGGCTGCCTTTCTGAAACCTGCAATTAACGTATGGTAAGTGTTGAAAAGCACGTAGAGGATAATCACCTAGTTTGATGAACAACAGAGTACTTCAGTGGTCTTCATTAGTGAAATAAGTAAGTTCGTCAAGACACGCCACACTCACTATCAGCAGCAGAAACATTAATGTTGTTGATTTTGTTTATGAATTGCATTAATGCAGCCAGCATTTTCTATTATCTGTCAGCAATTTACGAAACCTTCATTGTCTCATCTTGAAGTCTTTTACACAACCTCTCATCTCCAGTCTCATCGATTACAACATTGTGCATTTTAGAATGTATGTCTATTTTAGGCGAATTTGCATACGAAGTATCAATAAGTCGTGTCAATAGTTCGTGACAATAGATCGTGTCAATAAGTCGTGTAAGTAGGTCGTGACAATAGATCGTGTCAAAAGTCGTGTCAATAAGTCGTGTCAATAGGTCGTGTCAATAGGTCGTGACAATAGATCGTGTCAATAAGTCGTGTCGGTAGGTCGTGTCAATAGATCGGGACAATAAGTCGTGTCAATAGGTCGTTACAGATGATATGATCAAGAGAAGGATTTCAAATTGGAAATATATCTTCCACTTTCTTCCCCCCCCCCCAGTTTTAAAGTTCAGCTGCTTGCACAGCTTCAAACTAAAATGGGACACTATACTTTTCTTCAAGAAATATAGTTCTAAATGTTATGTAGAGCCAGTCTTAACATATGGATGGGAATCATGGACAGTAGGACAACAGACAAGAAAATCACTGGAGTCTGTAGAAATATGGTTTTACAGAAGAATGTTGAGAATACCATGGGCAGTTAAGAAGAGTAATGAAAATATTCTGAAAGAGGCCAAAGCAAAAAGAGTGCTAATTTCCAATATTAGGAAGAAACAATCATCATTTTCTGGCCATATAATGAGAAGAGAACAACTGGAATATATTGTAACAACTGGAAAAATTGAGGAACTAAAGGACAGAGGGAAGCAAAGAGAAAAACATACCAGACAGCTTGAGAGAATGGCTTGGCAGAAGGACAACAACAGAAATGATAAATAACTGTCGAGATCGAAAGTTGTGGAGAGACATGATCATCTACGCCAGCAGGCCCGGTAAATGATGATGAAGATAATTTTCTTGTCTTCAAGTAATTCAGCCTACAAAGTATGAATCAGTAGAGGTAAAGGCATCAAGATGCACCAAGAGGCCTAGATATGCGAAGCTGCTGTAAAGCTGATGATAATGGTGATACTAAAAAAAAAAGGAAGAAAAAGAGTGGTAAACATTATCACCATATAGTTAGATTTGTTAATATATCGTTATATATAATTTTTGTGTTTGTTGTTCGTCCAGATGAAGGCCTACTTGACCGAAACGTCGACTTTTGTTTTGTCCATTACCACGTAAAGCTTTCACCATACCACTCTTTTTCTTCCTTTTTTTTAGTATCGCTAAAGTATAAATCATCGTGGGGGCAACATAATTGTTTCCAATTTAGATCAAAAAGATGTTGTAATTTTCTCTTTGTAATCGTCTTCCATGGATTGTAGATCAGCACTCAAAGTAACTTATCATGATTGTAGATCAGCACTCAAAGTAACTTATCATGATTGTAGATCAGCACTCACAGTAACTTATACTGAGTGTAGATCAGCCCTCACAGTAACTTATCATGATTGTAGATCAGCACTCACAGTACTTATCCTGATTGTAGATCAGTACTTATAGTAACGTAGCATGCTTGTAGATCAGCATTCACATTAACTTATCCAGAATGTAGATCAGCACTCACAGTAACCTGTCCTGATTGTAGACAAACACTCATAGTAACTTATCATGATTGCAGATCAGCACTCACAGTAACTTATCCTGATTGTAGATCAGCACTTACAGTAACTTATCATGATTGTAGATCAGCACGAACAGTAACATATCCTGATTGTAGATCAGCGCTGATAGTAACTTATCATGATTGCAGATCAGCACTCACAGTAACTTATCCTGATTGTAGATCAGCGCTCACAGTAAATTATCATGATTGTAGATCAGAACACACAGTAACTTATTATGATCGTCGATCAGTACTCACAGTAACTTATTATGATTGTCGATCAGTACTCACAGTAATGTATCCAGATTGTAAATCAGTACTCAGAGTAACTTATCCTGATTGTAGTCCAGCACTCACAGTAACTTATCCAGATTGTAGATCAGCACGCACAATAACTTATCTTGATTGTAGATCAGTACTCACAGTAACTTATTATGATTGTCGATCAGTACTCACAGTTATTTATCCCGATTGTAGACCAGCACTCACAGTAGCTTATCCTGATTGTAGATCAGTACTCACAGTAACTTATCCAGATTGTAGATCAGTACTCAGAGTAACTTATCCTGTTTGTAGATCATCACTCACAGTAACTTATCCTGATTGTAGATCAGCACTCACAGTAACTTATCCTGATTGTAGATCATCATTCACAGTAACTTATCCTGATTGTAGATCAGCACTCATAGTAACTTATCCTGATTGTAGATTAGCACTCGCAGTAACTTATCATGATTGTTGATCAACACACACAGTAACTTATCCTGATTGCAGATCAGCACTCGCAGTAACTTATCATGATTGTAGATCAGCACTCGCAGTAACTTATCATGATTGTTGATCAACACACACAGTAACTTATCCTGATTGTAGATCAGCACTCGCAGTAACTTATCATGATTGTAGATCAGCACTCACAGTAACTTATCCTGATTGTAGATCAGCACTCACAGTAACCTATCCTGATTGTAGATCAGCGCTGATAGTAACTTATCCTGATTGTGGATCATCACTCACAGTAACTTATCCTGATTGTAGATCAGCACTCGCAGTAACTTATCCTGATTGTAGATCAGCACTCGCAGTAACTTATCCTGATTGTGGATCATCACTCACAGTAACTTATCCTGATTGTAGATCATCACTCACAGTAACTTATCCTGATTGTAGATCAGCACTCACAGTAACTTATCCTGATTGTAGATCAGCACTCACAATAACTTTTCCTGATTACAAATGTAGTACCAATGTGAACTAGTGATTATAAATCCAGAAACCCCTTTTTCTAATTACTTGTAAACTATGAATCTCTTGAGACCGTTAAAACCAAATGATTTCTTAACGACTTTTGGCTGAAAAAAAAAATAAAAAAATAAAATGAACTGCTTAAACTTGTATTTAGAGGTAGGAAATGTCTTCAAAGTGTTGAAATAATATTTTTTTTTGAAGAATTAAAGCAGTCTTTATCATCTGGAAACTCGGTCTCTATATCATTATAGCTTTTCCTACCGATCACAATGTCTGGATTCAATTTTCCTAATGTGCCGAGTACTTTTATTTTATATTTTTAAATTTTTTTCCTGTATTATAAATAGCGTGAATGGACTTTTGTTTGACAAGAAAAACAATTCGCAGACATAGTATGTACCTATAACTGACAAAGATAATGATAAATTGTAGAGTATTTAGGACTCACTAATGTTATTTCTCTAACGCTAGATCGATGGAGACAAATAATGTTTCTGTGTATTCGGCTCTGATAGTAAATCCTGCGTTGAAGAACAAGAGAACGAGATGATTTCTTTCTGAAGAGATGGGATGTTATCCTGTAACCCATAATTATTGAGAAGTTAGGAATGATCACTCAGCCCTGCCACTAAACGGATGATTCATCGAGTCGCAGTGTTTAACAGGGGATGTTAAAACAATTGACATCTTAGCGGAATACATCTGGTCCTAGTCCTTGTTCTAAGACCTCTTCATCGTTCTTTACTGACATAGAGAGATCTCCACACACAGAGAGTGTTAAACAACCTCCAATTTTAGAATGCGTTTACCAATGGTAGTTTTAACGCACTCAACTTACACAAAAGACATTTATTTTATTATCCTTCTACAATTGATGGACAAACAAGAAGTTGCTCTCACTCTAATGGCGGCAGCACAAAGGGAGATAATAATAGCTCTCTAAATCTTACTATTTACACGGAGATCATTAAGTCTTGCTCTGTTCTAACGCTCATATTTGAGTCCATTCTGTGATTTATTCGATATGGAGTTTATGTCAGACTTCCTTGTCCATTTAAATGTTTAGCGTTGGAGTCTCCTTATGTCCATTCTGAGCACATGCCTGTCTGTTCCATTTATAGTTGGACAAGAATTTATGGTTGCTTTCTTTTCTTATAGTTTCACTTGCTATAAAGAATCTTCATATTTTGTTTAAGAGTCTACATGAAATCGCTCCTCCCTATCAGAACCTATCTTGAGAAAGGGATGATGGGAAGAACCTGATCGTTCCAACTAGGTTTCCAGCCTGTACATTTGAATTATAAAGTACTCATCCATACTCCAACTTTAATTCTTCCAATCGCTGACGTGTTATCCAGCAACATTTTATTCAAAATCACGCTAGCTATCTTTGCTTATGTTAAGAATACCATGTGTTAGTATCATGCTGTGATCAATCATAAAATAGGACTTTCTAAACATAAATGGAGTCGTCTTTACAAAAGTGCGAATGGTAATGGCAGTGTTTCCTGTACTGTAGGAGTAAAGGCATCAAGATGCACCAAGCTGCAAAGTGATGCCGAGCGGAGGTAAAACTGATGATAATGACAATTTAAAAACAAAGAAGAAAAAAGTGGTATGGTAACTACTTTACGTGGTAATTAACAAAACAAAAGTTGACGTTTCGGCGAAGTAGACCTTCAGCTGGAACAACCTGTATTTTGATAGTCTTTTCTGTGTTTTTTCAGCTTTATTTAAATGAAGTGGAGTGGAGAAGCGAGTCTAGGTGGTTTTGTAGGTATAGTCTTTTAAAATTGTTGACTATGAAGCCAATTATGACTTGCACGGAGTTGGACCCTACTAATGGCATAACCGACAAAGCTCAATGGATGCACATGTTGTCCTGTTTTAGCAGAGACTAGGGAGGTTGCTTACATTGCTTCGGTGGGTTTTTTTTTTTCCAATTTTTCGGGTAGACTGCAGTGTGGAAGAGACAGTATGCTCTTGTTTCGATTGATGTCATTTGGGTTCGTTGCCTGTGGGACAGAATAGGGCAATCATAAAGGCCGATCTTGTCAACGGAATTTACCAACAGCGACAACGCTCTTTCTTGGGAGCGGATATAGCATGAATGAGGCAGAGCGAATAATGGTGTGTGTGGGTGTGTATATATATATGTATACATATATATATATATATATATATATATATATATATATATATATATATATATATATATATATATATATATTCCATGGTTAAGATAGGATAGATAAAATAAAATAAACCAACGTGACAGTATGCAATGGTCCAAAGAGCGGTTAATCAACTGATCTAAAAGGGATCATCATCATCAAGTACTGGGCCTGCTTGCGTAGGTGGTCATGTTTCTCCACAACTTTCGATCACGACAGTTATTTATCATTTCTGTTGTTGACCTTCTGCCAAGCCATTCTCTTAAGCTGTCTGGTATCTTTTCTCTTTGCTTCCCTCTATCTCATCGTCCCTCAATTTTCCCACTTGTTACAATATATTCCAGCTGTTCTGTTCTCATTACATGACCAAAAAATGATGATTGTTTCTTCCTAATATTGGATATTAGCTCTCATTTTGCTTTGGCCTCTTTCAGAGCGTTTTCATTACTCTTCTTAGCTGTATATGGTATTCTCAACATTTTTCTGTAAAACCACATTTCTACAGACTCCAGTGATTTTCATTGCCTGTTGTCCAATTGTCCATGATTCACATCCATAAGTTAAGACTAGCTCTACATAACATTTAAGAACTATTGTTCTTGTTTCTATTGTCAAAAATGGGTTGCATAGTATCTTCCTCATTTCTAATAGGGATAACTCAGCCCTAATTTGGTACTAACGTATTTTATGGGAAAGAATGAATCCTGGTATAATGTTGACCACATTACTAAAAAAAATGTGTCAATGGTAGAAAAGATATTGCACCAACACCGTTTCATTATACGACACCTTGGACAGTATGATTACTCCTGATTACACCTTAAATATCCCAGGATAAGATTAGTTGCTGGGTGGGGCACAATCGTAATTGAGCATTCTCTGAAAGTCGTATGTCGTAGCAAAGATAGATGTGGCGTTTGTCAAGGTCAAGACTAATCTCTTTACTGAACTTCACTCTCTCTCTCTCCCTTTTTCTTTCTATCTCTCTCTCTCTCTCTCCCTCTTTCTCTCTCTCTCTTTCTCTTTCTCTCTCTCTCTTTCTCTTTCTCTCCCTCTCTCTCTCTCTCTCTCTGTAATTTTGCATCTTACTCTTTTAGCATTTCCTTTTTTTTTCTGTCTTATTTAATATGCCTCACGAGATATAAATAATTATAGATTTTCTATAAACAAGTTTACGACATCCAAAGGCTACATGATTTCATTTTATTTATATTAGATTTATTGATGTGCCAATATTTATTCTATTCTATAGATACTTTCCTTTAAATGTAACAAGAAAATAATAATAACTGAATAGGATGTTATTAAAAGAAAATAAAATTACTGATTGAGAGGTTTAAATTTAATTATGGGATGCATCTCAAAGGGCGACAACACCGTTTGACTTCCGCACAAGAAAGGACCCTTTGTATGTTGTGAAAAGCAACACAAGAGAATTACCAAGGATCTGGAATCCTCACTAAGTCTGGCAAGTTGTCTATATTTGAATTTGCAGCTCTGCTTGAAGCTACGTTGCTAAGCAACATATACAAGGTTTATGTAAGTGATGACGAGTGAAGCGAACAAAGGGTGATAATCAAGTCTGAGACATAACAATTATGTAAAGCGAAGTGATATGAAAATAAAGAATGACACAGTATTCTGCGCGCTCGCGAGCGCGTCTGTATGTATATGTGTGTGGGTATGTGCGGCGTTTTCGCGCATGCGTTAGTTTAGCGTTATTGCATTATTCAAAAAAGCACCGGAGGTTAACAACCCAAATTTTTACTTTGTCCTGGGCACTGACAATCCACAGACTTACCTTGTCCTAGAAGACTGACAACTCACAGAGTTACCTAGCCCAGGAGGCTGACATCCCGCAGACTTACCTTGTCCAGTAGGTTGACAACCCACTAACTTACCTTGTCCAGAAGGTTGCCAACTCACAGACTTACGTTGTCCAAAAGATTGACAACCCACAGACCTACCTTGTCCAGGAAGCTGACATCAACAGACTTATCTTGTCCTAGAAGGCTGACAACCCACAGTCTTACCTAGTCCAGGAGGCTGACAACCTGTAGACTTAACTAGTCCAGGAGACTGACAACCTATACCAGGAAGTTGACAAACCTCAGACATACATTTTTCAAGAATCTGAGAACACACATACATACCTTGTCCAGGAGGCTGACAAGTAACAGACTTACCTTGTCCTAGACGGCTGACAACCCACAGTCTTACTAGTCCAGGAGGCTGACAACCCGTAGACTTACCTAGTCCAGAAGACTGACAACCAACAGTCTTACCTTGTCCTAGAAGGTTGACAACCCAAAGTCTTACCTATACCAGGAAGCTGACAAACCTCAGACATACATTTTTCAAGAAGCTGAGAACCCACATACATACCATGTCCAGGAGGCTGACAACTAACAGACTTACCTAGTCCAGGAGGCTGACAACCCGCAGACTTACCTAGTCTAGGAGGCTAACAACCCATAGTCTTACTTTGTCCTAGAAGGCTGACAACCCACAGACTTACCTAGTCCAGAAGGTTGAAACCCACAGACTTACCTTGTCCAGGAAGCTGACAAACCACAGCCATACATTTTTTAAGAAGCTGAGAACCTACATACCTTGTCCGGGTGGCTGACAAATCATAGACATACCTTGTCCAGGAGGCTGACAACTAACAAACTTACTTTCTCCAGGCCGCTGATAACTCAAATACATACCTTGTCCAAGATGCTGAAAACCCACAGATTTGCCTTTTCCAGGGCGCTGACAACCCACAGGTGTCCAGAACGCTACAAATTAACAGACAAACCTCGTCCAGGACGCTAATAGCATAAAGGCTTACCCTTTCTACTACGCTGATAACCCACATACATACCTTGATCAGGAAGCTGACAACCCACAGATTTACCCTTTCCAGGACGGTGATAAGCCACAGACTTACCCTTTCCAGGAACGTGACAAGCCACAGACTTACCCTTTCCAGGACGGTGATAAGCCACATACTTACCTTTCCCCGGTTGCTGTTAACTCACATACTTGCCTTGCCTTGGTTGCTGAGAACTCACATACTTGCCTTGCCCTGGTTGCTGAGAACTCACATACTTGCCTTGGTTGCTGAGAAATCACATACTTGCCTTGCCTTGGTTGGCGAGAAATCACATATTTGCTTTCCGGTAGTTGCTGAAAACCTACATACATGCCTTACCCTGGGCGCTGACAACTAGTATAATTGCCTTGCCACACGAATGCCGTTGTTTAAACAGAAACACACTGTTGTCCTTTGAAGCAGTGCTTCTAAAAAGCAGGTGTTGTCTAATTCTCAATTATTGGGTCCATCCCACGCTTGACTAATCCCAGCAATGGACTTTTAAAGTTAGCTCTTATTTGCAATCTCCAAGTTAACAGCTACGCCACGTTCTGGTGGCATTCAAATCCTTTGTACACATCATTAATCACAACATTACTCATCATTGCCAAAAATAGTCTGTATCTGCCGAGAAATCTGCCTTTGGATAATCAGTGATTTTCGGATTAGTGTGGTCAGCATTGCGCCAGGCCGTTCTCCTTCACGCACAAAATACCTATGATTGTCTTTGAAGAATGAACCTAGAGATGGGTCAGTCGGGAGAGGGGATCCGATACTCTCTCTTTTCTCTCTCTACCATATATCTCTGAGCAGCAACTCTCTAAGCGGCTTATCTAGGAAACACTTCTTCGTTGAGCAACCGCTGTCTTAAGCCACTTCTCTCTAAGACACCTCTACCTGAGACTTATCTCTCTATTATATTTCCCTATGAACCACTTTCAACCGAGCCACATTTCTCTGAAGAAATGTTAGCCCCCTTATAGTTACTCTTTTCTCTTTTTCTTAGACTCAGATGCGTTCTGTGAGCCGCGATAGTTCAGTGGTTAGTGAACTGGACTACAAAGGACAAGGGGTAGTGTTCGATCCCAACCGACGGCTTCCGGGTTCACCCAGCCTTAAATGGGTACCGGATTTTTTTTATGGGAAAGTAAAGCAGCACGGGCGTAATACCGACCACATTACCCCAAAAATCATGTTCTGAAGGTCTGTAAAATATAGGGTCACTTAACACCATATTTCCCTATACGCCACTTGGCGTGAAGGGGTACTTTACTTTACTTTTTAAATGCGTTCTACTGTGTAGTTTACATTATACTGTGATAGTTGCACTTTTCTCTTTATCTTAGACCTAGATGTGTTCTGTTGTGTAGTTTACATTATACTGTGATAGTTGCACTTTTCTCTTTATCTGAGACCTAGATACGTTCTGCTGTGTAGTTTACATTATACTGTGATAGTTGCACTTTTCAGCCCATACATTATACTGTGATAGTTGCATTTTTCAGCCCATACATTATACTGTGATAGTTGCACTTTTCAGCCCATACATTATACTGTGATAGTTGCATTTTTCAGCCCAACATACCCGACTTCAGCGTATAAACTTCGTTGTCCCGTTGTTACAATCCCACTGCTCCGTTTCTCTCTCAAGGAAATATATCTATAACATTTTAGCAAGCTGTGTAGGTCAAAGGTGAAGAGCGTACACTCTTTAAAAAAAAAGTAGCCGTATATTTAATCTGCTGTCCTAATGTGGTAATTAGGCCCATTTTGGAATATATAATTTCTACGCAATTTACGCCTACTTCAGAAATGCATGTTCGACCTTTGCGAAATCTATTCAATAGCACAGAACTCTAATTAATTGTGTTTTATTTTGACGCCACCATAAAGCATTAGTTTACATTATCAACTAAATGATGGAAAATGTCTTTCACTTTGCTAGAGTATAGTAGTTTATCAAGCTGTGGTTAGTGTATGCTATTTGTTTGTATTTCTGTTTCTGTGTGTATAAAATACGTAATTGGGGCATATGCCTTATATAAGAGTTATCCAATTTTGTTCTGTCCATTGCTGTATTTTCGAATCTTTTCCAGCTGCAATTTTTTTCTGTTTTCTCTTCACTTATAGAGAAATTTCTTTCCAGCAGAGAAATTTTCCGATAAAGCATGAGGTTGTCCCTCCATCCCCTTGTCCATCACCACTTATAACACTTGTTCCACTCTATAATTTGTTCACAAATGTTTGTCTATATTTATAAATGTATTATCTCATCATTGGTAAAATAAACATTGTTAAAAATACATATTTATATCATCGTCAACCTTATGTCACAATATCTTACCTCCAGTCAGGTAATTAGGAAAGTTTTTTTTATTCTTCAATAAATAGAAATATGTTGTAAGTCTCGTTAGATTAGTATTTATGTGTTTTACAGAACATATAGTGGTAGCAGTAACCAGGCGATGAAAATGTGGATTTCAGGTTTCTTTTAAGAAAATCCGGAACGAACTTGCACATAATAAGCGGACACTTTGAGACGTATTGATAGATAATTCATGTCGAGCTTGATAAGGAGAAGGCATTGGAAATACATCAATCATGAGCTGAGAATGAATAAAGCAATACTCCTCCTAAGGCATTCACATGGAAACACTCTGGTAAAATTTTAAAAAGTCAGACCCAGAGAATTGCAAGTAGGGAAGGCTCAACCTTATATTAAGAAATAACCAAAAGTTACAAGAACTAGAAGCAAATCGTCAATCGTGGAGAACTATGACTTCTGCCCTTCGTGCAGCCTTCGACCCGAGCGGAAGAATGAATCTCTCTCTCTCTCTCTCTCTCTCTCTCTCTCTCTCTCTCTCTCTCTCTCTCTCTCTCTCTCTCTCTCTCTCTCTCTCTCTCTCTCTCTCTCTCTCTCTCTCTCTCTCTCTCTCTCTCTCTCTCTCTCTCTCTCTCTCTCTCTCTCTCTCTCTCTCTCTCTCTCTCTCTCTCTCTCTCTCTCTCTCTCTCTCTCTCTCTCTCTCTCTCTCTCTCTCTCTCTCTCTCTCTCTCTCTCTCTCTCTCTCTCTCTCTCTCTCTCTCTCTCTCTCTCTCTCTCTCTCTCTCTCTCTCTCTCTCTCTCTCTCTCTCTCTCTCTCTCTCTCTCTCTCTCTCTCTCTCTCTCTCTCTCTCTCTCTCTCTCTCTCTCTCTCTCTCTCTCTCTCTCTCTCTCTCTCTCTCTCTCTCTCTCTCTCTCTCTCTCTCTCTCTCTCTCTCTCTCTCTCTCTCTCTCTCTCTCTCTCTCTCTCTCTCTCTTCTCTCTCTCTCTCTCTCTCTCTCTCTCTCTCTCTCTCTCTCTCTCTCTCTCTCTCTCTCTCTCTCTCTCTCTCTCTCTCTCTCAATCTCTCTCTCTCTCTCTCTCTCTCTCTCTCTCTCTCTCTCTCTCTCTCTCTCTGCGATCAGGACTCAATCAGAGTAGGACTCCTCGAACGAAGACAGCTGTCCGTTTAAGCCTGTTAGATCCACTCCGATTGAATACCTGTTAAAACGTTGCACTGTGTTCTGCGCCAGTGGCCGCGTGCATCCGATTTCAGCCAGCATTTTGTTCAGGTTTGCTTTCCTTAGCCTTTGATTATCCTCAATCTTCCTGCAAGGCAGCAGATGATCTTTTCTGTAGGGGGATTCTGCCCTTAGATGGTCGACCTTCCCAGGTTTACGAGCACCATCTGCCCGAGTCACTAGAGGTGACTAACACAGACATGCGACTTGTAACATGAGGAAACTGCAACAAGGAACACTTTTCATGAACAGCCTCCAACTGTTCCCGCCGCCTATCCCAAATACCGGTAAGTCACGTCCTCTTGAAAATGAAGATCGTCGTAGCACTTGATGATGTTAGGCCATCGTTGATGACTCCAATTCCGAACATATAGACACACAGTCAGTCGCCAAATTTTCCCCGTCGCACATCAAACAGCAGACCGTAAGATTAGCGTAAGATTTGCGCACGGCCGGTTTAGGGAACCATTACGATGACGTAGCACACAACAATGCCGGCGAACAAATAATCTCGATCCCTTTAGATTTCTGTCTGATTACTCAAGTGTAAGCAGCCTACGACGAATGAAACACGAAGCAAATTCCACAAAGAGACAAATCTGCGGCTGACGAAGTAATTACATTATTGTGTAACATGGAAATAACTTGCGTCAAAGAATTTCAACAACGGTCATGAACAGCACCAATGTGACGTAAAGCGCAGATCAAGTCTAGACGGTGGAAGGTCTTACTCACGAAACTTACTTTGTGAAAACAAACTGTCATCGGCCTACGACCTCGCTTTAGCAACACAGATGTATCAAGCATATCATCATTTTGACTTTAACGCAGAAAAGTGCAATAAAGATCCGAAATTAATCAGACCCTGTGTGCATTTTCTGCAGCGATCGAGAGGACGTGGACTAGATCCGCTATCTTGGAGACGGAAGTCCAATCCATGATTGAGGAAAATGAATGAAATAAATGAATGTGCAAGCCCCGTCAAGATTTCTTTATTTTATAAGAAACGTGAAATGCACATTTTGAACGGCTGCGTTGTTGCTACCATTATATGTTCTGTAAAACTAAAAAATTGTAACAAAACGTGGATGACAATATATTTTTATATCTCGAAGAAGAAAATAACAGCAGATAAACAATTGTGAAATAGGGTTGACGATGATATATATGTAAATATTTATTATCAATAATTTTATTTTGTTTTACTAACGCTGAAAAGTTGTGGAAATCAAAACTCATCAGCACAAACACAAAACTTAGGCTATTCAAATCAAATGTATTATCAACCTTACGTATGCGTGTGAAAGCTGGAAAACAACAAGAGATATAGAAACAAAGTTGAACGCATTCGAAAATAAATGTCTAAGGAAAATACTTGGTATAGCATTGAACGAATTTAAAACAAACGAGGAAATTAGAGAAATCGCCAATCAACCACTAATATCTTCAGTAATAAAGAAAAGACGATGGTCATACGTTGGACATGTGATGAGAAAAGATAATAACCGAATAGCAAAGCAAGCCCTCATTTGGGAAACAACAGGTAAAAGAAAAGAGGAAGACCCAGGGAGACACTGAGAAGAACATTGATGAGAGAGGCAAGAGCAGCAGGAATCGGCTCCCTCAATGAGATAGAACTGCTTGCACAGAACAGAGACAGATGGCGAGATTTGATAAAATATCTTTAAAAGAAAACTGCTAGAACAAAAATTCATATAGGAGAAGGTGTATCTTGGTCTACGCCCTATGGGCCGGTTACGGCTCGAAAGGTCAATAGATAGATAGAACGCTGAGATGTACATTTTTAAACAATGGCAAACATGTGTCAACGCGCTATAGTTAGATTTGTACAGTGCCATATTCGCGAAAGTCACTGGAAGCTATAGTTAGATTTGTACAGTGCCATATTCGCGAAAGTCACTGGAAGCTATAGTTAGATTTGTACAGTGCCATATTCGCGAAAGTCACTGGAAGCTATAGTTAGATTTGTACAGTGCCATATTCGCGAAAGTTACTGGAAGCTATAGTTAGATTTGTACAGTGCCATATTCGCGAAAGTCACTGGAAGCTGTAGTTAGATTTGTACAGTGCCATATTCGCGAAAGTCACTGGAAGCTGTAGTTAGATTTGTACAGTGCCATATTCGCGAAAGTCACTGGAAGCTATAGTTAGATTTGTACAGTGCCATATTCGCGAAAGTCACTGGAAGCTGTAGTTAGATTTGTACAGTGCCATATTCGCGAAAGTCACTGGAAGCTGTAGTTAGATTTGTACAGTGCCATATTCGCGAAAGTCACTGGAAGCTGTAGTTAGATTTGTACAGTGCCATATTCGCGAAAGTCACTGGAAGCTGTAGTTAGATTTGTACAGTGCCATATTCGCGAAAGTCACTGGAAGCTATAGTTAGATTTGTACAGTGCCATATTCGAGAAAGTCACTGGAAGCTGTAGAAATGTGGTTTTAGAGAAAAATATTGAGAATACCATGACAGCTAAGAAGAGTAATGAAAACGTTCTGAAAGAATCCAAAGCTTTAATATCATTTTTTGGCCATGTAATGAGAAGCGAACAGCCGGAATATATTGTGACAAAAGGGAACGTTAAGGGACGAAGAGATAGAGGGAAGCAAAGAGAAAAGGTACCAGACAGTTTAAGAGAATGGCTTGGCAACAGGTCAACAACATATATAATAAATAACTGTCGAGATCAATAGTTATGGAGAGACATGATCACCTCCGCCAGCAGGCATGGCACTTGATGATGATAAGTATATCGGCCTCATCGTTTGTTGTCGTTGTGCTTGTTTCTGAGGAAGGCCGCATGCAGGCCGAAACGTCAGTATTTTGTTGTGGTCTTTTTGTAAAGCTGTCACCATACCTTACAAGAGTGTACTAACACCCCACTACTGGCTATTTGATGATGAAGATGAGTATCCTTCTTAAGTGAGTATTAATAAAGTCGCAGTTTCCTGACATTCCACTCGATGATGCCCATGTTTGGGCACTGGACTGGCCTTACAATGGTCGAGCTTTAATCTCAGTGTCTGCTAGCGAAAGAAAGAATTAGTGCTTAGTTGACGATGTTCAACAAAATGCAGAAAACAATAGGATCACAATACGCTCTTATCAGGTAGATAAGCCATTAATTAAACTAATAATATGAAAATGTTATATCTTCTCAGCATTTCTGTATGGTTCAAAAATATTTACATTAAACCAACAAAAAAAAAACAACAACAACAGAAAAGTGAAGTCTTTAAAATGTTGATTATAGAAGAATAGAAAGAATTTAATGGAAGGAAAAGAAAACAAACGATGACATTTTAAAACAACTAACACTAAAAATAAAGAGAACTACTAAACACTATTCAAACAAGCACAAGACAAATGAGATTTTTGAGGCATGATAAAAGACATAATAGCCTGCTAAAAGTAATCTTGGAAGAGAAAATATTAGATCAAAAAGGCATTGGCACACGAAGACTGACATGGACGAGTAACATTAAATAAAAACGGGAAAAATATGTTAAGTAACCGCCACTTTAGTTTTGTCTTCTCATGTTCAGTACCCCCCCCCCCCCCAATTTTAGTGTCGTCTTCTCATGTTGAGTACCCCACCATTTTAGTTTTGTCTTCTCATGTTGAGTACCCCACCATTTTAGTTTTGTCTTCTCGCGTTGAGTACCCCACCATTTTAGTTTTGTCTTCTCATGTTGAGTACCCCACCATTTTAGTTTTGTCTTCTCATGTTGAGTACCCCACCATTTTAGTTTTGTCTTCTCATGTTGAGTACCCCACCATTTTAGTTTTGTCTTCTCATGTTGAGTACCCCACCATTTTGGTTTTGCCTTGTCATGTTCAGTAACCCCCATTTGAGCTTTGTCTTCGCATGTTCAGTAGCCCCCCCCCCATTTTAGTTTTTTGTCTTCTCATGTTCAGTACCCCCCCCCTAATTTTAGTTTTGTCTTCTCATGTGTTCAGTACCCCACATTTTAGTTTTGTCTTCTCTTATTCAGTACCCCTCATTTTAGTTTTGTCTTCTCTTTTTCGGTACCCCCCCCCAATTTAGTTTGTCTTCTCTTATTTAGTACCCCACATTTATTTTTGTCTTCTCATGTTCAATACCCCCATTTTAGTTTCGTCTTCTCATGTTTAGTAACCCCCTCTCATTTTAGTTTTGTCTTCTCATGTTCAGTACCCCCACCCCTCATTTTAGTTTTGTCTTTTCATGTCCAGTACAACTCCACCCCCCCATTTTAGTTTAGCCTTGTCATGTTCAGTAAACCCTATTTTTGTTTTGTCTTCTCATGTTCAGTAACCCCCATTTTAGTTTTGTCTTCTCATGTTCAGTAAACCTCATTTTAGTTTTGCCTTCTCATGTTCAGTAACACCCATTTTAGTTTGTCTGCTCATGTTCAGTAACCCCCATTTTAGTTTTGTCTTCTCATGTTCAGTAACCCCCATTTTAGTTTTCTCTTCTCATGTTCAGTAACCCACATTTTAGTTTTGTCTTCTCATGTTCAGTAACCCACATTTTATTTTTGTCTTCTCATGTTCAGTAACCCTATTTGAGTTTTGTCTTCTCATGTTCAGTAACCCCCATTTTAGTTTTGTCTTCTCGTGTTCAGTAAACCCCCATTTTAGTTTTGTCTTCTCATGTTCAGTAACCCCCATTTTAGTTTTGTCTTCTCATGTTCAGTAACCCCCATTTTAGTTTTGTCTTCTCATGATCAGTAATCCCCATTTTAGTTTTGTCTTCTCATGTTCAGTAACCCCCATTTTAGTTTGTCTTCCCAAGTTCAGTAACCCCGTTTTAGTTTTGTCTTCTCATGTTCAGTAACCCCCATTTTAGTTTTGTCTTCTCATGTTCAGTAAACCCCCATTTTAGTTTTGTCTTCTCATGTTCAGTTACCCCCATTTTAGTTTTGTCTTCTCATGTTCAGTAACCCCCATTTTAGTTTTGTCTTCTCATGTTCAGTAACCCCCATTTTAGTTTTGTCTTCTCAAGTTCAGTAACCCCCATTTTAGTTTTGTCTTCTCATGTTCAGTAACCCCCATTTTAGTTTTGTCTTCTCAAGTTCAGTAACCCCTATTTTAGTTTTGTCTTCTCATGTTCAGTAACCCCATTTTAGTTTTGTCTTCTCATGTTCAGTAACCCCCATTTTAGTTTTGTCTTCTCATGTTCAGTAACCCCCATTTTAGTTTTGTCTTCTCAAGTTCAGTAACCCCGTTTTAGTTTTGTCTTCTCATGTTCAGTAACCCCCATTTTAATTTTGTCTTCTCATGTTCAGTAAACCCCCATTTTAGTTTTGTCTTCTCATGTTCAGTTACCCCCATTTTAGTTTTGTCTTCTCATGTTCAGTAAACCCCGACTTTAGTTTTGTCCTTTCATGTTCAGTAACCCCCATTTTAGTTTTGCCTTCTCATGTTCAGTAAACCCCCATTTTAGTTGTGTCTTCTCATGTTCAGTAAACCCTATTTTAGTTTTGTCTTCTCATGTTCAGTAACCCCATTTTAGTTTTGTCTTCTCAAGTTCAGTAGCCCCCATTTTAGTTTTGTCTTCTCATGTTCAGTAACCCCCATTTTAGTTTTGTCTTCTCAAGTTCAGTAACCCCCGTTTTAGTTTTGTCTTCTCATGTTCAGTAACCCCCATTTGAGTTTTGTCTTCTCATGTTCAGTAACCCCCATTTTAGTTTTGCCTTGTCATTTTCAGTAACCCCCCTCCTTTTTTTTTAGTTGTGTCTTCTCATGTTCAGTACCTCCCCATTTTATTTTTGTCTTCTCATGTTGAGTACTCACTTTCTTAATGTTATCTTATCATGTTCAACACGTCAGACAAGGAATGAAGGGATCGTGGTTAGCCACTTTCAGTTGACTTCTGGCATCAGAATCAGAGGGCCAAAACGCGTCATGATTCTTTTCTAGCAGACCTTGCTAACGCAGTGAACAATTATATTAATCTTCCTCATCTTCAGCGATCTTTCAGTATAGGATTCTGGACTCTCTCACGAAGTCAACTGTCTGTTTATGTGATTCGGTTGTCCCATATAGTTTCTCTTCCAGGTAGGTTGGTGTGGTTCACATTGTACTTCTCAGTTCTGTGTAATTGGTGCAATCCTGTAGAACATGTTATTATATTATGTATTATAATATATGTTATTATAATATTATGTACTATAATATATGTTATTATATGGATGACGTCATGGGACGCACCAAAATGGCAGCTTATTTATATTCGAGCTATGGACAAAGCAATGTTTACATTGAACAACACGATAAATGTTACTGCTGCGAGTTGGCAGATTTTTGAAAATGTTTTCAAGGGTTTGAACATAAATGTTTGTTCACAGTTCGTTAACCTTCGCTAAAGATAAAGTCGTTAATTGGATGGCTTCGTTTCAGACATTTTTGACGTTGGTAGCTAAGGACCTAACTTGTGCAAACGGATGACATTGGCAAGGATCATTTTGAATCTATGAAGTGGGCTCATTGTGTGTTTAACTCAAACGCATATGTGCTTTTTAACCAAAGACCTTTTTTTTGGGGACTCAATGCAGATATCCCCGATGGAAGAATAAATTGTACTATTAGTCCCATAAATTATTCGCTTCCAGAGGTTTATGATGTAAACAAAGCAGTTTTGTCATTGCAAGTGAATAATGTCCACACCTATAATTGGTCAGGATTGTGTAGCAGCAACAGCTTTATAGCGAACACAGAAAACATCACAGGATTGTGCTGTTCTGAAACAGCATTGCCATGCTACCCTAGAATTGCCTTTAATGGGATTACTGTGACCACAAACCACTCTCCATGTGTGTGCCACATATTTACACCCCAGAAAGAAATACTGAATATAACAACACCATGTGCCGTCTGTGATATTAATGACCACAGACCAGGAGCCTCCAGTATGATTGATACAACTGTTGCACCAAGCACTTCATCAGCAGAGCCATATCTATGGAATGTTAATCTGACATTGTTCTTGAATGATGTCCAAGTTAATGAGACATCAGAATCGTGTGGCAGCAGCTACAAGAAGGGAGCGGAGAACATCAAGTTCTGCTGCTATAAAGGAGACTTGCCTTGCTATCCCAGAATTGCCTTAAATGGAATCACTGTAGTTGAAAACTTCTCCTCTTGTGTAAACTACACATTCACATCTAAGAGTGAATCAGTGAAGGTCACAAAATCATATTATCTCTGTGGTTTTACTAACTACAGGTCATGTGGCTTCTGTTGGATTGAAAATGACAAATTACCACCACTGTGTGTCTATATGTTTGGAATTGGAGTCATCAATGACGGCCTAACATCATCAAGTGCTATGACGATCATCATTTTCGGGAGGACGTGAACTCCCATGGTATATGGTGGATAGGCGGCAGGAACCATTGAAGGCTATGTCTGAAAAGTGTTCCTTCTTGCAGTTTCCTCATATTCCAAGTCCGGCTTGTTGCAGGAGCTACTGAGTTAAGTGCTCTGTGCACACCGTGAGCTGTGTGTCTCATCCGTTTTGATCCTGCTTCGATATCCCGCTTGTTTACGATGAATGATGATATCGTATGACAGGGAACAGTTGGCTGTGTTCACTTTCTGCGCGGTTTCGCCTTATGTCTTTTGGCGTGTGCTGAGACTGCTACGATGGGGATTACAGTTACCTTTCTTTGTTTGGGAGATGAGTTGGTAATTCGGATGATTCCACTGGCACGGGCGGTTGAGCAATTATGGATTTTAATTCGTTTGCTGTGATGCCGAGGCCTTCCATAACCAATAACCAATAACCAATGTTATTATATTAATCTGACGAGACATTAAAGATGGAAAGGAACGCACAATCCAAAATTAAAATCCCATTTAAATCGGATGTGTTTGGCTAAAATGTCTTGTTGTCGCAGTTTTTTTCTGTTATTGAGAGTTATTGAGTTATTTGCGGGTCATCATCATTGCACTCCGAACATGTCCATAGGTGCTCAGATCCCCTCCTCAGCAATTCCCTCAGTGTCCAGCGACTGACGACTCCAGTTCTATGTTGGTTGATAAGTCTTCTTACACGGCCACCAAGTTTCTCATTTCTGGCCGTGCCCATCTTAACTCCCATTTCCATCATCCGAAGAAGTGACGTTGATCTGTGTTTGTCGAAGTCCTGTGCTCTTCCAACATCTCGAAGGGCATTGATGATGTCCGTCCGATCCATCGGTTGCCCGTCCTCAACGACAGCGCAGCTAGCCAACCTGTCCGCTCTCTCATTTCCCCGTACTCCCGCATGTCCAGGGACATAGACAAAGGTGACCTTACGTATTTTGGATTTCTGCAACGACTCTACCCATTGCATGCGTACATAGCCCGCCTCCACTTTATTAATCATGCTCATCGAATCACTCAGTATACATGCGTGGATGTAGTCTTGTGACTCTAACCATTTGAATGCCTTGGTCACTGCCATCACCTCCATTGTCATGCTACTCGTGGTCATGCTGTAAATGCCCATGCACTTCTTTGGTGTCGTCTTACAGATCCGTCTGTATAGATGACTGCATCTTTCTCATCGGTATTATCGCAGATGAGACCGTTGACCTCAGCATTAACCACGACCGGGTTCTGTTCCCTACTTTTTCTGTCGAGTGTGACAATACATGAGAAAGTTCCCTTGAATGACGTAGGCACCGGCATCCACTCCTCACCAACGCTGATATTGATAAGCCCACAGACCTGTTTGATGACATCTTCTGCCCGGCCCACCCATGATTTGCCTCTTTTTAGCCTGGTACCTTTCTCTGTGTTGAGCACGTGGTGCAATGGATGCTCTGTATCTGTACTAATCTTCAGGTATGCTCGTGCTCTCCAGATCTTAATTCTGTCATCCATGGTTGGAGAGTCAAGAAGATACCTCATTGCTACACAGGGAGTGTCCCTCGTACATCCCAGGATAATGCGTAATTTTTTTCTGTACGCCACGGTAAAAAATACAAGTTGCGCTCAATTATAATAATAATTATTATTATAATATAATAATTAATTAATTGTCCTTAATAGAGCAGACCAACAAGAAGCCATCGTAAACGAACTAATAGGATCCATGGTGTGGAGCTCCTTTCTGTTTCAGGCTTGTCTTTTGCTGTTAGGTTAAACATGATATTACGTTATTATCAATGTATAACCTGAATCATCATCCACTTTATCGCATCGTCTGTGTTTTCCGCATCCCTCCGCCCCCGTCCACATCCAAAATCAATAATTAATATGAACTGCAAACCAAAATAGATCATTAAGTAACAATCAATAATATGGTAAATGAGTCTGAGGTAAAGGAAATGTGTAATAAAATAAAACAAAATTAAAACTCTTTGGAAATGAAAGCAAAATGGATACTTCACCTTTGCAGGTAAGATAGGGAGGAAATAACTAACGTTTTCTGGCCAATTAAAGCGGCACTGGCGTTATACCGACCACATTACCCCAAAAGTCATGTGCTGAAATTCTATACAAATGATGGTCACTAACCTCATATTCCCTATACGCCACTTGGCATGACGGGGCTCTTTACTTACTCTACTGCTGAATAGTATTTGACAAACATGATGCAAACAACATTCAATATTGGCAATACGTGACAGAACAGCGAAAAAAAACTTTAAAGCAAACATAATCATGCCTAGATACCGAAGATATTTATCTGCCCAGTAAATTAAACCATTTGTTTTCGTGGCTCTACATGATTATAGGTAGCATCCTCTATAATTCCAAATGTATAGGATCCTAATATTTACATACAGGTCTTAGAAATGCCTCATCTCTTTTATCTTTAAATTAGTTATATATTGTTAAATTATCGATTTCGTTTAACAAGAATGTTTCCAGAAAATGTTAAAAAATGTATAATTTGAAGGTTTTCAATTTATAATAACCACAAAGTATTTCATTGATTTCTTTAGAAACGCATACCCTAGAGCGAGTGTTTTCATTAGAAAAGACAAGAACACGTAAAGTCTGTTCTAAATATAAACAGTATTTTCCCTCCTTTGGCGGCCATTATTTTATTTTATAATAGCCACGTAACTCGGGCATCCACCCTTCTGCCTCCACCCTCGCAACATATGCATTGGATTATACTATTAATCATCATCATCATGTGCCATACTGGTTGGCGTATATAATAAGACCAAAATAACCAATATAATGCGCTGTTCGACAATGATTTCTGAGAACAATAAGACCAAATTTACCAATATAATGCGCTGTTCGACAATGATTTCTGAGAACAATAAGACCAAAATAACCAATATAATGTGATGTTCGACAATGATTTCTGAGAACAATAAGACCAAAATAACCAATATAATGTGCTGTTCGACAATGATTTCTGAGAACAATAAGACCAAAATAACCAATTTAATGCGCTGTTCGACAATGATTTCTGAGAACAATAAGACCAAAATTACCAATATAATGCGCTGTTCGACAATGATTTCTGAGAACAATAAGACCAAAATTACCAATATATTGCGCTGTTCGACAATGACTAATAAGTGCTCTTAACCTCGTCTCCCATTGTAATGCTTGGAGTTAAACTTATTTACTTTATTTTAAGTTGCAACATCATCATCATTGAGTGCCGTCTCCGCATCGAAGATTTGCTACCATGGAGCGCCATTCATGGAGCAGTATCTTTCTTTGATGGTGCAAGTTGTCATAGGCTGACTAGCCCATCATTTGATGTTAGTCGTCCACGTTAGTCTTGTACTGCCTCTTTTACCTTGTATTTTTCCTTCCAAGATTACTTTTAGTAAGCTGTTGTGTCTTTTAACATTAATCAAAAATAGCATTTGTTTTGTTTGAATTGTACTTTGTAGCTCTATTTTAATTTTTAGTTGTTTTAAGACTTCATCGTTTGTTTTCTTTTCTTTACTTCCAATTTTATCTATTCTTCTATGTATCCACACTTCAAATGCTTCAATTTTCTGTTCTGTTTTTTTTTGGTGTGTGTATAAAGTCCATGTTTCTGCACCATTTCAACATAGAATGAAATATTAACGTGTGTTGTTATGTGTAAGTGACATGTAACAATCCACGATTCGACCAATTCACTTTGTTATAGTCTAGTATAGAAGTTAAGATAAATCATCAATCATCAATCATCAAAAACAACGAGGAACTTAAATTGTAACCAGGGACCTGTAATCACTAACACTGCAGGCTGCCAGGAGATCAATAGAACACAAAAGTGAAATACAATGAACAATATATTACAATACTTTTATCATTGTAGAATCAATACCACTGGAAACATTTTTCAACTAATAGCATGTTTGTGAATCATGGACAGTCTTACAAAGAACGGTGAAGAAAATTGATTCATTTGAAACAAAATTCTACAGAAAAATACTTAGGACACCTTGGATGATGAAAAAAAAGCAATGGAAACATATTAAAAAACATAAACATTGAGGGAGAACTGGAAGTTATGATGATATAATGTTTCAAATCCAAACATTCATGAAGTTATGATGATATAATATTTCAAATCCAAACATTGATTAAGTTATGATGATATAATATTTCAAATCCAAACATTGATGAAGTTATGATGATATAATATTTCAAATCCAAACATTGATGAAATTATGATGATATAATATTTCAAATCCAAACATTGATGAAGTTATGATGATATAATATTTCAAATCCAAACATTGATGAAGTTATGATGATATAATATTTCAAATCCAAACAATGATGAAGTTATGATGATATAATATTTCAAATCCAAACATTGATGAAGTTATGATGATATAATATTTCAAATCCAAACATTGATGAAGTTATGATGATATAATATTTCAAATCCAAACATTGCTAAAGTTTACTTGTTAAATGCTGGTGTTACTACCTGGAAACTCTCATGTCGTTGCAATCTCCTATCCTAAAATGACGGTCCAACGCTGGTGCCACCAATAAAGGCAATGACTACTAATGATTAGCTATTATCTGTACGATTACTTTGATTAGCCTCTTTATTTCGCTGTTACTTCTATCCAAATCTGTCCAACCCTAATGTCATTCACACACATACTCTTCTTATGAACTCTTCCGCCTCGGGCATCCAGAAAGGTCAACGTCTGAGGCGCATGCCCTTAGGCGCACCCAATTCTCAATGCAAGGGGTGATTTATGTTTTGTAACGCGCTCAAATAAGCCCGAATCTGAGCAGATCAATGTCTCTCTAACTCTAATGCTCAGTAAGTCTGTTTCGTATCACATCGAGCGGATAGGTGCATCTGAGAACTGCTTGTAGTCCCTCATTTCAAACCCTTTCCAACATTGCGATCTGAATTGACGAGGGAGTAAGAATACCGAAACCATAATTTGATAAGTGACATGTTTTATTAAAGAAAAAACATAAATTGAATGTGTTATCTTAGATAGTTCACAAATTAAAGTCATATAACTCTGTCAAAAGCAGCAAAGTAATCCTGGAGTTCAGTTTTAAATAGAAGTCACATTTTTTTAATGAAGTAAAACTAACAAAACCAATCAGCTAAGACAGTTCAACGTTCGACAAATGCAATGATAAAATACATCTATAGTGAGCTACAGTTAAAACAACACTCCGGAACATTCTTCTGTAGAACGACATTAATGTCGCCTCCGATATTATTCTAACAATCTTCTATTGAACCACATTAATGTTTCGTCTCGATGTTATTCTTAACATTCTTCTGTAGAAACATATTAATGTTGACTCTGATGTTATTGTTATGTGTTGACTAATTGTCCTCGTCTAGCCTGACTTCTGTCAAATAGATTTATGTTAAATGTAAATAAAACGTAATCGGATGTAACTTAATTATGTGTTGTTTTGGCCGTGCTAGTCGAATCCACTAACTTGCGCAATTATTTAAAGCTTGTGCTAGAACTTGACAGGAAGATGTAAACACCAGGAACATTTATTTCGAGGGTTAGCAAATTGTGAGATGGTGTCCCCTTCTGGAGTCATGGTGACGGAGTAAAAAAAAAAAAGTAAAGTACCCCCGTCACGCCAAGTGGCGTATAGGGAAATATGGTGTTAGTGACCCTATATTTTACAGACCTTCAGCACATGATTTTTGGGGTAATGTGGTCAGTATTACGCCCGTGCTGCTTTACTTTGCCAGAAAAAAATCCAGTACCCATTTAAGGCTGGGTGAACGGAGTGGTAACACTTTTTGTTACAATTACCTTGATATTACTGGACGTTATAGTTTCAGCGACCACTATACTGCTAGAAGTTACCATTTTATGGATGATACAGAATGGTTTGTTATCGCGATAATTTGTTGTCTCATAAATACCGAGATTTTACTGGACTTTTTGGTTTACAGCGAATGCTGAGAGCTATTGTTGGCAAGATAAGTTTTAACGTTATGAACGCAGACATTATGCGCATTGTGATTGCAGACATATTTATGCGCGTTATGATTGCAGACATTTTATGCGTGTTATGATTGCAGACATTTTATGCGTGTTATGATTGCCGACATTTTATGCGCGTTATGATTGCCAATATTGTATGCGCATTGTTCTTGCAGACATTTTATGCGTGTTATGATTGCAGACATATTTATGCGTGTTATGATTGCAGACATTTTATGCGTGTTATGATTGCCGACATTTTATGAGTGTTATAATTGCCAATATTGTATGCGCATTGTGATTGCAGACATTTTATGCGTGTTATGATTGCCGACATTTTATGCGTGTTATGATTGCCGACATTTTATGCGCGTTATGATTGCCAATATTGTATGCGCATTGTGATTGCAGACATATTTATGCGTGTTATGATTGCAGACATTTTATGCGTGTTATGATTGCCGACATTTTATGCGTGTTATGATTGCCAACATTTTATGCGTGTTATGATTGCCGACATTTTATGAGTGTTATAATTGCCAATATTGTATGCGCATTGTGATTGCAGACATTTTATGCGTGTTATGATTGCCGACATTTTATGCGTGTTATGATTGCCAACATTTTATGCGTGTTATGATTGCCGACATTTTATGCGTGTTATGATTGCCAACATTTTATGCGTGTTATGATTGCCAACATTTTATGCGTGTTATGATTGCCGACATTTTATGCGTGTTATGATTGCCAACATTTTATGCGTGTTATGATTGCCAACATTTTATGCGTGTTATGATTGCCGACATTTTATGCGTGTTATGATTGCCGACATTTTATGCGTGTTATGATTGCCAACATTTTATGCACGTTATAATTGCCAATATTGTATGCGCATTGTGATTGCAGACATATTTATGCTCGTTATGATTACCAACATTTTATGCAAGTTATAGTTGATGATATAGTACTGGGACATTATGGTTGCCGAGATAGATCGAAGCATTATAGTTGTCGAATTAATTAGAGCGTTATGGTTGCCGAGATAGATCGAAGCATTATAGTTGTCGAATTAATTAGAGCGTTCTGGTTGCCGAGATAGATCAAAGCATTATAGTTGTCGAATTAAATCGAGGTATCTCTGGTCGTTGTGATTGCTGAGATGGTATACTGGTTGAAGCGTTCAGCACTAAGCAGACAGAGGTATCTCTGGTCGTTGTGATTGCTGAGATGGTATACTGGTTGAAGCGTTCAGCACTAAGCAGACAGAGGTATCTCTGGTCGTTGTGATTGCTGAGATGGTATACTGGTTGAAGCGTTCAGCACTAAGCAGACAGAGGTATCTCTGGTCGTTGTGATTGCTGAGATGGTATACTGGTTCAAGCGTTCAGCACTAAGCAGACAGAGATATCTCTGGTCGTTGTGAAATATGAGATGGTATACTGGTTCAAGCGTTCAGCACTAAGCAGACAGAGGTATCTCTGGTCGTTGTGATTGCTGAGATGGTATACTGGTTCAAGCGTTCAGCACTAAGCAGACAGAGGTATCTCTTGTCGTTGTGATAGCTGAGATGGTATACTGGTTCAAGCGTTCAGCACTAAGCAGACAGAGGTATCTCTTGTCGTTGTGATAGCTGAGATGGTATACTGGTTCAAGCGTTCAGCACTAAGCAGACAGAGGTATCTCTTGTCGTTGTGATAGCTGAGATGGTATACTGGTTCAAGCGTTCAGCACTAAGCAGACAGAGGTATCTCTTGTCGTTGTGATAGCTGAGATGGTATACTGGTTCAAGCGTTCAGCACTAAGCAGACAGAGGTATCTCTTGTCGTTGTGATAGCTGAGATGGTATACTGGTTGAAGCGTTCAGCACTAAGCAGACAGAGGTATCTCTTGTCGTTGTGATAGCTGAGATGGTATACTGGTTCAAGCGTTCAGCACTAAGCAGACAGAGGTATCTCTTGTCGTTGTGATAGCTGAGATGGTATACTGGTTCAAGCGTTCAGCACTAAGCAGACAGAGAACGTGCTGGGTTCTGTTACACCACGTTTTACAAAATTGAATGGACAGAGGTTTAACGTTTTTATGAAGAAAGAAAGTCGATAGTATTACATGTTATTGATTGTCCTTTTACGTCGATGAAGTCCATCGTGTCATCAATCTCATTTGATTGCTTTCGGAGGTGGCAAATAAGATCAACCTGACCCAGAAATGTCTATCCCGGTAAATAAATAGATTTTCTGGTAGGTTGAGGAGAAGCTTATACTTATAGGCAATATGGACGGCTGTTGTTTCAGATTTACAAGCCAGCACTGTAAGCTTATAGGGACGTATATTTTTTGTATTTTGTTTAATAAGACAATTTTGAGACGGTTTATTACTGTTGTTTGAATAATTCTTCTGTTGAACTATTCCAATGTACTTCCATTGTGACTATTTTTAAAAACTTATATTTACGGTATGTTTCCTTTTACTGAGGTTTGTCGAGGGAGGGGGGAGGGACGGACTTATAGGATCAGTGAATAAAGGCTGCTTGTCCAGAGCAGTCGCCACGGTGTGTTCAGGTCTTTTTGATTTTGGTTTGACCCCTGAAAGAAAAAAAAAAACTGTTGACTCTACCGGCGTTCTCTTGGTTTGGATATATGTACACATATGCATAAGTGTGTGTGCGCGCCTGTGTGTGTGTATGCGCATGTGCGCGCGCCTGTGTGTGTGAGAGAAAGAGAGAGAGAGAGAGTACAGTCTTGATGTCATCCATCTAAAATCAATAGAGATGGTCCATTTGTCAACATTTACAAGCTCTTCATTCAAAATGAAATCACTCTACTTCATTTCCTCATCTCCTTCATGGTTTTCTTTAGGTAATTTTACTCCTTGAGTGTCAATAAATTGCCAGCTTTTGAGAAATCATGGCAGGTATTCTAAGCACTCAGAGAACGCGGCTTACACGATGTTCACATTTCTATCGACTTTTATAGTGATACTAAATATTACATTCTCGCAAACAGCAAGCAGGAAAATCTGCAGAATCATAATAATAAATGAATATTATCATAGAGGGAAACTACCGAGGCGATAGATCAGTGAATCATTTCAGGGGAAGAGGTATGTTTACAACACTCGGAAAAAAACATAAAAATCAACAAAAGAAAAAAAAACAGGAGGTACTCATATTTTTTCCGACGATGAGTAATTGATGTTTCAAGCCGGGCCTCGCTGCTGAGACCAGGGGTGGTTGCCGCAGAGAGAAATCGCAACCAACCGGGATATAAACCCACAACCTCTCTGTCTCGAGGCCGGCGTCTTGCCTCGAGATCAAGCAGTCCCCCATATATATATATATATATATATATATATATATATATATATATATATGAGTGTGTGGTTATGATATTTTTCTATCGAGAGCAAAAATAAAAAGAGAAGAAAAGAAGCTATGACATGCACACGTTGTGTGACTGCGGACATAATTTCCATTCTGTCAATGGTTATGTGTTTCTAAAACAAAAGGGACAAGGAACATATGTTTATGAAACAAAAGTAAAAGTAAAGTACCCCCGTCACGCCAAATTGTGGCGTATAGGGAATATGGTGTTAGTGACAATAAATTTTACAGACCTTCGGCACATAATTTTTGGAGTAATGTGGTCGGTATTACGCCCGTGCCGCTTCACTTTCCCAGAAAAAAATCCGGTACCCGTTTAGGGCTGGGTGAACACTGAAGCCGTCGGTTGGGACCGAACCCTACCCTTGTCCTTTGTAGTCCAGTTCACTAACCACTGAGCTATCGCAGCTCCCTTTATGAAACAAAGGTGGTCTATAATCATGTATTTATGAAACAAAGGTGGTCTATAATCATGTATTTATGAAACAAAGGTGTGCTATAATCATGCATTTATGAAATAAAGGTGTGCTATAATCATGTATTTATGAAACAAAGGTGGGCTATTATCATGTATTTATGAAACAAAGGTGGGCTATAATCATGCATTTATGAAACAAAGGTGTGCTATAATCATGTATTTATTAAACAAAGGTGGGCTATTATCATGTATTTATGAAACAAAGGTGGTCTATAATCATGTATTTATTAAACAAATGTGGGCTATAATCATGTATTTATGAAACAAAGGTGGGCTATAATCATGTATTTATGAAACATTGGTGGGCTATAATCATGTATTTATGAAACCGATGTTGGCTAATTGTGAAGTCGAATTTATTCTTTTTCATCATTATCTGTCCATCCTTCAATCCATCCAACTACCCACCCACCCACCCACCCATTCATCCATCCATCAACCCACCCACCCATCCATCCATCTACCCACCCACCCACCCACCTATTCATCCATCTATCCATCCATCAACCTCTGCTATGCATTTAAACTTCCTGACTAGTATAGAACACGGTCTGGATGTGAGTATGAGATCGTTCCCTATTCGCATAGCCTGTCATCAAGGCAGCTCACATGAGTTGTGAGATGTGAGTATGAGATCGTTCCCTATTCTCATAGCCTGTCATCAAGGCAGCTCACATGAGTTGTGAGATGTGAGTATGAGATCGTTCCCTATTCTCATAGCCTGTCATCAAGGCAGCTCACATGAGTTGTGAGATGTGAGTATGAGATCGTTCCCTATTCTCATAGCCTGTCATCAAGGCAGCTCACATGAGTTGTGAGATGTGAGTATGAGATCGTCCCCTATTCTCATAGCCTGTCATCAAGGCGGCTCACTTGAGTTGTGAGATGTGTTGCAATTGCGGATATAGGGAACATGTTAGTTCAATAACTGCTGATTTATTTTATTAAAACAAAAAAACGAAAAAAATATTTAACAGCTTTAGAATATTCAAACTATCTTATGTTCTTCTAACCTGCTAAGTAGGTTATTTACGCACTGACTTAAACACAAATGAAACATGCACCGACATATATATCTCTCGTCATTATGTGTCTGTCACAGCCACTTCCTTGATTTTTTATCAACGTTTTTGGCTGCCTGTCTAGTTAAGGATGTCTCTCTTTACTCTGCCAATCTCAAAAGTATGCGTTGTCAAACTGTAACTTCTCGCTGTAAGTGACGTTGTTAGGTGTCATAAATGACGTGTCCTGTCATCGCCAAGATCGTTTCTTCTCTACGGATCTTTGCCTTTCACGATTAATCTTACAATACCGTTAGAGCATCTAAATCAATGTATAATTTATATTATTGCTGTTCTCTTCTTTTTTAAAAAGAAAGTTCATTTAATGTATTTGACAAGCAGCTATTATCATTATAAAATAATATAAATAATATAATAATTATAAAAATAATATACAAAAATATATAATATTATACAAAATTATAACGTTATTAATTTTTGTTTGTTTTGGTTTGGTATTTAGAAAGTTATTTCTTTGTCTTTATTCTTCTAAATGTTTAGCCCTAAACACTAAATTGTCTCCTTGTGCTGCGATATTTGCCATTTTTGACACAACACATTTGACATTGCCAGGTAGAATTGTTGTTTTAGACAGGTTTTTCCTTCCCTCTTATTCCTGACTTTCGTTGTCAGCCTGAGAAATATGTTCCCATACCTGCACATTTCACATCAACTCACAAACTCATATATATATATATATATATATATATATATATATATATATATGTATGTGTGTGTGTGTGTGTGTGTGTGTGTGTGTGTATGTGTATGAATATATATATACATATATATGTTTGTGTGTATATACATATATATATATGTATGTATGTATGTATATATATGTATAATTATATATATGTATAATTATACATATGTATATGTTTACCTATGTGTCTATATATGTATTATATATGTGTATAGATATAATATATATGTGTGTTTATATATGTGTATATATATATTTGTATATTTATGTACTCGGCACATGGAACGTTAGAACCATGTGTTGTAGATTTAATAACACCAACCTCACGAATGTAGAAAATATAAGTAAAACAGCCCTCATCGACATGGAGCTGCTGCAGAGACTACATGCTGGTATTGCAGCCCTTCAGGAAACAAGGCTTGCAGATTGCGGTTCAGTCAGGTAATATGTCTGTCATCATCCAGTTCGACAGTAGATCTTCCCAGCTCTTTGAGATGAACTGTGGAGTCAAACAAGCATGTGTTCTTGCCTCGACTCTATTCGGCATATCTTTCGCTGCCCTTCTAAACAATGCGTTTGAAACCGTCTCTGGAGACATCTATATCCGTACAAGATCTGACAGTTCCTTATTCAATCTTGCACGTCTGAGGTCAAAATCAAAATCGACTGAGACCCTAATCAAGGAACTTCTATTCGCTGATGATGCAGCACTGCTTGCTCACGATGAATCCGTCCTGCAGTCAAAGATTGATAATCTGGCTAGATCATGTGAATTATTCTCCTTATCAATAAGTATCCAGAAGACTGTGATGTTCAACAAGGTGTAGCCAACCCCACATCTATATCATTAAATAGCATACCCCTTGAACCTGTGAGGAAGTTCACCTATCTCGGTTCTATGGTCACAACTAATGAATGTCTCACTTGAAGAAGAAAAAAATTCCCGAATCGGAAAGGCAGCTTCCACATTTGGCGAACTTAAAGATAGAGCATGGGCCAACACCAGTTTAACATTCAGGACTAAGATTCAAATTTACCAAAGTTGTGTGCTTAGTACACTTCTATACGGATCAGAAACTTGGACTACCTATGCAGGGCAGGAGAAAAGGTTAAACAGCTTTCATGTACGTTGCCTTCGCAAGATTATGAACATCAAATAGCAGGACAAAGTAACTAACTCTAATGTCTTACAATGAGCCAAACTCCCATCAATCATGGCAACACTTAGGATTCGTAGACTAAGGTGGCTGGGCCATGTAAGAAGAATGACAAACAATCGTATTCCCAAAAAAATATTGTATGGCGAACTTAGGGATGGAAAGAGACAAAAGGGCATACCAGTGCTGAGATATAAGGATGTTTGCAGGGCTTCCTTGAAGGACTTTACTATAAGTGAAAGCAATTACGAAAATGTGGCTGTGGATCGTAGCACATGGAGAGCAAACATAAAAATTGGCACATCAACTTTCGAGACTGTGCTGATGTCAAATTCAGAAGACAAAAGGCGCAAGAGAAAGGAGACAAGGTCGGGTACCGCGGGTACACCTTGCTTGTTCTGTGGATGGATCTGTCTGTCCAGGATTGGCAAATTCAGCCACGAGGAAAGATGTTCAGTAAAGCAGCAGCCAGTATGAGACACTAATGCTTTACCAAACTACTGACTAATCATGATTGCTTGCTACCATCCGTCTGTCTGTCAAGACGCCAAAAGCTATATATGTATATATATATATATATATATATATATATATATATATATATATATATGTGTGTGTGTGTGTGTGTGTATGTTTATGTATATATGTGCATGTGTATGTATTGGCAGAATATAAAAAAAAAACACGTTTACTTAATGTTATAATCATGCGAAAATGACGATTTCGTGACAAGATTACTCGAGAACGTTTCCATCCATAAAATCTTTATTATGCGTCAGATATAAAGACAATATACAGCATACGGGTACCTAGAATGTGAGGACATTTAGTACTCATTTGTATATTGTCCAAAGATGTGACCCTCACATAAGGTCGTCAATCGAAATAGAAAGCTATTCAACAAACCGGAAGTGAAGAAAGATTGAGGCATATATTCGTGCTATCATGTTACACCAACAAGGATTCGTTTTATAAAATATAGAAGGTAGACAAAGAAAGATTAGACCAAGAGGACAGAAAGGAGTACAGCCGTGCATAATAACATATGTTGTATGTCTATCCCTACTGACGGTTACAGAAGAAACGAAATAACAGCGTGGGGTTGGGATAGGACTAACTTACCTTAAAAACTGCTTCAGATGGCTAGAAACGTAACAGTGGGCGAGTTGAATCCACCAAAGCCACCATCTTTGTCTTTTTTTTTACGACCGGCTGAAATTTCCTAGAGGATTGCAACTTAAATTTCAAACCTGCCCTGCGGCTGATTTGGGACGTGGTAATTTCTTTTGGAGAAGGTGTATCTTGGTCTACGCCCTATGGGCCGGTTACGGCTCGAAAGGTCAATAGATAGATAGATAGATAATTTCTTTTGGAGTAACCCCTGAAATCAAACTAGTGGACGAATTCCAGAGTCACTGTAATCATGATAACTTTCTGATAATTTCAACGGAGTATCTGGGTCAAGCTGAACCGACTTAGTCGTTCCCGATTATCCAGACTTCGTGTGAGGAGGGGAGTTCATGTGCATGAACAATGAGCTCTACACAATATTTTCATCTACCACTTCCTCGTCTCCCTTTCTATTTCTTTTAGTTTATGCTTTTCTTTGAATAGTCTCCATCATTTATTTCGGTCGCTCCCTCCATGTCTATGAATCATATCCTCATTTTCCTGTTGATTTTTATCAATTCTAATTTATATGAATACCGTCCACTCTTTCATTTATATCACTCCTTCCTCTTCTATGAATACTCTCCTCCCTCTTCTGATGCTATTTCCTCTTTTTCTCAATGAATACTCTCTCCCTAAATGCCCTGTCACTCCCCCCTCTTCAATGAATACTCTCCTCCTTATATGCCCTGTCACTCCCCTCTCTTCTATGAATACTCTCCTCCCTAAATGCCCTGTCACTCCACTCTCTTCTATGAATCCTCTCCTCCTTATATGCCATGTCACTCTCCTCTCTTCTATGAATACTCTCCTCCCTAAATGCCCTGTCACTCTCCTCTCTTCTATGAATACTCTCCTCCCTAAATGCCCTGTCACTCTCCTCTCTTCTATGAATACTCTCCTCCTTATATGCCATGTCACTCCCCTCTCTTCTATGAATACTCTCCTCCCTAAATGCCCTGTCACTCCACTCTCTTCTATGAATACTCTCCTCCTTATATGCCATGTCACTCTCCTCTCTTCTATGAATACTCTCCTCCTTATATGCCATGTCACTCTCCTCTCTTCTATGAATACTCTCCTCCCTAAATGCCATGTCACTCCCCCCTCTTCTATGAATACTCTCCTCCCTAAATGCCCTGTCACTCCCCTCTTTTTTATGAATACTCTCCTCCCTGAATGCCCTGTCACTCCCCCTCTTCAATGAATACTCTCCTCCCCAAATGCCTTGTCACTCCCCCCTCTTCTATGCTGAATACTGCAGTTCTATCACGGCTAACACAACTCCCATCTATTTAAATATTATTCTCTCTTTATTTCAGCAATCCCTCTTTTTGGTTGAATCCCGTCTCCCCTCTCCTGCCTCCACTCGCTTCCTTTCTTTAAATCCACCCTTCTTTTATTGATGTAACTCCCTGCATAAATCTAAATATCACTCTTCCTTATCTTGATGCCACTCCTTCATTTCTTTTGGCAGGATCCTCCCATGATTTATCGTCTCTACTACCCCAGATTGTGGACATAACCTTTAGTACAACTAGTCTCTTTATTTTCCAATTACTTCTAATGGTGGTATAATTATAAAATGATGAGTTTATGATGACCCTACACACAAAATGCTATTACGTATCATTACTAAAACAGTAAAACAGTTCTCATGAAAAGAAATATTATTTGTGCATATTTTTATTTAATAAACGTTATCTCGTTTTAAATCAATTAATTATATAAAAATGTGAACCATAAAGCAATTATATCCGATCCAGTGACTGCAGTGCAGTGGGCTCTGAGAGAAACGTAAAGCAGAGGCAGATCAATAAACATTGGCGGATAGTAGTGAAAGCAAAGATGCCCGGGCCAGATCTGGGGGACTCTACTGAGAAGTGTCATACAAACGAGCGAAATGGAAATATTGTTGCGGTTTTACAAGATTTCACATGAATGGGTCGCTTAGTGATCAGGTCTTCTGAAAATGATTTTTTTCAACCTCATATGTAAAAATAGAGAAAAAACTTTAAGAAGCAATCATGCACGATGATGAAAACGGTACAAGACGCATAGCTGACTGGTGGGTTCAGGGATAGTCATTCATAATTGGTGAAAATGTTGCTCCATCTCTCTAACGTAGGGTAACACTAGAAATTGTGAAAATGTTGCTCCATCTCTCTAACGTAGGGTAACACTAGAAATTGTGAAAATGTTGCTCCATCTCTCTAACGTAGGGTAACACTAGAAATTGTGAAAATGTTGCTCCATCTCTCTAACGTAGGGTAACACTAGAAATTGTGAAAATGTTGCTCCATCTCTCTAACGTAGGGTAACACTAGAAATTGTGAAAATGTTGCTCCATCTCTCTAACGTAGGGTAACACTAGAAATTGTGAAAATGTTGCTCCATCTCTCTAACGTAGGGTAACACTAGAAATTGTGAAAATGTTGCTCCATCTCTCTAACGTAGGGTAACACTAGAAATTGTGAAAATGTTGCTCCATCTCTCTAACGTAGGGTAACACTAGAAATTGTGAAAATATTGCTCCATCTCTCTAACGTAGGGTAACACTAGAAATTGTGAAAATGTTGCTCCATATCTCTTTCGTAGTGTTAAAATAGAAATATACTAAAAAGTCTCACCTAGCAAGAGGGAATTAAATAGTGAAAGCAAGCCATCAAAATGTTATGGTGAAGTTAGGTGTATTGGGCTGTAGAGTTTTAGCACCGCAGTTTACTTAAAGTCGATACAAGGCAACCAAGCTCATTTTACCGTTCTTTTTAGAGTTGATGAAGGAAAGAAACAATCATTGAGTTACCGCAAACATCCAAAGGCAACAATTTTATAATTATATGTTTTTTTTATTTAACAGTTAATGTGTGTTTTTTTATTAATGATAGTGTCGAGGAGACTCCTGAAAAATGGCGCCGACGTTCTCCGTGTCTTCGGAAAGTGCTGTTACTAATACCGCTTTAAAAAAAAAAAATTGTGTAACCTGTAGTAGGCTAGAGACAGTAGGTGCTCTTTTTCGCTGATGTTGTTTGAAACTGTTGTTTAGGCAGTAGACTATGGTTTGCACAGAGGTTGACTTTGCCAACTTCGTAACCGATACTCCACAATGGTTGCAATTGTCGCCATATTTTTTCAGGGACTAGCGTAGTCGCTTAACCTTTTCGGTTGCTTTGTTGTCAGTGCGTTTTAAAAGGAAACCTTGGCAAGGAAGTGTAATCTTTTTTTTTCGATGAAAATCGCTTGGAATCGTCACGTGCAACAGATTAGGGCAAGCACGAACATCGAGCTTGCCAACATAATTTTCCAACGCGCTTTGGGCGATGCCCTGACATGCTGTGTAGCGGTATATGAGGATTCCCAGGAGGCGGGAAAACTGATTCCAAGAGTCACCATCACAACGGAGTAGTTATCGATACCACTACCCATTATTGCAAACCAGAAAAAGTACATATAGGAGCTTGCTTTCAACGGCGTGAGAGGCCTTGTCATGACGTTCGCTTTCTAACCAATATCCATGTCTGACAATAAAGCAATTTACTTCAATATGACCCTTTTTAGGGTCGTGAGCACCCTTATCATACTTTATATAGCTGAAGTTATGTGTAATTACCTGACAACCATTTTCAGGGGTGCTTGAACCATTTATTGCAGGTGGGATCACGTCCCAGACTTCACCCTTCGTGTTTCAGAGACAAACCCGTCATTCATTTTAAGTCTTGAGACATTTCAACTAACCTTTTCAACTCAGTAAAGAACATTTTTTCTCATTTCTTTTTATTTTGAAATTTTAAATAGCATCGTTTGTTTCGATGATGCTACCGGAGCACAGGCGATGACACGTGACACCTGACGTGTCCAGGGATTGTTATAAAGTAAGTCAGCAAATTTACAATCTTGTCGACAAGCTCTTTCACAAATAAAGCTGGTAAAGAACTGAACACGGTTTAGTCCACCAATGTAAGTCGAAGATGGAAAGTGATGAGCCAGGATTAAGGAAACATGATGTCAGCATAGACTTTTTGTGGTAGAAATAGTGAAGATAGAGCAGAGTCGGTGTAAGAAGCATGGTGTGTGGTGAGAGATGAAGACATTGTTCTTGGCTGAAAAGAAATTGCGTAAAAATTCAAAAGTAAGGAGGGATGCAGAGATCTTGTTGTGACCTGCTCTGCCATAATAAAGCTGAATCATTTAGTTTTATTGCGAGTCGCGATAGCACAGTGGTTAGTGAACTGGGTTACAAAGGACAAGAGGTAGGGTTCCATCCCACCGACGACATCCGGGTTCACCCAGCCTTTAATGGGTACCGGATTTTTTTTTTCTGGGAAAGTAAAGCGGCACGGGCGTAATACCGACCACATTATCGCAAAAAAAATATGTGGCGAAGGTCTGTAAAATGTATGGTCACTAACATCATATTCCCTATATGCCACTTGGCGTGACGGGGAGGGGGGGGGTTTACTTTACCTTGTTTACTTTTATAATACAATATGGTCCGTTGACAAGCGCCAGCATGAATCATCAACTTTCCGGCTACGCGTTATTTAATAATTTGTGAAATGTAGACATTTTTACTTAACATGCCCATATGAAAATTTTTTTTTTTTTTTTTTTAGAGACAGAAATGTCCCCATTTTAACAATTTGATAACCATCGTAAAAGTTGATTATTTTTTTGCAAAGAAGTAAATCACTTTAAACCGTTTCGCTAGGAATGATAAACCTGTGTGTTAACCTAACTTGGCAGTGATTGCATGGTAGGTAACAGCTCTTTGCTTTACTGTGTTATATGTTTAATGTCAAGGTTACAGTAAAGTTCTCAAGGTACCATTTTTGATGTGTTGCTTTCGTTCAAGAAACCAACGTCATGAGTGAAAACAGAGAGCGCAGATCGGAATATGACAGCGAAAATGGATAGCTTTTAACAATGAGAAATATTGCATACGAATATAAATATTATCTTCCAAACTATTTTTGAGAAGAAAGAAGGGAATATATAAGGAAGGTAGGGAAGAAGGAAAAAAGGAAGAAATGGGGAGAGCGAAAGGGATGGAAGAAAGGCAGGATTGGTGGGAGGGAGAGAGTAAGAAAGTTAGGAAATAGATTAATATGTCACGCCTGGAGTGTGAAATGTTGCAGCAATAAAGGGAGGACATAATTTATAACAAATAATCGAGTGGTATCATAAATGCAATAAATCTCTAACATTACTCTGTAATATATTATTTTATCTGGTTAAGTTTGATTTGAAAATAACTTGGAAACATGGATCAAAAGTCATTTTACACATAATCTGTTACAATATATATAACCAAAGTAATAAATATAGAAAATGTATGGATATTAATATCAAAACGTTTGGAATCTCCACTTTTTTTTTGTAAAGAGATTATCCCTATTGTTTACAAGGACATTATTTGTGCTTTTCCTTTTTACATTGACATCATTTCTATATTTTCCTGACAATTTATGGCTTTAGAAAATGTGGAGGAGCAGCTGCAAAGAATAGCAGAGATTTTCGAAAATGTGTCAAGGCTGAAAGAAAATGTATTGCCAACGTCAGACAGAAGCAATTATGATATTTGTGTGTGTATGTGGGGGGGGGGGGGGGAGATTGCAATAAGAAGATGGCAGCAACTTGAATGTATTATGACAATTGAAGAAAGAAAGAGAACGAGTTATATAAAAGCAGAGAAAAATGCGAGAGAATAGCATGGTAGTAAATAAAGTAAAATGAAAGTTGGAGCTTTAAACAAAACTAGAAGAGATAAAACCTCGAGAAAAATGGTGGGTGTAACAAATTCATATATTAAATGACCTGAATAACAGAGCATTAAATCGTTCAGACATTCCAACAGAATGAAATCCAACAAACAAGTAGCTCGGGCGTATTACAAAAACATCCGGAGATGAGTAAAATAAAAAAAATTGAGAAGGGTAGATGGAATCAATGAGACATTAACTAAATTCGGTAACTCAAGCTACACAACTAGCGGGGTACAGAAAATGTGTACAATCCTCCTTTCTGCGACGCTGCGAGGCACAGGCAGTGAGATCAAAGAAAGAAAGAAGTAAACAGCACAATAAATAAATTACCGTAATGACGGTAAGTTGTGAAGAGACATGATCACCTTCGTCATGGTTATAGTTGATGATGATGAAGCCCCATCGTGTCATTGTTGTGGGAGTTGACATCACAGCATACCTAGCACACCCACGGGTATTTAGTCGTCTTTTTCGAAGACGATAGGGAGTGTGTACATAGTGTTCATTATATTTCTTGCTGGCCATGGTGCAGAAACATGGACATTAGACAAGAAATTAGAACAGAAAATAATTTAAGTCTTTGACAATTGGATTTATAGACGAATATGTATAATTGGATAGAAAGGAAAAGAAAATGAAACGATGAAATCTTACAACTTAAAATGACAAGAAAACTACTAAATACAATTCAAACAAGACAAATTACATTTTTGGGGCATGTTAAAAGACACAGCAACTTACTAAAAGTCATTTTGGAAGGGAAAATACAGGTAAAAGATGCACACCAAGACTAATATGGCCGAGTAACATCAAAAGATGGACAAGTCAGCCTATGACAAGCTGCGTCATCGAAGCAAGAGACAGAGCGGAATGTCGCTCATGTCATGTCGCGGCATGATAGCCAACCTTGGATGCGAAGACAACACTCAATGATTACGACGTTGCTGGCCATGTACACACTTAAATCATCGAAAAAAAAATTATATTCGTAAGAAGTTATATATGGCCCTTTTAGTCTTGTCAGACGGTCTAGTGGAGGCTATTGTGTATTTTTTTGAGGTTTTGTTTTTGTCGAACAGCTTCTCTCGTGGCTAATTCTACCAATGGAGACAAATAATAATAAATAAATATTATTATAGAGGGAAACTTCCGAGGCGATAATTCATGTAATTATAGAAGGAAGAGGTATGTATTACAGCACTCAGAAAAAATGACAAATAAATATCAACAGAAAAAAAACAAAGAACAATATATGGTCCGAAGCAGGATCGAACCCGTACTACATGGCACTGCGCCTGTGGCAAGGAGTTCCGTCGTAAGTGAATTCTTTCTTACCGATCAGTTATATTTCATAATAAATATCGTTCTTATATCTCGTTACAGGCGTCTTTGTAGCGTTAATGAGTATTTATTTCTTTATTTTTTCCAAAAGGTGTTTCTTTATATAAGAATTATTTTGTCATCCGCCCATCCTGCTATAAACAGAGGATAAGGACAGCACATTTAGCCATGTTGGAGGCCGTTGCTTTATTATAATGATAGGATAAGGACAGCACATTTAGCCATGTTGGAGGCCGTTGCTTTATTATAATGATAGGATAAGGACAGCACATTTAGCCATGTTGGAGGCCTTTGCTGGATTATAAGCGCATGATAAGGACAGCACATTTAGCCATGTTGGAGGCCGTTGCTTTATTATAATGATAGGATAAGGACAGGACATTTAGCCATGTTGGAGGCCGTTGCTTTATTATAATGATAGGATAAGGACAGGACATTTAGCCATGTTGGAGGCCGTTGCTTTATTATAATGATAGGATAAGGACAGGACATTTAGCCATGTTGGAGGCCGTTGCTTTATTATAATGATAGGATAAGGACAGCACATTTAGCCATGTTGGAGGCCGTTGCTTTATTATAATGATAGGATAAGGACAGCACATTTAGCCATGTTGGAGGCCGTTGCTTTATTATAATGATAGGATAAGGACAGAACATTTAGCCATGTTGGAGGCCGTTGCTTTATTATAATGATAGGATAAGGACAGCACATTTAACCATGTTGTAGGCCGTTGCTTTATTATAATGATAGGATAAGGACAGCACATTTAGCCATGTTGTAGGCCGTTGCTTTATTATAATGATAGGATAAGGACAGCACATTTAGCCATGTTGGAGGCCGTTGCTGGATTATAAGCACATGATAAGGACAGCACATTTAACCATATTGGAGGCCATTGCTGGATTATAAGCACATGATAAGGACAGCACATTTAGCCATGTTGGAGGCCGTTGCTGGATTATAAGCACATTATAAGGACAGCACATTTAGCCATGTTGGATGCCGTTGCTGGATTATAAGCAAATGATAAGGACAGCACATTTAGCAATGTTGGATGCCGTTGCTGGATTATAAGCACATGATAAGGACAGCACATTTAGCCATGTTGGAGGCCATTGCTGGATTATAAGCACATGATAAGGACAGCACATTTAGCAATGTTGGAGGCCGTTGCTGGATTATAAGCACAGGATAAGGACAGCACAGGTGATTTAGCCATGTTGGAGGCCGTTGCTGGATGAAGGAGCTTGTACAAACTTGCTACCACAGGCCGATCCAGCACTTGAGATTCAGTGGCTATTAATATCGTGCTCAGTACTCAAGCTTTGTAGAACTTAGCATATATTTTTTCCACACTTATTTTCCATAAGATGACAGGGATAAGATGTATTTTATTTGTTTCGGTGCCTTGACGGACTGCATTTTTTTAAAATATCTTTTTTCAATTTTTTTTTTATTAAAGTCCAAAAAATGTGTTTGGGCATATCACGAAAAGGTGAAAGTTGGAATGCAAGATTAGAAATGGCAAAATGCAGGGAAAGAGAGATCGCGGAAGACAACGAGATGTGAGGTACTTGATATCTTGGAGTCGTGGCACGGTTGACAGTAAACAGCAGAGTGGATAGGATACACTGAGGACAAAGAATTGTTGAATGGCATGATCATCTACGCCAACCACAGGGGGAAACATGACATTGATAATGAATATTTATTTGTTTTCTCAGAAATCGTTCTTGAGTTGTTGATTTTTTCCCCCATAGAAGATGCTTGGTAATTAATTTAAGAGGCTGGTCGAAACGCATCAATCTGTAACAATAAAAAACAAAGTTGGGAAATAAATCTGCACTTATCTAAACATTCAATGAATGAACTAAACTTTGCTACAGAGATTTTGTTGAAGGCATAAAGATACAGGTTGCTCTGTGTTTTTGTCTCTTTCTTATGCTTCACCTTTAAATGTTGGCAGACAGTTTGCGATTTGTTCACCTTTTTAAGTTCTTTTTTAATGGAAATCTTATTTATTCTTGATGAAAAAAAAACACTTGCCAAGAATCTGAATAATGAAACAAGAATGAACATGTTACCACGTGGAAGAGTGAAGTCAATTTCGACTGTTGAAAAAAAAATGAAAGAACAGTTGCGTGGATAACGAAGTAAACAAGAAATACAGCAGAGAAAAAACGACGAAACAGTGAATTGAAAAATAAAAAAAATAATAATCATCACAGCATTGAAAGCACTGAACGTGTTAACTAGTCTGGCGTGGACATGAGAAGGTTGTATTTCTGCTTCACCGCTTTCTCAGCTCACCAGTTCTAGATACTGTTTTCTGGATAAAGAAAGATGGCCAGACGTAGTACTCATCCCATTATTCCAGACCTTTGTCAGACAGAGGCACTAACATCATATTCGCTATTATACCACACTTGACGCTCACGTCGTTTCTTTCATTACCAATTTTCGTTGATGTACTTGCAGATGCCCACTATTGGGGTATTTCTATTCACTTTAATGAGCTTTAAAGCATATAAATAAATTTAGTGGTTATTATTCATTTGTTGTGCTAGATTTGGGTAAAATAGAAAGAATTTGTAGAAAAGAAAATATCTTTTGGTTATGTTTTGCTATGTTAGGGAGCCACGATAGCTCGTTGGTTAGAGAACTAGACTACAAAGTACAAGAGGTGGCGTTTGATCCTGATCGACTAACCACATAACCCCAAAAACTATGTACCGAAGGTCTAAACAATTTATGGTCACTAACACCATAATACCCATACGCCACTTAGCGTGACGGGTCACTAACACTATATTCCCCATACGCCACTTGGCGTGACGGGTCACTAACACCATATTCCCCATTCGCCACTTAGCGTGACGGGTCACTAACACCATATTCCCCATACGCCACTTAGCGTGACGGGTCACTAACACCATATTCCCCATACGCCACTTAGCGTGACGGTCACTAACACCATATTCCCCATACGACACTTGGCGTGACGGGGCTCTTTATTATTTTTTAAAATGTTATGTTAGGATCACGATCTCTGCACTCCTGGCAAACCATTAGGTGCTCCGATTTCCCTCTCGAACTATCGAGAAAACTCCGTGCAGGACTTTGACTCCCGTGCATGATCTCCGTGACACGATATCGCAAGTGTCGGTCGATTTTACTGGCAATTTTGAACAGGCAGCGCCGTTTTTTAACTGACTTTTTAAGCTCACTTTTTTAAGTGACTTTTTAAGCTCACTTTTTTAACTGACTTTTTAAGCTCACTTTTTTAACTGACTTTTTAAGCTCACTTTTTTAACTGACTTTTTAAGCTCACTTTTTTAACTGACTTTTTAAGCTCACTTTTTAAACTGACTTTTTAAGCTCACTTTTTTAGCTCACTTTTTAAGCTCACTTTTTTAACTGACTTTTTAAGCTCACTTTTTTAACTGACTTTATAAGCTCACTTTTTTAGCTCACTTTTTAAGCTCACTTTTTTAACTGACTTTTTAAGCTCACTTTTTTAACTGACTTTTTAAGCTCACTTTTTTAGCTCACTTTTTTGGCTGACTTTTTCATTATTAATGCCAGTGATTCTGTACCGTACGCGAGTGCAAACAGAACCTCCTGTGTTTTGTCACTATTCGAGAGCGCCAGACATCGGATCTCACTACCCACAGGCCAGGAACAAATCAGGGATTCAATTTTTAAAATACTCCAACCACCTGTTGTGGGATTTGAACCCGAGTCCTTCCTGTCCAGAGACTGACATCTTACGTCTAGACTACTAGCCCCTAATGCTAACGAACTTCTGACAAACAAACATGGCATTACACATTTATGTCTTAATCAATTAAACAGTTGAACTTTTATTTCAAAATCATCACCAGTGAAGAACTTGAAATTGTAACAAACTATCAATATCTGCGATTTGAAGTAACTAACAATGGAGACTGCCAGCAAAAGATAAAAAAGAACATTAGCAATAGCAACACACCAATTAAACGCCATGAAGAACGTGTGGCACAATACAATCAAGACTGCAACATTTAAATTACATATATCTTCCCGATAGCGTAATATGTTTGTGAATCATGAACAATCTCGAAAACAGCAAGAAAGAAAAAAACCGATTCATTCACAAAACAAAATGCTACAGACAAATCCTTAAGATGCTTTGGATAATGAAAAACAACAATGATGACATACTGAAGACGTAAACATAAAAATTAACAGGCTTATATGCACCATTCTACAAAGAAAAAAAAATATTCTGGCCACGTCAAAAGACACAGAGGGATAAATTTAAATTTAAGAAGAAACATAATGGAAAGCATGGTTCCTAGGCGACGCATCAAGGGCAGACCAAGAAGAAGGTGGTTTCAAGACGTCAAAGACCTTTACTTAAACAGACGCTGACTTCATAAAAGAGTCTGGAATCCTACTCTGGTTGAATCTTGATCGCAGAGAGAGAGAGAGAGAGAGAGAGAGAGAGAGAGAGATTTACGGATGACGAACGGGACTAATTATTCCTTTAGGAGTCGACAGAAAGAGAAAATTAGTGAGTGAGTGAGTTAGTAAGTGAGCTGAGTTACGTTGAGCTGAATAGAGTCAGGACAGATGAGGTGAAGTGAGAGAGAGATAATGATAATGAATCCTTACTGCGGCATGCACTTTAAGGTGATCTATATTATCATGTACCGAAATATTCGTCGACAATGTCCAACTTTGAAAACTTAATCAATCCGACTCCATCATTATTGTGAGCTCACTTATCCACACACACAAAAAAACCGAAGTAAAATTGTTAAAGAAGATTACTCAGTAACCAGCACACATGACAAGGAAATGTCAATGCGAGATGATGGTGACATCATTTGCTCAGTTTCTGACAGGACACAAAACGCGTGTAAAGCAAAAAATAAATATATAATTAAATCTGTCAATTAAACCTTGACTTGCACACATTTTGACAGAGATTTCAAGTGTCTAAGAGTAAGAGGGTCGTGTAGTTTATTTTCTCTTGTTAACTATGATGTATGGAACATATAGATGTTAAATTCTACTGTGATATCTTTGTGTGTGTCTGTCACTGTTACCATCACATTGTGTTGATTCAAGAAGAATCAGAAAAATAACCATCAGCGAATTAAAAAGTGTCAGGCACTTCAGTGAAACAATATGAGAGATAAGATTAAAACTGAAAAATTAACAAAAAGAAATAATCTATGCCTTTTAATCTTAGACAAGAAATAAATTGGCTTCACGTTCTGTCAAGACAGAAAGGCTCAAATGTGACACATACTCAACGAGAACACGCGTTTCAAAAGCGATCCCCCCAAAAAACTTGATGGAATATTAGAAACACTAGGAAATACAATATTAGGACACGACAACAGAAGAACAAAAGACTGTAAATTATTTCTCTTCTTATTGATAAAGGCAAATGAGGAAGAAATGAAGTAGAAGAAAATTTAAAAAGACAGATCATCATCTAAACTTATCGTTGTTTGAGCATGGCCATAATGAGAGCTACAGAAATACGATATTATTTTTTATAGAAACTTGTCGAGCAAGAAAGAAGAGGTGTGATATTAAACATAGAACCTATAATTTTCTTCCAAAGGACTAATAAAGATAATTATTTACGTTCCATATGAGCAATGTGATATATTGTTACAAATATCACGTCATGTAAAATATAAGAACTAGCAATTAACCTTGCGGCAATGGCGGCCGTAAAAAAAACAGGTTTTTGTTGTTTACAGTCTAGCCTTTGTTTAGGGGTCTCGGGAATGTCTGCTTTTTATTACATGTTTCAAGGAAACTGCATATTATCATTTGTTTATGGTTATATTTTTTTATGTTGAATAATCTCTGGAGAAAGTAATCATTTAATCGTTTTTAAGATCAAATTAAATCGCTTGCATAAATGTCATAAATATAGCAACATACTTTTTTTATAATTAAAAAAAAATATGATACAAGTAATTTAATAAAAGGGAAAAGAAACACATATTACATATATGTTAAAGTAAAAATATATGTATTATTCCTTTTATGGAAAATAAAATTACATTTTGCTGTACCTTATAATAAATTCCTGAAAATAGGCGAGAGTGGCCGACGTCTGGATGATTGATTTTGTGAGCATCTTCGTGATGTTGAGCAGAAGATAGGCAGTCCAGTGACGTCCCATTTCAATTCCACAGACTATACGGGTAAACTCGACATGCAGGTCACTGGTATTGTCTCATGCCACTCCAGCAATCGTAGCCGGTTCGCCCTTAAGAATCGTCTCATAATCCAGTTGAGTTCGCTGCCTCAAAAGGCATGAACATATGGCTCTCATACACATAGGATACCTGCTACTCATTTCTTACCCTCATGCGCACCTATACATATGTGTGTATTTGTCTGCATAGGTAATGACACATATGGACACCTTTAGGTTTTCTTTTTAATGTGGTCTGTGTTAACATATACAGAGGTATGCGTTTATGAATATATGGTTATGTAATCATGCGTTTGTGCACATCTGCTCTGTGTGCACTTCAATAGTTGCAGATAAACACAGATTTATCTTTTTGCTTGAGTACGTAAAAACATTTTTCACCTGGATAAACAATTTGGGAATCAACTCATATAAACGTTTCCAGTAATGGTAGAGTCTGGGATCTTGTATTCACTTCCACACATTTTTAGAACCATTCCCTTTTACTGTATTTCACACCGATGACCGCCCTGTCAGCCCACCAAACCAATTTTAGTTCCAGTCGGTGCCTGAACAAGCTCAAGTCCACAGGGAAGTGATTTATTTACGTTCTTTGAGAGTCTAGAATAGTATCGTCATGTGGTTAGATTTTTGTGTATATCCTTATATATTTTTGAGTTGTTTATTGTTCCAGTTGAAGGGCTACTTGGCCGAAACGTCGTTCTACTTTTATTTTGTTTCTCACCTACGTAAAGATGTTACTATACCATTTTTCGTTTTTAAAGTTATCATTCTTTATTAATAAATTCCTTCCTTCCTTTCTTCCTATCTATCTATCTATCTATCTATCTATCTATCTATCTATCTATCTATCTATCTATCTATCTATCTATCTATCTATCTATCTATCTGTCTGTCTGTCTGTCTGTCTGTCTGTCTGTCTGTCTGTCTGTCTGTCTGTCTGTCTGTCTGTCTGTCTGTCTGTCTGTCTGTCTGTCTGTCTGTCTGCCTGCCTGCCTGCCTGCCTGCCTGCCTGCCTGCCTGCCTGCCTGCCTGCCTGCCTGCCTGCCTGCCTGTCTGTTTGTCTGTCTGTCTGTCTATCTTATGTAACAACTCTATGTCAATAGAAGTGAGAAAGAGTTCATCGGTGCTAAAAAAAAACCAATTCTATGGAAGCGAATCATGGACAGTAGACAAACAAATAAAATGACGATTAGAGGCCACAGAGATGGGATTTCTCAGAAGAATCTTGAAAGTTCCCTGGACAGCTAAAAAGACCAAATGAGGAAATTCTTCCTTCTAAGAGGCCAACACAAAAAGGGAGCTCCTAATAAAATTTAGAAAGAAACAATCAACATTTTTTTTGGTGCATCATGGGAAGAAGAAAGTTGGAATACTTGGTTACAACTGGCAAAATAAAAGGAAAGAGGGATCCCGGACGACAATAATAGAAAATACTGGATAGCTTGGTGTCATGGCATGGGAAACAGTCAAAAACCGAACTGATACGATGCACTGTAGATATAAGATTATGGAAGGACATGATCGCCTACGCCAACCGGTATGGCACATGATGGTGATGTTGATGATGATTATGATGGTAATGCCGGAGCTACTGAAATTAATGCTCGGTGCATACCGTGAGCTGTATGTTTCATCCGGATCGTGTTTCGATATTCCCATTGCTTACGATGAATGATGATATCATATGAAGAAGGACAATTCAGATGCGTTCACTTTCGGTGCCGCTTTGGCTTATGTCTTTTGGCGTGTGCTGCAGCTGCCTTTCTTTTTTTGATCCTTCAATGAGGTCTTAATTCGGTTGATTCCACTGCCATGGGTGGTTGCGCAATTATAGATTTTAATTCGTTCGCAATGATACCGGGGCCTTCGACTAACCATAACCATAACCATCTCTTTTTTTAATCCATTTTTCAATTTTCAGAGAATGTTGTTCCCAAATATTTCAATGCTGTTACTTGCTATATAATTTAGTGTTCTGTAGCTATATTTAATGTCTTCTATTCTCTTCCCATCATCACCAAGTGCCGGGCCTACTGGCGTAGGTGATCATGTCTCTCCACAAATTTTGATCTCGGCAGCTATTTATCATTTCTGTTGTTCGCCTTCTGCCAAGCCATTCTCTTAAGCTGTCAGTTATTTTTTCTCTTTGCTTCCCTCTATCTCTTCGTCCCTCAATTTTTCCAGTTGTTACAATATATTCCAGTTGTTCTCTTCTCATTACATGGCCAAAAAAATGATGATTGTTTCTTCCTAATATTGGAAATTAGCTCTCTTTTTGCTTTGACCTCTCTCAGAAAATCTTCATTACTCTTCTTAGCTGTCCATGGCACTTTCAACATTCTTCTGTAAAACCACATTTCTACAGACTCCAGTGATTTTCTTGTCTGTTGTCCTATTGTCCATGATTCGCATCCATATGTTAAGACTGGTCCTACATAACATTTAAGAACTCTTTCTTGTTTCTATTGTCAAAAATGGATTGAATAGTATCGTCCTCATTTTTTGGAAAGATGCTTTTGCCTGAGCCATTCTGCATCTCACCTCTGTTGTACATCTCCGTCTGAGGTTAACAAAGTTTCCAAAATATTTAAATTCATTTACCTGTTTTAATATTGTTCCACTTGTCTTTATTTTGCACTGAGGTGATGTCTTTTTCTTTGTTGTTACCATTATCTCTGTCTTTTTGCTATTAAGGCAGACTCCTTTATTTTTGCTTTCCTTCACTATAATGCCCAACATTTCTTGTAACTCATTTTCACTCTTAGCGATTAAGACTGTAACATCAGCATACCTTAGATTATTTACATTATGACCTCCAATTGTTATTCCAGACATGTCCCTTATTGATCTTAAGATAGAAACTATAATGATATCACTATAAATATTAAACAAATCTGGTGACAGCACACAACCCTGTCTAACACCCTGTTTTATTTGTTGAAACATTCCCAATTGGTTTCCAGTTCTTATGGCCGCTGTTTGTTGCCAGTACATGTCCTTTATTATTCTTAGATCTTTGCTATCTACGTTTATGCTTTCTAAAATTTTGATTATTTCTTGATGCTTTACTATTTCTAATGCTTTGGTATACTCTAAGAAACATCGGTATAGATCTGTTTTCACCTCTATGGCTCTTTCTACTAAAGATCTTATGATATAAATGGCATTGCTTGTTCCTTTACCTCTAACAAAACCACACTGTTCATCGCTAATTTCTGGACTGATTTTGTTTCGCACTCTTCGCATGATGATTCTTAGTAATATCTTAGTCATATGACTCATAAGGCTTATAGTGCGATGATCACCGCATTCAATCACACCCGATTTCTTTGGGAGAGCTATGAATATTGATTTGAGCAGGTCGTCTGGTATATATCCGCTGTTGTAGATATCATTCAATATTTTTGTTATTATTTCTATTCCAAAATCACCCATGGCTTCAATCTCTTCTTTAGTTATATTATCTGGTCCAGGAGCTTTGCCTGCTTTCATATTGCGCAAAGCATCTTCCACTTCTTCTCTGAGTATTTCTGGTCCTTCTCCATTATCTTTAATATTTACTTCCGTTCGTTCATCATTATAAAGATCTTTAATGTATTATATCCATCGTTCCCTTATGTTTTCTTGATCAATCAACAGTTCTCCTTCCTTTGATCTTAGACATCCATTTTTTGATTGCGTTTTTCTTCCTGTTAATTCCTCTATTTGTTTGTATATAGCTTTAGCATCTCCTTTTTGTTGCATTTCAATCTCTCTGCATCTATCTTTTAACCATGCTTCTTTTGCTTCATTGCATTTTACTACAACTTCTTTACTTAATCTCTTATACTCATCTTTATTTTCTTTATTTCTTCTTCCTGTATCCATTAGCTGCAAAATGCCGTGTGTCATCCATTTCTTTCTTGAATTTTTCCTCACTGGTGGTATGAACTCTTTTGATGTTTGTTGCATTTATACTTTTAGCATTTCCTACTGTTCATCAATGCTTTGTATCTTCTCTATTGCATTGTACCGGTTCTGAATTGTGATTTTATATTTGTCTTGCAGCTTCTTGTCTGATTTTAGTAAATCTAAATTTAACTTGTTGTTAACTGAAGCTCGTTTTGTTGTTTTTAATTTTACTCTAAGCTTTCCCACAACTGGTACATGATCACTATTGCAATCTGCCCCTAGTCTAGTTTTCACACACACCAGACTGTTTCTAAATCTATTGCTTATCATTATATAATCAATTTGATTATGTGCGTTGTCCCCTGGGCTTTTCCATGTTCACAGACGTCTCGGATGTTGCTTAAACCAGGTGTTTCCTATCATTATGTTGTGTGTTCTTGCCCAGTCAATAAGTTTCTTACCTCTTTCATTACTCTCGCCTAAGCCATAATGACAAACTACTTCCACAACTCTTTCCTTTCCTACATTTGCGTTAAAATCCCCTAGAACTGTGGTGTTTTCATGTGGTTTGTAGTTATGAAGTGCCTCATTTAACTCGTTGTAAAATTTATCAATTGTTTCCTCTAGACTGTCTGCTGTTGGTGCATAAACTTGTATAAGATTTATGTCTATTGGCTTTCCATTCAATTTCACTAAATGGACTCTTTCAGATATTGGGTAAAAGCCTTTCACTGTTCTTACTCTTTCTGCATCCAAGATGATACCTACTCCTCTTTGGTGTTCAGTACCTCCAGAATTGATTATTTTATGGTTATCAGAATATATCTCCCCTGATCTGGTGTATCTCATTTGGCAAAGTCCCAGTAATTGTAAACCCATTCTTTTCATTTCTTGTATGATGTTTTCTAGCTTACCCTTCTGCATGAGTGTTCTCACATTCCAAGTCTTCCCATAGATAATACATTTGATAATGTCTATTAAACATAAAATAAATTTGAACATGAAGTAATTAATATAGAAGTGCACATGTCACTAACACGTTTTGTACCTGCCAACATTTAAATCAAACATAAATATATTTATTTATAGTGTTTAATATGTTATTTCTATTTGTAGGTTGGGTTTAATATGTTACTTCTATTAGCAAATTGTATTTGCTGTTATTTCTTTTAGTAAGTTGTGTTTAGTATATTATTTTTGTTTTACATATATCTTTTTCCTGCTGCATTTACCCAACTTCTACCTCTTGCAAGAGACGTTAAGTTGTGAAGCTACATTGTATCCTTACAGCAGCTGCAATATTTGCGCCTTCCAGCACAACATGTCAGTTTAACACATCAACATAAGACATCGCTGTCAGCCTAGCAATTTTGGAAACCAGATAGCCTCTCCACTTCGATCCTTGCTAGCTTGATCAGGGAAAATTGAAAAAAAAAAATAGAAAAAAGGTATGGTAAAAGCTTTACGTGGTTAGTAGACGACACAGATTTGAACGACGTTTCGGCTCAATAGGCCTTCAGCAGGAATAGACAAACAACAACACACACAGATATGTAAATTAATATAACTTATCCTACATAGCTAACTAGTAATGAAACATCCAAAACAAAATGATAGAAAAATGTTAAAGAAAAGCAAAGCAAATGACTTCCCTATGTCGTGGGCGCTGGTCAGAACGGGAAAAGGGCGCGTAACGCGAGTCTGGCTGTAATATACCCTATGGACAGGGGTGGAGGGTACTAAAAATACACGAGTGGGGGGAACGCTGTGTAGGTTACGCCGCCTAGCCCAGACACCGACAATGCCTGGAAGTATCTAAGGCTCGTAAATAAGGTATACACACACTCACAGATGCGTGTATCGATGCGCGTTTACATATGTGCACGTACAACTAGACATGCACATACTAATATGCATCAACACACATATATACATGCATACACAAACATAAATGTGCATACAAGCAAGTACACACATACACGAGTAAGAATAAGACTTCCCCTTCTCCCCCAGCATGATTATATTTTTGCTCCTTCCTCTTTAACCCATAATCCCGGGGGAAGTTGGGACACAGACTTCGTCGACCCTAGTGGTTTCTATTCTATTTTATTCATCAGATATGTTTCATCGCAGTTAATACAGCTGCTACTAGCTTGATCAGGCTTATTAGCTACAGGGAGTGAATGACCTTGTCTCATTGGTCCTTAGACAGTCAGTGACTGATTTCAGCCGATTGTCCAGTTTGCCGCTTACACATTGTGAGATCTAATAGTATCAGCATGTCTGTTTAACATTTAATATTCAACGTTCTCTTAATATAAAAAAGTGACAACAGAGGGCAGCATTGTTAATAATACAAAAGGAAGAGGCAGACCCAGAATAAACTGGAGTCAAAACATCTAGCAAAATTCACAACAGTATCATATGCCAATGGCTGAGCCTGTCTGAAGAAAGAACATTAGAACTTGTTATCTCCCTTGAAAGGCAGGAGAATATAACCCATAAATAGATGGCGGAAACACATGGATACGATGACGTTTAATGCACGCCCGTCGGTGTACACACTAATGTGTTAATACTCCCCCTTCTCCCCAAGCATGATTGTATTTTTGCTCCTTCTTCTTTAACCCATAATCCCGGGGGTTGTTGGGACACAGACTTCGTCGACTCTAGTCGTTTCTATTCTATTTTATTCATGGGATATGTTTCTTTGCAGTTGGAACATTCCCATATTCACTCCCCCCCCCCTTTTTTCCCTCAACACTTCTCGAAACGTACGCAGACGGACAATACAATGTTGATTGGCAGATACATCTGCTTTTCCCCCTAAGCACTCCGGATCGACCAGATCCCTTTTCCACCGTTAGATTCATCAATCTCTCAATATATACATTCTTGTCCCACCAGTCTTCCTCCCCATCTGTTAAGGAATAAAGACCAAAACTTGGTGATGTGCTGTTAGTTCACAGTCAAGCCACACTGAGTGCTACGGCTGCCATCGAGCCTAACAGCCATTTCATTGCTACGCACCCCTGTATGCCCTTGACAGTACACCTAAGTTAGTTATTTCTATATTCAGCCATACTTTGGTACTCTGCAAAGAAAGTCGAAGCCTGTCCATTCTTTGATATTATCTTCCCATCTCTACCTGTCCTTTTCGCCCCTTTCACAGTTCCTTACAGAATGGTGTATGCTCTGCCAGATGATCGAGATACATGGTCAAACCATTTCATTTTGCACGATTATTTTTACAGAAAAAACACTCCAGCTTTACAGGAAATAGAGCCATCTTCTATGTGTAATAAATCGGAAAAGTAATTAAATTAAAAAAATATATGTTTGCTTTTTTTTTTACAGTATAAATATCATGTTATGATCGTGATGTTAATGATTTCCCATGTTATTTAAAAACACTAAATTTTTTTCGCAGCACAATAAAAGCACAACAATGGGCACAAGTTTAAATCACTCTCCAGAACGAGGTCAACAGTATTTATTAAAAGACTTGTCTGGATGAAATTCAAATTGAATGGCCAACAAAATCATTCTGCGGGATATAACCAAAGGTACACGATGTACATGAGACAACCTAGTGGCCCTGCACGGAAACATTGCCTGCCTGTATTAGATGAGACCTTTAAATGCAGAGATTTCCTTTTCATCAAAATTATTTTTATTTAAATTTCGTCTCTTTTAAATAGCAAAGTGATCTGCCATCCCTTCCCATAACGGCCTTCAAACTGCAACTCCATTAACTATCATCATCATCTTCATCATCATGTGTCATACTGGTTGGCGTAGGCGATCATGTCCTTCCACAATCTTTTATCTACAGTGTATCGTATCAGTTCTGTTGTTGACTGTTTGCCATGCCATGACAACATTAACTATAGTAGCCAAGAAAGCGGTAAATCTCTTTCACTGCAATTAAATAATATGTGAATCTCTTTTATTACAGCCAAGCACTGACGATTATATGTTTTTAATAGTCATTAAAAATATAGACGATAGTACTTCCAGTACAAGTTACATTTGTTTTGTGGCGTGCCCTGGTTTGTACATGGAGTAAATTAGCACTTTGCGTTGTCACAAAAGGTTAGAACCAGGCAGTACCGATATGATGCATCTTAGTAACTACAGATGCATCATATCGGTACTGCCTGGTTCTAATAAGGCGCGGTGCCACTGAGTACGGGTTCGATCCCACTTCGGACCATATATTGTTCTTCGTTTTTTTCTATTGTTGTTTGTCTGTCAATTTTTCCGAGTGCTAACACATACTTCTTTGTTCTATTATTCCCTATTATCGCCTCGGAAGTTCCCCATATAATAATATTTATGTATTATTATTTGTACTTAGTAACTACAGCCCTGCTCAGTCAAGCAGCTACTCTCATGGCTGATTTTGCCAATATTGCAATGGCATATCTACATGCAGGTGTCCGGTTAGCGCAATCGATAGGCGGTTGGCTTACCACGGCAACAGCCGGGGTTCGTACCCTGGCGAGGACACCTGGGTTTTACTAATTCCCTAAAAATTAGTAGGAGCCGCGATAGCTCAGTGGTTAGTGAACTGGACTACTACGGACAAGGGGTAGGGTTCGATCCCAACCGACGGCTCCGGGTTCACCCAGCCTTAAATGGGTACCGGATTTTTTCTGGGAAAGTAAAAGCAGCACGGGCGTAATACCGACCACATTACCCCAAAAATCATGTGCTGAAGGTCTGTAAAATATAGGGTCACTAACACCATATTTCCCTATACGCCACTCGGCGTGACGGGGGGTACTTTACTTTTACTTTTTTATATCTACATGCAGAGTGAACAAGGCAACTTTATATCGTGGGTCTATGACAACTTTATATCGTGGGTCTAGAACAACTTTATATCGTAGGTCTAGAACAACTTTATATCGTGGGTCTAGGACAATTTTATATCGTGGGTCTCGAATATCTTTATATCGTGGGTATAGGGCAACTTTATATCATGGGTCTCGAAAACCTTTATATCGTGGGTATGGGACAAATTTATATCGTGGGTAGAAAATAAAACTTCATATCGTAGGTCTAGGACAACTTTATATCGTAGGTCTAGGACAACTTTATATCGTGGGTAGATAATAAAACTTCATATCGTAGGTCTAGGACAACTTTATATCGTGAATATAGGAAAGCTTTATATCGTGGGCCTAGGACAACTTTTTATCGTGGGTCTAGGACAACATTATATCGAAGGTCTAGCCTCAGTTCGAGCTTAATGATTAAAATGTCAACATTTTTAATGAAAAAAAAAATAAATAAAATGATCCGCATAAATTAGGAAAACGAATAATTAAATGTGTCTTATGAGAATTGGAATTAAGCGAAATCTTGCAATAATTGTAATTCATCATCATCAAGTACTGGGCCTGCTGGCGTAGGTGATCATGTCTCTCCACAACTTTCGATCTCGGCAGCTATTTATCATTTCTGTTGTTCACGTTCTGCCAAGCCATTCTCTTAAGCTGTCTGTTATTGTTTCTCTTTGGTTCCCTCTATCTCTTCGTCCCTCAATTTTTCTAGTTGTTACAATATATTCCAGTTGTTCTCTTCTCATTTCATGGCCAAAATATTATGATTGTTTCTTCCTAATATTGGACATTAGCGCGATTCATGATTGTACAAAGAAGTTACGACGGTGGTTTTCTGTTGCCTTCCGTCGGTTTTCTTTCAAGGCAGCAGGGCAGCCACAGGTTGTACTTGTAGTTGTAATTAAGCGAAGGAAATAACGATGGTGGTTAGAGCATCTCACTCGCCATAAGAGGCAGATTACGGATGCCATAGTTCCTGTAATGTGTAGTTTCAAATAACCTAGAACCTGGAAGATGATGGGATTAAGACATCGTGAATTCCTAACAAATTACACTCACTCAGACAGACAACGGCACAATGAGGAACGGAATCATATAACGTAGCTAGACAAGGAGAAACTGTGAGAGACAAAATAACTGTTCAGATAGAAACGTTCAGAACAGCAGTCAAGGATCGATGTCTTCCTTCATGCGGGATAGATGATGATTTTGACGATGATTATAATGACTTTTGAAATTATGGTTGCGCTATGTCAAATTACTCAACTGGGACACAAATGTGATGGATTCCAACTTCGTCATCAGTTTGGACTGTTGGTAAGCTCTGATAGACTGTCAGTGGTTCACCTATTCCGATTATGCCGTTGCTGCCCTCTTCTCTTGTCTGAACAAGCAGACCGTTATCTGTAGATCCCCCGACAATACACAGATACACCATTTGTCATTTTTCGTCTTCAAGCTTGATAGATTTTTTTTTCTACTTCTCCCTCCTCCTTTTTCATTCTTGCTCTTCTTCTGTCTTCGTCTTCTATTCCCCGTAATCTTCATTCGTGTTCTCCCTTTTTTCGTTGTGCCCCCTTCAGAGAGCGCCGCGGTTTACATCAAACTGCAATCACCCAACACAACACCTGTGACGTTAACGCTTCATGGATATTCTTCGGAATCTTCGAGATTTCAGCAGTCATGGAATTTCCGATGTACAATGATGGCGACCTGTCGACTTCCATCTCTACTCGTTTGTTGAGACTCGCTATTCTGTTATCAGGACCAACGCTGGGTGTCACAGCTTCATCAGTCCGGCTCATGAGTCTCGGGAGACTGCTTGGTCTAGAGTTAGAGGTAAGGCGTAAGTCTTTGAACAAGGTACTGGGTTCGAGTCCAGCCATGTTCTGTGGGAATTTTTCTTCTGACTCCGAGTCTTCTTCATTCCTGCCCCCCCCCCTTTACATTCCCCCCCCCCCGGGTATCTGGGTGTTGATAGTAAAAAAAAAAACTCGTATGACTCTCACCTGTCCCATTCCTGGAATCTGTTGGCCTGTAGTGATAAATAGAAAAAAGGCTGCATGGCAATCGCTACTAATATGCGGGTTAGATTAGATTTAAAACTTAAAAAAAAAGAATAAACCAGCTGAAAAAAAACAAAGTAGCAAATGAAGAAAGAAATGTATATGCATATAACAGCGAATACAAATACTCATTCACATAACAACTTCTCAAATAGCATTGACAAAGCTTTCGTTGTCTGATTTACAAATGCTACATTATTTTCTAAGTTTCAACTGAATTAAGAAAAAAAAATTATTATTATATTATTTGTATTTTCTGTCGCAGGCTGGCAGTTTGGAGCGTTCATGTGCCGAGCTACACCGTACCTACAAGGTGTGGCAGTTTGCGCGTCAGCAAATACCCTGGTCGTTATTGCTGTTGACAGGTGAGCGTTGTTTCCTCTGTCTTGTTGTTCTGTGGTAGATTATCTTACTTTGATCTTAACTTCTGAAATGTTTCAGACGCTGTTGACCTGTTGTTGTGTGATAGATTATCTTACTTTGTTCTTAACTTCTGAAATGTTTCAGACGCTGTTGTACTGTTGTTGTGTGACAGATTTACTGAATTCCTTAGGTCAAGGTTTAACTTGTGGAAAGATTGTCAGCGGTGACGTAGGTCCGAACTAACGACTACAAATAACCTTAGTTCATGTTTTAAAATGTGGAATGTTTCAAACACAGAATTATTTCTTCATGGTAAATGACAGCGATTGGTCTTGTTTTTGTTCTCTATTCTCTTTTGTCTTTTATCGTCTATGGAAACTGTAGTGACATTATACTTTGATGCAGCTCATGTGTTGTTATTTGTGCGGCCTTAAAGATTTCTCTTGTTTATTCTTTGGGTGACCTTCCATCACCTCTTTTGTTGTTGCATCTAATTATTAAAGCTTGTCGAGGAATACCAATTGTCGATAACCACATTATGTCCACAACCTTGTTTTTGTTCTGGATGAATGATTGTTTTCCCGCTTTATTCTCAATTTCTTCATCTCTCATGTTAGCTGTTTTTGTCAAATTAAATATTCTTATAAGACAGCACACTTCAGTAGTTTCGATCTTTTTTGTTTTCTTTTGCTGTTAATGTTCATACTTGGCCCCTTTACTACAGCTTTGACAGAAATGCTGAGTTGTATATTTCTCATTTTGTAATCATGCCATCACATATTTGTTATTTTATTTTTAGTTGCATTTGATGATTGGTTTGTTTTGTTGCTTCAGTTCTCGACTTGTCCCATTTGATGATTGGTTTGTTTTGTTGCTTCAGTTCTCGACTTGTTCCATTTGATGATTGGTTTGTTTTGTTGCTTCAGTTCTCGACTTGTCCCATTTGATGATTGGTTTGTTTTGTTGCTTCAGTTCTCGACTTGTCCCATTTGAAGATTGGTTTGTTTTGTTGCTTCAGTTCTCGACTTGTCCCATTTGATGATTGGTTTGTTTTGTTGCTTCTCTTCTCGACTTGTCCCATTTGATGATTGGTTTGTTTTGTTGCTTCAGTTCTCGACTTGTCCCATTTGAAGATTGGTTTGTTTTGTTGCTTCAGTTCTCGACTTGTCCCATTTGAAGATTGGTTTGTTTTGTTGCTTCAGTTCTCGACTTGTCCCATTTGATGATTGGTTTGTTTTGTTGCTTCAGTTCTTGACTTGTCCCATTTGATGATTGGTTTGTTTTGTTGCTTCAGTTCTCGACTTGTCCCATTTGATGATTGGTTTGTTTTGTTGCTTCAGTTCTCGACTTGTCCCATTTGATGATTGGTTTGTTTTGTTGCTTCTCTTCTCGACCTGTCCCATTTGATGATTGGTTTGTTTTGTTGCTTCAGTTCTCGACTTGTCCCATTTGATGATTGGTTTACTTTATTGCTTCTCTTCTCGACTTGTCCCATTTGCTGCTACAATGGTCCCAAAGTATTCTAGCTCGTGTACATGTTTTAGCTGCTACTCTCAGTAATGTTATCTGTTAAGTTGTTTACCTTTTGCTTACAGTTATGACCTCATTCTTTTCTGTGTCAATCTCAATATTATCATTCTTGCAGGATTCAATCAATTCGCTCAGAAAATGTAACTCCTTGATTTAGTATATGTTATTACAGACTGATCATCTGCACAAATGTCCAATATTAGGAAGAAACTTTCATCATTTTTTTGGTCGTGTAATGTGATGGGAACATCTGGAATATATTGTGACAACTGGAAAAATTGAGGGACGGAGAGAGAATTAAATAAAGCGAAAATATACCAGCCAGCTTAAGAGAATGGCTTGGCAGAAGGTCAACAACAGAAATGATAAATATCTGTCGAGATCGAAAGTTGTGGAGAGATATCATCACCGACGCCAGAAGGCACGGTACTTGATGATGATGATCTGCAAATAAAGATTCATATAGTTATAATTACAAGATGTTGCTGATTTACAGATGTGGCTTATATAAGTCATGAATACGAAAGTTGAAAGAAAGCTTGACCAACTCTCGTCATGATGATAAATACATTTGGTTATATAACTCGGTAGTGGATGGTCGAACTGTAAACTGCTCCTTTCCAACCAGGTGTACTTCCATTATGGTAGCGAATTTTTCGGGGTTGTAACAAATTCTAAGCCTGTTCACCGTGTATCTAATGCTACCAACCCCGCAATCTTTTTTAATCAGTTACATAGCAACTACACAAGCAGATCCCAGAAACGGGGTACATGTATTATAACCCCTCAAATTCCACTTTTTGATACAATTATTATTCTGTGAAAAGAAAGCTGCCTAATGTAACCACATTCAAACATTTGAAACGTTCTTAAAGTTACATGAAACTTATTGTTTAGTCCAGCGGTACTTGTACTTATTTAGTCAACCCTATTTTTAACTTGTTTTAATTAAAAGAAGGAAAACCAATATAATAATCTAAAACTGTGGATATTATGGGGACATGTTAATAAGTTCAGTAGGTTCTGTTTTCCTGTTAGATGGCAGTGCAATTATAGTATTTTTCTCATCCTGGAGATGGCAGCACTTTGCTCCCATTATGTTTCTACACTGAAACCACGGCAGACTCGATACAAATTTTGCATTCCGTTAAAGACGTTTTTATTGTTAAATTCTACACTCTCCTGAAACGTGAATGTCGCATCGATCTAACAGTACTTGACGAATGTTTATTTTAGTTATAAATTACGGAACTTAAAATATGCAGCTTTACAGAATAACAACATTATTACTTTAAATGCCAAGACAGCTATCAATTTGTGGAAAATGTCGATAAATCACTATGTGTCATTTATTATAAAGTACTACGTGTTTCACCGGGACACAATATAATCATACACTAAGCAAGAATTAAAGCAAGTATGACATATACTAAGTAGCTACAAGAAGTAACCATTCTAGTGATTTGGGGCATTTCCAGGCACTAAGGGAAATCCTGAAGCCAAATCCTGAATCTTAGATCTTTTTAACATCAATTAGATATGAAATAGCAGAATTTAGCCCGCTTACCTTCAAATAAAAGTTTATAGTTTTAATGGCAGATCTATTTTCCTTAGTCAAAAAAGTGTGATATTCCTAAGAATCCTGCAGTATCTTAACAAAAGACAGTTTTCACAGATTCGGTACATTTTTAGTTCAAATGCTTTTAGTTCTGAAAGCACATTTTTGAGGTAATACTTTTCAGAGATAAAGCTGTTATATTAAAAACTAAAATTCATAGACACTGTGTTTCACTAGAGTTTCACTCCTATCTAAAATTTAGTTGACAGACTAGCACGAGACATTGAGAAACTTGTTTCAGAATGCAACTGCTAATCCTCACATTAATTTTTCTACTTACTACGTTGGAGCTCAGGTTGTAAGTTTGAAGTTTCCATGAATATTTTTTTTATCTGTTGGTTGAACTTGCGTGTTGTATTTGCATTTAAGTGAAGAAATGATTGCCTGCTTTTCTTACCATGTGTTCTGTTTGACCCTGACGTAATGAATTATTGCATCACAGTAGTTTAATTTATTAATTATCAGAAGTATTATTGCTACAGTAAGAAATAAATCTTACAACAAAACGAATGGAATGTGAACCAAATTGAAAGAATTATATTATTCATTGGTGAATGAAATAAAAAGAATTATTGGGCTATTTGCACCGTTGTCAAAGACAAAAAAAGACTGCTTTAAAACTCATTATCAGTTCGTTACATTGAGGATCGTGCGGTGATTTTATCCCAGCTAAGATCAGAGGCGATCTACATAAAGCAAGCTGGAGGCGGTAGATTTGCTAAACACTGAACCAACTTTGTTGTATAAATAAATAATTGAGTAAATCAACGCTTGAATAACGTCAGTAATAAACAGATATAGACATAGCTTTAGAGCCCGGAAAAGCACTCTCTAAACAAAGAGATACTTAGAGTGTAATAAAAAGACCAGAAAAAAGAAATCAAGTCATCAGACCAAAGTGGGAGGAATTGTTTCATATTGATACTCGTCCAGAAACGATGTTCCATTGATGTTAATGTTTACAGCATACACAGATTAATTAATGAATTAATTAGCGTCTATACAATAATATGTTTCCTCTTCGTCTTCTTTCCTTCCTCATTTGCCTTTCAGCGTCGAGGGGGGATATAATTTGCGGGCTTTTGCTCTTCTGTTCGCCTCTGCTGCTGTTATGTTTCCTAGTGCTTCTAATATTCCATCCATCCATCTTTTTCGTGGTCGACCATTGGGTCTGGTATTCTCACAACGTTTGCTGAAGGCTCGTTGTGTTGTGTTTTGATCTTTCTGCCTTGTTACGTGGCCAAACCATTTTATCTGTTTATTCCTAGCTATTTTCTCAGTTCTTCATTTCTGATCGTATCTCTCAGACTGTTTCCTGTCATTCGTCTAACACATTTCATCTCATTAGAGGTTATTTTTCTTATTGTTCTTGCATATAGGGTCCAGGTCTGCCTTTGGTACTACAACGTTGGAATGAAGATTGCATTGTATAGTACTCGTTTTGCCTCCAGAGTTATTTCCTTGTTGGACAATAGTGTTGATAACCGTCGAAAGATATGACAAGCTTTGTTGCATCTTGATTCTATCTCTGCTGTTTGTGAATTATCGTTTGTCACTAAACTTCCTAGGTATTTGAATTCCTCTACTTGTTTTAGTTGCCTGCATTTTTTAGTTCTATAGTTATGTTGATGTTCTGTTTATTGTTGGCGACATTCATGACTTCTGTTTTGTGGATGTTGATTTTCATGTTGTATTTTGTGCCTGTACTGTTGAGTTTAAGTGTTCTTGTAGGTCTTCTATTGTTTCATGTATTAGTGCCTGATCGTCTGCAAATAAAAGCTAATTGATCTACTCTGTCAGATGGGTTGGCTAGCTTGCATATATAGTCCATGTATGTAATAAACAATAGGGGGGGGGATAGTACGCACCCCTGTCTTACACCTGATCTAACTTCGAAGTGATCTGTGTAGCCTGCTGCTGTTCTGACCCTGCAGCTGCTGTTGATGTAGAGACTTTTAATTAGGTTGGTTAGATGTTGGCTTACTTCGTATGTTGTTAGTATCAGGGGTTAAGTTTTATCGCGCCTGTGTTTTCGGGACCACGTCGACCATGTGATAACAAAATCCCGCAAAGGATTAGCCGCCTTGAAGGTCATGGCAGCTGCCAACATCAAGCTGAGGCTACCTACTCTTCTGTTCCAGGGATTAGTCCTCGCACCAATCGAGTATGCCCTCGCAATTCGTACTGTCAGTACGACTCAAATTGATAGGCTGGAGAAAATAGAGAACGAAGCCATGCTCATTATATTGGGATGTCCAAGTAAAACTCCCTGTGTAGCGATGAGGTATCTTCTTGAGTTCCCAACCATGGATGACAGAATCAAGATATGGAGAGCCCGACCATACCTGAAGATTAGTACAGATAAAGAGCATCCATTGCACCACGTGCTCAACACAGAGAAAGGTACCAGGCTAAAAAGAGGTAAATAATGGGTGGGCCGAATAGAAAATGTCATCAAACAGGTCTGTGGGCTTACCATTATCAGCGTTGGTGAGGAGTGGATACCGGTGCCTGCGTCATTCAAGGCGACTTTCTCGTGTATTGTCACACTTGACAGGAAAATTTGGGAACAGAAACCGGTCGTGTTTAATGCTGAGGTCAACGGTCTCATCTACGATAACACCGAAGAGAGAGATGCAGTCATCTATACAGACGGATCTGTAAGACGACACCAAAGAAGTGCATGGGCATTTACAGCACGCTCGGCAGGCAGAATAGTCAAAGAAGACAGTGGTGAATACGTCATGATCACGATTAGCATGACAATGGAGGTGATTGCAGTGACCAAGACATTCAGATGGTTAGAGTCACAAGACTACACCCACACCTGTATACTGAGTGATTCGATGAGCATGATAAAAAATGGAGGCAGACTCTGTACGCATGCTATGGGTAGAGTCATTGCAGAAGTCAAAATTACGTAAGGTCATTTTTGTCTATGTCCCTGGACATGCGGGAGTACGGGGAAATGAAAAAGCGGACAGGTTGGCTAGCTGCGCTGTCGTTGAGGACAGGCAACCAATGGATCGGGCGGACATCATCAATGCCCTCCGAGATGTGGGAAAAGCACATGACTTCGACAAACACAGATCCACGTCACTTCTTCGGATGATGGAAATGGGAGTTAAGATGGGCACAGCCAGAAATGAGAAACTTAGTGGCCGTGTAAGAAGACTTATCAACCAACATAGAACTGGAGTCGTCAGTGACACTGCGGGACTTGCTGAGGAGGGGATCTGAGCACCTATGGACATGTTCTGAGTGCAATGATGATGACTCGCAAATAACTCAATATTATCTCCCACAGTTGATCTCTGTTTACTCTGTCGAATGCTTTTTCCTGATCAATGAAACCTATGTAAATATTTTGATTGTATTCTGTCGTTTTTTCTGCAAGCTGTTTTAATGTGAATAGAGCGTCAGTACATCCTGTTTTTTTTCTGAACCCCATTTAAGAATCGCTTAGCTGTAGTTCTATTATTGGTCTCAGCCTTTTTTCCACGATTTTGGCGCATAGCTCCAATACAATATGTTTAACTTGATATAACTCTCACTTTCTAAACTAGAGGATATGCAGATGACCGTGAGTGGACTAGAAACATAAATCTAGCTAACAAACCACAATAAGATGATTGTTTGATACTGATCCTCCAGAAACGTTATTCCGCTGATGCTGAGGAGCATACCCACAATTAATGAGTGATTGATTAGTATTAATTATTGATTACTTTTAGTAGAAAAGTCTGTCTGTCTGAGCCGGCCCATAGTTTATAGACCCAGATACTCTTTCTCTTACCGAAATTGGTATTCTAGCAGTTTTCAATCCTTTTAAAGACCTTTTATCAACCTCGCCATTTGTCTCTGTTCTGTGCAAGCAACTCGTGAGGGAGCCGATTCCTGCTGCTCTTGCCTCTCTCATCAATGTTCTTCTCAGTGTTTCTTTGGATCGTCCTCTGTTCCTCTTACCTGTTGTTTCCCACATGAAGGCTTGCTTTGTTATTCGGTTATTATCTCTTCTCATCACATGTCCAACATATGACCATCGTCTTTTCTTTATTACTGAAGATATTAGTGGTTGATCGGCGATTTCTCTAATTTCCTCGTTTGCTTTGAATTCGCTCCACGCTATACCAAGTATTTTCCTTAGACATTTATTTTCAAATGCGTTCAACTTTGTTTATATGTCTCTTGTTGTTTTCCAGTTCTCACATGCATATGTAAGGGTTGATAGTACGTTTGATTTGAATAGTCTACGTTTTGTGTTTGTGCTGATGAGTTTTGATTTCCACAACTTTTAAGGCTTCTGAAAGACATCGCTGCTTTTGCTATTCTGATTTTAATTTCTTTACTTGTTTCCACTTCCCGATCAATATGACTTCCAAGATAGATAAAGTGATCGATCTCTTCCACTGGTTTATTTTCCATGTATATTCTATCATCTGTTGGAATTAAACTTTTCATGACTTTAGTCTTTTCATGATTGATCTCAAGCCCAATTTTGCTGGCTATTGATGATAGTTTATTTGTGTTTTGCAGCATCGTTTTTATCTGACTGCCGATGAAGACTATGTTATCAGCAAAGTCGAGGTCCTCCAAATGTTCTCCTTGTATCCATACGATGCCCTTGTTGCCAGTGCAACATTTCTTCATTATGAAGTCCATAACAACAGCAAATACTAAGGGAGATAAAAAAAATACCCTTGTTTAATCTGAGTTTCAAATGGAAAACATTCGCTCAGTCCTCATAAAAAAACTGTATCTAATTCCTTTGGTATTTCAGTTTTTAGAAAACTGTATATGTATAGTTTATAATATATTGCTTCAATGCTATCAAACTACAAAAACTCCATTTACGATCAAAAAAGGAGACATCGTTATGAGCTATATACCGATTGATATAGACGACCATATCCTTCCAAAATTTACTGTACAGGTGCATCGTATCACTTCCGTTGTTAACTGTTTACCGTGCCATGTCACCAAGCTGTTTAGTAAGCTCTCCCTTTTTTGTCTGTGAGATCTTTTCCCCCGTATTTTGCCAGTTTTAACCAAATATTTTAACTTTTATCTTTTCATGATGTTCCAGAAGAATGTCGATTATTTCTTTTCGGCAATTTTTTGAATCTCTCTTTTTGTGTCAGCCTCTTTGAGAATGTCCTCGTTGGTCGTTTTTTATGTTGTCCAGGAAACTCAACATTCTTCTGAAAAATCCCATCTCTGAAGAATGTCAAATCATTTGTTTGTCTGCTGTCCATGATTCGCTTCTATAAATCAGAATTGACTCTATATAGCATCTATAACTCTTGTTCTCACATCTAGTGATATTGTCTTGTTGCACAAAGTGGTTTTCATTTTCTGAAATGCAAATTTGGTCTTATGCTATTCTGCTTTCCATTTCATTGGATAATTTCTGTTGATGAAATTTCTTATTGTGCCCAAGTTGCGACACTGTATATAGAATAAAATAGTTAATATAATGATTTAAAAAAAAAACACTGCACAACATATTACAAGATCTAAAGTGATACCGACCACATCACCTAAAAATGTGCCGTAGTCATAGAAAAATATGGTCACTAACATATTCCTGCCTAGTAAGGCGTTGAGAGAACCATAACTTTTATTGATCAGTGGATTTTCATATTTCGCATTTATATAAGTAAAAACGTCACGCCAAGTGGCGTATAGGGAATATGGTGTTAGTGACCATAAATTTTACAGACCTTCGGCACATGATTTTTGTGGTAATGGAGTCGGTATTACGCCCGTGCCGCTTCACTTTCCCAGAAAAAAATCCGGTACCCATTAAAGGCTGGATGAACCCGGAAGCCGTCGGTTGGGATCGAACCCTACCCCTTGTTCTTTGTAGTCCAGTTCACTAACCACTGAGCTATCGCGGCTCCCCTCGCATTTATATGTTAGTACTGATATCATGTCCTGTGTGTTACCGGGGACCCATTATGAGTAAAGAATAGTGACACTGTGACCTGTCAAGCATGTCGTAAGAGGCGACTAAGCAGATTGATTGATGGCTTAACAAGCTGTCATTGTAAAAAGTATTGTTATGGTAACAGTGCCATAGATTTTAGAAGCAGTGAACTCTGCAATATGTGCTATTTTGGCACGCAAGGTTTCTTTTCTGTTTTTGAGATTGGTTCTGCCCTATGTGCCGTCTTCGTGTCGAAAGGACAGTAGATAGATAGTAGACTGATATCATACATGAGTTGAACAGAGTTTAGTGTGCTTGCTAAGTATTTTTGGTCTCCATACACTTGCAAGATTGCTGAAGGCACTTATTGTTAACGCGATACGGGTCATAATTTCATTTGTCCGTGACATTTTGCTCCTTAGGTAGTTGAAGTGAGTCACTTTTCTGCAGGATTTTAAAATTATTATTTTTTATGAAAAAGACTCTCAGTAAAATCAATGTTTTGTTTAGTTGATTCGATAGATCATCCTTCTTGTGTATCGGGGATGTCCATATGTGCTCAGATCTCCTCCCCAGTATTTCACTCAGTGAGTGGAGACTGATGACCACTTCTGTGTTGATTTGTTATTCATCTATTTTTCCCCGCGCAGCGCTCCTTTCTGGCATACCCAGTTTTGCCCTGCTGTTTGTGCGGTGTGAGCATATTTTGTAGATTTTTCTTCAAGTTTATCTGGAGGTTTATTTGTTCTACAAAGTGATGGAGTTGTTCTATTTTGTTTTGGATATCAGTGTGTGTAGGTCAAAAGAGACATATTGTCCTGTAGAATGGAAGTCTTCCAAGAATCTTTTATTTGCCCATGTGATGTCTAATTGCTTGCTACATTTGCATTTCTGTAAGACCTCATCGAGATTTTCATTCCTAATAAAAATGGTGACATGAAACAATCTTGTCTCACTTCAGTCTCTAGTGGGAACCAGCTAGAGTTACTGGCCTCTGTTTTAACAACAGTCTGAGTAGAAAGCTTTGATAATCTTCACATTTGTTGACCGTAACCCGTAAATGTAGGGTGTTTTCCAAAGTATAGACCAGTGTAAGCTATCATCTTTTGAAAATCGACAAAGTTGATAATGAAGGTTGATGGAATTCTACTGATTATTTGACGATGTTTCTAGGTGTACAAATCTGCTCGACGTATGAACGATGTCACCTAAAGCCAACTTGTCCTTCTCTAACATTATGTGCTACACAGTTAACACTTGGTAATAAAAATTGCAGCTTCCCACAATGCATTCCGGCATACACTTTTACAATAAGGCAGTGTAAGACGGAAAAATTCATTATCTCACTCCTAATTTAATTTTAGGTGCGTTGAACAGCTACTCCCCGTCCTTATTGTCTCTGCTTGTTTCCAGCATACATTGTTAATTAGTAATACGTGTCTGTCTCGTCTGACCTGATTAGGTGGAAGTTCCAATTAACTTATAACTTTGAACTTTCTGAGAACGTTTCTTTTAACAATGTACGTACGCTTTTTTTAAGAAACTAAATTTCCATGTACTTTTACTTTGATTGATGTGTTAGTTTATATTCAAGTAGATATACGAGAACGAAATACATTTGATAAGAGACAGAGATTCTTCAGACAAGGGGTGTGTGTGATGAGAGGAAGGTTCTGCACAGGGCACGTAAATAAATGATTATATTTTTAAATATGATACCTTTAATTACTATATCTGAGCAACAGATCATGGGAAAATTTAGCATTTGACATTTTGCAAAATGGCGGTATTGGATACACTAATAAAAGCTGATACTGGCATAGCAAGACATGCAGTAGCATGAAACCTACAAGGAAAGAAAGGCAGGAAGACCCAAGCATACATAGAGAAGAGAAATGGAAATCCTCAAGAACATCGAGCTAGTCTGGAGAGATTAGAAGAAGAGAAAACGGTCAAGATTATCGAGGAATGGATTGACCTAGTCCTTGACCTATGATCCAACAACGATCTAAAGAGCTTTAATTAATCAATCTATCATCATCATGTACCCTGCCGGTTAGCGTAGGCGATCATGTCCCTCCACAATCTTCTATCTACAGTGCATCGTATCAGTTCTGTTGTTGACTGTTTTCCATGCCATGGCACCAAGCTATCCAGTATTTTCTCTCTTTGTCGTCCGCGATCTCTCTTTCCTTTTATTTTGCCAGTTGTAACCAAGTATTCCAACTTTCCTCTTCTCATGATGTGCCCGAAAAATGTTGATTGCTTCTTTCTGATGTTTTTTAAGAGCTCCCTTTTAGTGTTGGCCTCTTTGAGAACTTCATCACTGGTCTTTTTATCTGTCCAGGGAACTTTCAACATTCTTCTGAGAAATCCCATCTCTGTGGCCTCTAATCGTTTTATCATTTGTTTTGTCTACTGTCCATGATTCGCTTCCATAGGTCATAATTGGTTCTATATAGCACCGATGAACTCTCTTTCTCATTTTTATTGACATAGATTTGTTGCATAAGATATTTTTCATTTTCTGAAATGCTATTTTGGACTGAGCTATTCTGCTTTTTATTTCTGTGGTGCATCTCCCATCTGATGTAATTATTGTGCCCAAGTATTTAAAACGTTGTACTTGTTTAAGATTTGTCTCGTTTATTTTTATGCTGCATGATGGTGATGATTGTTTCTTCGTTATAACCATTACTTCTGTTTTCTTACTATTCAGACTGAGACCTTTCTTGTTGCTTTCTTCTACTATTATGTCTATCATTTCTTGTAGTTCGTTCTCTGTCTCTGCTGTTAAGACTGTGTCATCCGCATATCGCAAATTATTTATATTGTGACCGTTGACTTCAATTCCTTTTTTGTCTACTATTGATCTCATAATATATTCGCTGTAAAGTGAAAACAAATTCGGTGACAGAACACAGCCTTGTCTGACTCCTTGTTTTATATATTGGAATTGTCCTGTCTGGTTAATCAATGTATGGTACATATTTATATTTATGAAGAGGAAGACCAAAATATTCTTCCAGAAGACAGATGGAGGTAGAGATGAAGATGATGGGGAAGACATGGAATGATCTTGAAGGAATGGCAAGAAATAGAACGGCTTGGAAAGTGTTTGCTGAAGACCTATGCTCCACAGGAAGTTGAAAGGTAGAAGAAGAAGAGTATATATATGTAACATAATATTTCCGCCTACACTCTATAGACATATGGGGGAATATGGTGTAAGCCTATTTTCCTATGACCAACAAAACAGTAGCGTGCGCACTAACCACTCATCCACCAAGTCATCTCATATATTTCCAGTGATCGCTAGACAATTGGGGCGGATTTGATAAAGGTAGTTCATAGAGGAAACACTTTATTCAAAAAGGATCGTATGTAATGGGAGACACCCCCCCCCCCCCCATGTTCTCGGTAATTTTATTGTTTCTGCCTTGCTGGAATTGCGCCTCATGTTCTTTGTGGTATCTAATTGTTGCGTTGCTATTGTTAATCTTTTAATCTTTTTTTTATCTCTTTATGGAAGTCGCAATTGTTAGTTACTACCAATCATAACTATACATAGTTTGTTAACATTTCAAGTTCGGCACTGTTGATGATTTTGAATTGACATGTTGCGTTATCAGTGAACATTATCTTGGTTTACTCTACGTTTAGATAGATATTTTGCTCTTCGCTATATATTTTTGTAAAGCACTCAATTGTCTCGTTTAATCCCCTGCGCTGTTTGAGAGTAGGGATCTGTCATCACAGTAGCTGAGTTCTAATATTGTTTTGCCATTTATTGTGAAAGTGTCTAACTTCACAAATCTGTCATCGTGTCTGACATTTCTCATGAGTGTCTTAGCACAGATGTTGAACAGGTAGGGAGAGAGAGCATGTATTCATGCCTCACCCCTTTATATTCTTCAAACCAATTTGATGTTTGTATAAATGTATATATAATTGTTTGTCTTTCTTCGATGTTATCAGCATCATCATGTGCCATACCGGTTGGCGTAGGCGATCAAGTCCTTCCACAATCTTCTATCTACAGTACATCGTATCAATTATGTTGTTGACTATTTGCCATGCCATGACACCAATCTTGTTTTGGCATAATTATACTAGACATAAAAAGGTAAAATTACAAAATACAAAAAAATGGTATGTTAGAAGCTTTACGTGATAAGTGGACGACACAGACTAAACGACGTTTCGGCCCAATAGGCCTTCAGCAGGAACAAACAAGAAAAACACACACACACAAAACTAAAAACGAAACATTCAAAACAAAAATATTTGAAATATGTTAAAGAAAAATGTCTATCCTGTGTGTATGAAAAATGAAATGGTAACAAATGTGTGGCTGTCATGAATGTGCAGAAATGTGCGCAAATGCACACCGAACCAGAGGAGGTAGTAAATAGGTAGTTTGCCATTCTTTTCTTTCTTGGCAGTGACTGTACTAGTCGGAGATCGCAGCCATTGTCTCTATACATGATATCCTCTGCCTGCCATAGTGGAAACCATAACCGCCACTACTTGTTGGCTGCTCCGACAACACCATCCACCACCCGCACCAATGGCTTTACATAACCCTGATATTTGGGGGGAGGCGGCTAAACAGGAGCTCCACCTTGCCCAGGGGGTGTCCCGAAGACTAGCGGAGGAAAGAAGACGTCTTACTGCTCCTTCGGTAGGGCAGAACTCTACCCCGCTAACCTCTATATTTTCAATGTCAGTGAACTTTTTAACAGCGATGGGTTTCTTTGACATTTGACAAAATGTAACTATATGGACGCACATCATTGGGTTGCTTCTTATTCTTGTTCTTTCCTTCCTCGTGTGCCTTTCAGCGTCGAGGGGAAATAAAATTTGCTCTTTCTTGCTTGTCTGTTGGCCTCTGTACCGTTATGTTTCATTATGTTTCTAATATTCCATCAATCCATCTTTAAGATGGTCGGTCTTTGAGTCTGGTATTCTCTGAACGTTAATGAAAGGCTCGTTGTGTTATGAGTAGTAGTAGTGGCTGTGAACCCACCACAAAAGTGGAATAACATGCACCGAAAGACAATAGATTTGGCACCGACTTTGCACGAAACATGCACCAAAACCGTGCAAAAAAAAAAAAATTTTTTTTTTTTTCGAATTCGTTTTTTTTTCGAACTTCATTATTTTTTTGGGGAAATTTATTTTTGGGGTTCGTCAGTTTGTCGAAACGGCCTACTGTGTCTGAGAGCTTAACTCAGGTAAATTCAAAAGATGCTAATCCGCTTATGTAGCGGTGATCGCCTCTCGCTGTGTGTTAGATGAAAATGAAAGAGTATTTTAAAAGAGTATATTTGTGAAAGTAAAAATTCAGAATTATTTAAAAAATATGTATTTGTGAAAGTAAACTCAGAATTATTAAAAATAAGAAATAAAAAAAAATAAAAAATAAAAAAAACAGTCTCCCTTCAGGATTCGAACACGGGTCTCCTACGTGACAGGCCAGGCGACATGTAAAAAAAATGCTGACAAGCAATGACGTTGAAGGTTAGTTTGTCGAAACGGTCTACAGTGTCTGAGAGCTTAACGCAGGTAAATTCAAAAGATCGTGACGGCTTATTGTCCGGTGATCGCCTCTCGCTGTGTGTTAGATGAAAATATTTGTGAAAGAGTATTTTAAAAGAGTATATTTGTGAAAGTAAAAATTCAGAATTAATCAATATTTTAAAAAACTTAAAATGAAGGGAAATTTAAAATATAGGCGATCGCGTAAATGATTGGGTCGCGGATCTCGCACTACATTTTTTTTAGTGCCACCCTCAACACCAGCATCAACCCTTCATGTCCTATCATCATCATACCACACAAAGTTTCAAACCGATTATTATTCGCCGGCGGTGGGCATGTGAGGTGGAGGGGCGGGTAATAGGTAACAGGATGCGACATGTAAAAAAATGCAGACAAGCAATGACGTTGAAGGGGTATTGTTAGGAAAAGAAAAATACGACTAGCTCGCGGGCGGGAACGAGTTGGTTGACACAGGTGTGTTATTGTAGTATCGCTAACATCATGTGCCAGGATAGCGGTTCTTGAGGAAAGATTATTGGTCGTGTGTGTTATCGCTACCAACATCAGCATGTGTCGTGTAGTAAGGTGTGCTAATATTAAATAGTGACGCTCGCTCTTTCTCATTCAATGTAAAGCAAAACAAAATTCTATATTTCACAATTTTATTAATACATCATATATATATTACTGTCCGGATGCTGATAATTTTAACCGTCTGGGTTTCCTACACAACCGCCCTCCATTTTGACAACACCTTGATCAAAGCTGGAATAGGTAATCGGTGACTTTGCTGAAACATCCTGGGCATCCACACTGGCTGCCGGAGCTGTCGTCTGATTACCAGTTTGGCACAATGCACCTTCGTAAGGGGCGTAACAATCATAAAAGTGATTATCAAGGGGCGTAACAATTATAAATGTGATTATCAAAGTAAATTTTTGGTATGGGGATGTCTATTGGTGCATTGTGCCAAACTGGTTCGCGTGTCAAACTTGTGCATGTTTTTGCACGTTGCAAATCTGGTGCGGTTTTGGTGTAACTTTTAGCTTAATGTGGGAGTAGATTTTTATGGTTTTGAGGTCGACTTTTTGAGTATGTGCCTAAATTTTTGTGATCTCAGAGATGAAATGTGTTAGACGAATGACATGAAACAGTCTGAGAGATAAGCTCAGAAATGAAGAACTGAGAAGAAAGCTAGGAATAGCCCCCATCATAGAATATATAAGGAAACAACAGATAAAATAGTTTGGCTAGGTGACAGGGCAGACAGATCAAAAACACAACGAGCCTTCATCAAAATGTTGTGAGAACACCAGACCCAACTGTCGACCACGAAAAAGGATGGGTCGATGTACAATTAGAAACGCTAGGAAACATACCAGCAGCAGAGGCGAACAGAAGAGCAAGAGACCGCAAATTATATCTCTCCTCGACGCTATCTTTGTTAAGTCCAGTCCATGGTTCGTTAGTTGATGGTTCGTTAAGTCCATGGTTCGTGGGGTTGTGTTTCGTGGTTCGTTAAGTCCAGGGTTCATGGGTTGTGGTTCGTGGTTCGTGGTTCGTTGTGATTTGGTCTAACATTTTTGACCTAGAATATAACTTCCTATTCGTTGTGTCTAACTATTACGACTATGTGAGTAGCTTTTTGGGATTTTTACGTCGACTTTTTGAGTATGACCCTAAATTTTTGTGTTCTGAGGTAAAATGTTTGCGATTTGGATGTAACTATCTGATCGATGTGTCTAACTAGTATCAGTATGGAAGTAGATTTTTTAGGAATACAACTAGACTGACAATTGAGCCTGAAGAAACACGTAGAGAATCTCACTAAGAAGGCAACACAAAGACTCCAACTAATGAAAATGTTAGAGAACGAGCAAGGGAATGTTAGAGAACGCTGGAGGCAATGTTAAAGAACGATCGAGGCAATGTTAGAGAACGCTCGAGGTAATGTAAAAAAACGATCGAGGCAATGTTACAGAACGCTGGAGGTAATGTTACAGAACGCTGGAGGCAATGTTATAGAACGATCGAGGCAATGTTAGAGAACGCTGGAGGCAATGTTAAAGAACGATCGAGGCAATGTTAGAGAACGATCGAGGGGTGATTGGGTCTAACTTTTTGGAGTTTGGAAGTAATTATCTGTTTGATGTGTCTAACTTTTATGAGTATGGGAGTAGATTTGTATGGTTTTAAGGTCGACTTTTTTTAATATGACCCTAAATTTGTGTGTTATGGTGGTAAAAATCTTAGTGATTTGGTCCAATATTTTGGACCTTGAATATAACTTCCTGCTCGTTGTGTCTAACTAGTATGACTATGTGAGTAGCTTTGGGATTTTTACGTCGACTTTTTTAGTATGACCCTAAATTTTTGTGTTCTGGGGTAAAATGTTTGCGATTTGGATGTAACTATCTGATCGATGTGTCTAACTAGTATCAGTATGGAAGTAGATTTTTTAGGAATACAACTAGACTGACAATTGAGCCTGAAGAAACACGTAGAGAATCTCACTAAGAAGGCAACACAAAGACTCCAACTAATGAAAATGTTAGAGAACGAGCAAGGGAATGTTAGAGAACGCTGGAGGCAATGTTAAAGAACGATCGAGGCAATGTTAGAGAACGCTCGAGGTAATGTTAAAGAACGATCGAGGCAATGTTACAGAACGCTGGAGGCAATGTTATAGAACGATCGAGGCAATGTTGGAGAACGCTGGAGGCAATGTTAAAGAACGCTGGAGGCAATGTTAAAGAACGATCGAGGCAATGTTAGAGAACGATCGAGGCGTGATTTGGTCTAACTTTTATGGAGTTTGGAAGTAATTATCTGTTTGATGTGTCTAACTTTTATGAGTATGGGAGTAGATTTGTATGGTTTTAAGGTCGACTTTTTTTAATATGACCCTAAATTTGTGTGTTATGGTGGTAAAATCTTAGTGATTTATTTTGTTTTGGTTTACCATGAATGTGAGAGAGACAGAGAGAGAGAGAGAGAGAGAGAGAGAGAGAGAATTTCGCTGGTTGATACTTTGTGTGGTTTGATGATAGGACCTGAAGGGCTGATGATGGTGTTGAGGGTGGCACATGAAGATGATAGGACATGAAGGGATGATGGTGTTGAGGGTGGCACATGATGATGATAGGACATGAAGGGTGATGTTGAGGCACAAGATGATGATATGAAGGTTGATGATGAGGGTGGCACATGATGATAGTGTTGAGGCACATGATGATAGTGTTGAGGCACATGATGCTAGTGTTGAGGGTGGCACATGATGCTAGTGTTGAGGGTGGCACATGATGATGATGATAGGACATGAAGGGATGATGGTGTTGAGGGTGGCACATGATGATGATAGGACATGAAGGGATGATGGTGTTGAGGGTGGCACATGATGATGATAGGACATGAAGGGATGATGGTGTTGAGGGTGGCACATGGCGTTAAGGCAGTCTCGAAAACGCTTATGCTAACATCAACTACACGCCCTTTTCTGTTAACCAAGGGGACCTCACTCTTGTTAATCAGACGACAGCTCCGGCAGCCAGTGTGGATGCCCAGGATGTTTCAGCAAAGTCGCCGATTACCTATTCCAGCTTTGATCAAGGTTTTGTCAAAATGGAGGGCGGTTGTGTAGGAAACCCAGACGGTTAAAATTATCAGCATCCGGACAGTAATATATATATGATGTATTAATAAAATTGTGAAATATAGAATTTTGTTTTACTTTACATTGAATGAGAAAGAGCGAGCGTCACTATTTAATATTAGCACACCTTACTACACGACACATGCTGATGTTGGTAGCGATAACACACACGACCAATAATCTTTCCTCAAGAACCGCTATCCTGGCACATGATGTTAGCGATACTACAATAACACACCTGTGTCAACCAACTCGTTCCCGCCCGCGAGCTAGTCGTATTTTTCTTTTCGTAACAATACCCCTTCAACGTCATTGCTTGTCAGCATTTTTTTTACATGTCGCATCCTGTTGCCTATTACCCGCCCCTCCACCTCACATGCCCACCGCCGGCGAATAATAATCGGTTTGAAACTTTGTGTGGTATGATGATGATAGGACATGAAGGGTTGATGCTGGTGTTGAGGGTGGCACTAAAAAAAAAATGTAGTGCGAGATCCGCGACCCAATCATTTACGCGATCGCCTATATTTTAAATTTCCCTTCATTTTAAGTTTTTTAAAATATTGATTAATTCTGAATTTTTACTTTCACAAATATACTCTTTTAAAATACTCTTTCACAAATATTTTCTTCTAACACACAGCGAGAGCATATCACGACCACCGAGATAATAAGCGGATTAGCACCGAGTCTCTTTTGAATTTACCTGCGTTAATCTCTCAGACACTGTAGACCGTTTCGACAAACTAACCTTCAACGTCATTGCTTGTCAGCATTTTTTTTACATGTCGCCTGGCCTGTCACGTAGGAGACCCGTGTTCGAATCCTGAAGGGAGACTGTTTTTTTATTTTTATTTTTTTTTATTTCTTATTTTTAATAATTCTGAGTTTACTTTCACAAATACATATTTTTTTAATAATTCTGAATTTTTACTTTCACAAATATACTCTTTTAAAATACTCTTTCATTTTCATCTAACACACAGCGAGAGGCGATCACCGGACAATAAGCCGATTAGCATCTTTTGAATTTACCTGCGTTAAGCTCTCAGACACTGTAGACCGTTTCGACAAACTGACGAACCCCAAAAAAAAATTTCCCCCAAAAAATAATGAAGTTCGAAAAAAAAACGAATTCGAAAAATTTTTTTTTTTTTTTTTTTTTTTTGCACGGTTTTGGTGCATGTTTCGTGCAAAGTCGGTACCAAATCTATTGTCTTTCGGTGCATGTTATTCCACTTTTGGAGTGGGTCAACACAGCCACTACTACTACTGTTATGTTTTGGTCTGCAACTATTGGGTTGTATAGGAGTTAAACGGTAGAGGTGTCTTAGATGGTTTGAGCAACGTGGCAACTGGAGTGCAAGGCTCATGTGTTGGAAGAGTCTGCCAAATCTGCAACCTTTGCCTGTTGTTCTTCTTGTATATTCCCTCCATCTATGCTGGCGAGTGCGTGTCATCGAGGGAATTTTCTTCAACGTCTTTCACATTATCAGTTAGTTTTGATACTTGTCTCTATGTCATTTGTCTTTTCTGTTTGTCTGCTTCTGTGCAATACGTCTCATTATCTTTCAATACTTCCCTGTGTCAGTTTATCCCAGCCTGTATAAATCATTCCTCGGATTGTCCATATAGCTGTGTTATTTTTTTGTTGGCGTATCCTATTACTCTCTCGCTTTCATTTCCTTGTTGCTATATCTTGAGCTGCTGCTCCATTTCTTTTTCTGTCTCTTTAATAACCTTAATCTGATCCTTCACATACCACTCAAACGTATTCCCTCTCTCATTTACTCTCTCTCTTTGTCGACCTGTTCAACCATCTTGTTGTTAAATGACACATCTCTTCGACAACCTCACTCCTCCTTGGACACGTTAACTAACCTTTCGCACTTGTCACGCCTGATTTATACACAATCACACTTTTTAATCAACATTTTCTTCACGTTAATTCCCTTGATTAGCAACTTTGATAAATGCTACATTTTTATTAACGAAATCGTTAAGCCATCAGCGATTTCTAGCTAAACTCTTTTCTTGTATTAAAAAAAGAAAAGATTTCTTCATACATATCCTGTCCTACATTTTTGTTTTTCAGATTAACAACACACAGATATGATGATACGTTGAAAGGAAATATTTAATATATGAAGGAATTATCGATATAGATAAAAGACTGGATAACGAAAAATGATTTATTTTTAGATGACGAGATATATCAGAAATAAAAAAAAAACTTGCTTTACTCAAAATCGGGAGGCGTGATAGCTCAGTGCATAGTGAACAGGACTACAAAGGACAGGAGTTGGGGTTCTATCCTGACCGACGGCTTCCAGGTTCACCCAACCTTAAAAAATGGGTACTGAATTTTTTTCTGGGAAAATAATGCTGCACGGGCATAATACCGACCACATTACCCCAAAAACATGTTCCGAAGGTCTCTAAAAAATTACGGTCAATAAGACCATATTCCCTATACGTGGCGTGATGGGGAACTTGACACATTTTTACTTATACTCATAATCCTTTGCTTTCCTTAGACTTAGCAGTTAACCTATTTTAATAAAAAAAAATTGGCTTTCATTCGTCAGTCAATGTTGTTCCATAAATGTATCATCAGTCGCTATATTTGTTACTATAACATTATTATGTCGTTTGATTTCCATCAATAAACACATCATCAATGCACCATATTTTGAAACATATAAACATCATCAATCCCACATTTATTTTCTTGAATCTACTATTTATCCACCAATAAACGTACTATCAAAACTAGCTAGGATATATTACTATGTGCGAGGAAGGGAACTGGTCATTTCAGTTCATGAAGTTAAAGGTTAGCACTCTCTGTGAAGTACCCAGAAGTAAACAAACCAATATAAGCCTGCTTCATAGACTACAACAAAGCTTTTGATAGAGTACACCACAAACAACTTATTGAATGCCTAAAAGAGACACATCTAGATGACATGGACATACGACTAATATGTAATCTATACTGGGAGCAAACAGCAATAATAAAATATAACAAAGAGAACTCTATACCCATTGATATACAAAGAGGAGTAAGACCGGGATGCATCCTATCACCAAGCTTGTTCAATCTATACACTGAGCAAATCTTTAACCAGTTCATCATACCTACAAATTAATGGAAAAATAATCAATAACCTAAGATATGCTGACGATATTGTACTACTAGCAGAAAATCCTAAAGATCTACAACAATTACTAAATAAAATAATCATGACAAGCAAAAAATATGAACTAGATATGAATATCAAAAAGACTAAAACTATGATCATAAAGAAAGAAAATACTCAAAACCCACAAGTGAATATCAAAATTGAAGTAATAGACCTGGAGACAGTTAAGAACTACAACTACCTTGGACATACTATAACCAGTGATGCATCCCTGTCTTACTCCTCTTTGTATATCAATGGGTGCATAGTTCTCTTTGTTATATTTTATTATTGATGTTTGCTCCCAGTATAGATTACATATTAGTCGTATGTCTAGGTCATCTAGATGTATCTCTTTTAGGCAGATAGTAATAAGCTCTAGCTTCAGAAACTGAAATGGCTAGTTCCCTTCCTCGCAGATGGTAATAAGCTCTAGCTTCAGAAACTGAAATGACCAGTTCCCTTCCTCGCAGATGGTAATAAGCTCTAGCTTCAGAAACTGAAATGACCAGTTCCCTTTCTCGCACATAGTAATATATCCTAGCTAGTTTTGATAGTACGTTTGTTGGTGGATAAATAGTAGATTCAAGAAAATAAATGTGGGATTGATGACTGATGATATTTTTCAAAATATGGTGCATTGATGATGTGTTTATTGATGGAAATTTCTCTCTCTCTCTCTCTCTCTCTGCGATCAGAGTAAGGATTCCAGACTCTCACAAGAAGTCAGCTGTCAGGCTAAGTGTGTTGATCGCCCCCACAGACAGAACATCACAAGTAGAGTTCGCCAGATCCAGTCTGATTGAACACCCGTTAAAACATTGCACTGTGTTCTGCGCCAGTGGCCCAGTGCATTCGATTTCAGCCAACATTTTATTCGGGTTTGCTTTCCCTAGCCTTTGATTGTCTCCAATCTTCCTGCAAGGCAGGAGATTGTCTTTTATGTAGGGGGATTCTGCCTTTAGATGGTCGGCCCTCCTAGGTTTACGAGGACCATCTGCCCGAGTCACTAGAGGTGACTAACAGAGACATGCACACACTAAGATGTGAGATGTGACTAACACAGACACGCACGCACAAAGATGTGAGATGTGACTAACACAGACATGCACACACAAAGATGTGAGATGTGACTAACACAGACATGCACACACAAAGATATGAGATGTGACTAACACAGACATGCACACACAAAGATGTGAGATATGACTAACACAGACATGCACACAGCGATACAATGCATGAATAACACTGACACACATCAAGATATATTATATGACACATGCCTAACATAGACATGCACACAAAGATAAGAGATATGACTAACATAGCCATGCACACACAAGGATATGAGATGTGACAAACACAGACATGCACACACAAAGATATGAGATATGACTAACATAAACATGCACACAAATATGTGAGATATCACTAACCCAGACATGCACACACTAAGATATGACATATGACTAACACTGGTACACACTAAGATATGAGATATGACTAAACACAGACACACATAAAGATATGAGACATGATTAACACAGACACACCAAGATATGAGATATGACTAACATGACACACACCAAGATATGAGCCATGGCCAGCACACACAAGCTAAGATATGAGCCATGGCTAGGACAGAAACACAACAAGATATGAGCCATGGCTTCATAAAAAAACACCAAGAAATGAACCATGTCTAGCACAGAAACATATTAAAGTGTCCATATGCTTGGGCTTGTTGTAGTTGCAGACTCTTCTGAACGTGGGAATCACAGGTTTCGTTAAACAGTTGTCCGGAGATTTGAGAGTGCAGTCTGACCCATAGAACATTCTCTTGCATGTACAGATTCCCGATTAACTGTTCACAGGTGTCGTTGAAACAGCTGTCCGGACATTTGAGAGTGCATATGATGTCACAGCCATCAGAACACATCTGTTCGCACTGTAGCCCAAAATTACCATCGGAACAAGTGTCATTACAGGTATAGCCAAGATGTTTACATTGTAGACATTTTCCGGATTTTTCTTCAAATAAAGGACAGCCACTGAGACAAGACCCGGAACAGTCGTGTCCATAGATCCCATGTGAACAGTTGCCGTGACAAGTACCTATGATGACATTGCAACCTTTACTACACCCACTACACATTGCAAAAAAAGACCAAGAATGCTCGTCCAAACAATAAGTGTTTGTAAATGTTTGCACCTCACATACCGTCAGTGCACTGTCGGCCTTCGAAATGGTCGGTGAGAACTCAATCTTAATGTGTGCCATTGGCCTTTGTGTTTTGACTACAATAACGTTCACAGATAAATTAGGGTATGATATATCATTATACTGGAACACTTTTCCGCCACTGTCAGAGAAAGCCTTTAGAGTGGCATTCTTTACCCAAATTATGTTGCTAGCTCAATGATAGATTCGAATGGTGTGAGTCTTCTGGGCGTTGCAAACTTCAGATACGAGAAAACAGAATTGGTTCTACTTCTCCATTGTGTGTGTGTGCAGTCATTGTTATAGAGATTGGTCTTTGTTTTGCTATTAACTGCGGCCTCTGGTCCACATCCGTCTCCTGTATAGAAAGCATCAAATGTGTCGGTCTAGTTTGTGATCTGTTTGAGAGCCACTTTCCTTCCCCAGCCAATGTAGTTGGAACAGATATTTGCAACTATCGCCCCTTCAATCCGTAACTTGTTGATCAGACCAGCCCCAGAGCAGAAGACATCAATCTTGTGCGGACTAACTACAAACCTTGATACATTGTTACATGAGGCAGAACCATTTAGTTTTACCGTAAAACTGTCCGGATATGTGTAAAAGTCATTCACATAAATCCTAAACCAGGAATTCGGCAAAGATTGATTGATAGTTGTCTCAACTGATGTATAATCTGTGTTCGGATTACATGAGGTGTCGTTATCAAACAGGAAAGTAGGTTCAGATTTGTGGGCATATGTGTAAATAAAATCCAAGTATTGACGATGGGGTTCGAAATATTCGTGCTGACAACTGTCATTGTTTGGGCATGTCCCTGTAGTTTTGTCACAAACTAAGTCATTATTGATGAAAATCAAGCGACGTAATCATGTTATAGTAACAAATATAGCGACTGATGATACATTTATGGAACAACATTGACTGACGAATGGAAGCCTATTTTTTTGTTAAAATAGGTTAACTGCTAAGTATAATAGGTTAACTACTAAAAGTAATCCTGGAGGAGAAAATACAAGGTAAAAGAGGCAGAGGCAGACCAAGACTAAAGTGGACGAGTAACATCAAAAGATCAGTCTACGACAACCTGGACCATGAAAGCAAGAGACAGAGCAGAATGGTACTCCATGGTAGTAAGCCTTCGTTGCGGAGACGGCACTCGATGATCATGATGACTCTCTGTGAGGAATGGAACTGGTCACTTCAGTTCATGGAGTTAAAGCTTAGTACTATCTGTGAGGAATGGAACTGGTCACTTCATTTCATGAAGTTAAAGCTTAGTACTATCTGTGAGGAATGGAATTGGTCACTTCAGTTCATGAAGTTAAAGCTTAGTACTATCTGTGAAGAATGGAACTGGTCACTTTAGTTCATGAAGTTAAAGCTTAGTACTATCTGTGAGGAATGGAACTGGTCACTTCATTTCATGAAGTTAAAGCTTAGTACTATCTGTGAGGAATGGAACTGGTCACTTCAGTTCATGAAGTTAAAGCTTAGTACTATCTGTGAGGAATGGAACTGGTCACTTCAGTTCATGAAGTTAAAGCTTAGTACTATCTGTGAGGAATGGAACTGGTCACTTCAGTTCATGGAGTTAAAGCTTAGTACTATCTGTGAGGAATGGAACTGGTCACTTCAGTTCATGGAGTTAAAGCTTAGTACTATCTGTGAGGAATGGAACTGGTCACTTCAGTTCATGGAGTTAAAGCTTAGTACTATCTGTGAGGAATGGAACTGGTCACTTCAGTTCATGGAGTTAAAGCTTAGTACTATCTGTGAGGAATGGAACTGGTCACTTCAGTTCATGGAGTTAAAGCTTAGTACTATCTGTGAGGAATGGAACTGGTCACTTAATTTCACGGAGTTAAAGCTTAGTACTATATGTGAAGAATGGAACTGGTCACTTCAGTTCATGGAGTTAAAGCTTAGTACTATCTGTGAAGAATGGAACTGGTCACTTCAGTTCATGGAGTTAAAGCTTAGTACTATCTGTGAGGAATGGAACTGGTCACTTCAGTTCATGGAGTTAAAGCTTAGTACTATCTGTGAGGAATGGAACTGGTCACTTTAGTTCATGGAGTTAAAGCTTAGTACTATCTGTGAGGAATGGAACTGGTCACTTCAGTTCATGGAGTTAAAGCTTAGTACTATCTGTGAGGAATGGAACTGGTCACATTAGTTCATGGAGTTAAAGCTTAGTACTATCTGTGAAGAATGGAACTGGTCACTTTAGTTCATGGAGTTAAAGCTTAGTACTATCTGTGAAGAATGGAACTGGTCACTTTAGTTCATGGAGTTAAAGCTTAGTACTATCTGTGAGAATTGGAACTGGTCACTTTAGTTCATGGAGTTAAAGCTTAGTACTATCTGTGAGGAATGGAACTGGTCACTTTAGTTCATGGAGTTAAAGCTTAGTACTATCTGTGAGGAATGGAACTGGTCACTTTAGTTCATGGAGTTAAAGCTTAGTACTATCTGTGAAGAAGGAAACTGGCTACTTCAGTTCATGGAGTTAAAGCTCAGTACTATCTGTGAAAAAGGAAACTGGCTACTTCAGTTGATGAAACCAGAGCTTGGTCCTATCTGCGTGGAAGGAAACTGGCATCTTTAGTTCATGAAGCTAGAGGTTTGTACTATGAAGTCACTAGTAAGGCTATACCCAATGGTAATTGCTATGAAAATACCTTAACAGTAAAGTCTTAGGTTAGCGTTTTTCTGCTCGGAGTATGGTCCGCTAGCAATTTATACGTTCGTTTTCTGATCTGTCATTAAATAATCCATGGGTTAGGGTTAAGAGTACCGTAATCCTAATCTTAAATCATATTGAAAAATATTTAATTTAATGCACAAGAACTTGAAACAGTTGATGAATTTAAATACGTGCCGCCAATCAGGGGAGATCACTCGTTTAGCAGAAAAACGCTAAACTAATACTTTCCCTACTTTTACATTATTCTTTAGGAAATGAAATGCTAGTCCACCAGCTAGGAAAAAGGAACAAATGGTTTTCACTTGAAAACAGATCTCATAAAAGAGAATAACAATGAAGCAATAAGAGAAAGAGATGACTACAACTTTACGTTACAGTAAGAGAAAGGTATGGTTTCAACTTTAATTTGCAATGACAGAAGGAGATGGCGTAGCTTTACGGTACGTTGAGAGAACGTGATGGCTACAATTTTACGGTACGTTGAGAGAAAGAGATGGCTGCAATTTTATGGTACGTTGAGAGAAAGAGATGGCTACAATTTTACGGTACGTTGAGAGAAAGAGATGGCTACAATTTAAGGTACGTTGAGAGAAAGAGATGGCTAAAATTTTACGGTACGTTGTGAGAAAGAGATGGCTACAATTTAAGGTACGTTGAGAGAAAGAGATGGCTACAATTTTACGGTACGTTGAGAGAAAGAGATGGCTGCAATTTTATGGTACGTTGAGAGAAAGAGATGGCTACAATTTTACGGTACGTTGAGAGAAAGAGATGGCTGCAATTTAAGGTACGTTGAGAGAAAGAGATGGCTAAAATTTTACGGTACGTTGTGAGAAAGAGATGGCTACAATTTAAGGTACGTTGAGAGAAAGAGATGGCTACAATTTTACGGTACGTTGAGAGAAAGAGATGGCTACAATTTAAGGTACGTTGAGAGAAAGAGATGGCTGCAATTTTACGGTACGTTGAGAGAAAGAGATGGATACAATTTAAGGTACGTTGAGAGAAAGAGATGGCTAAAATGTTACGGTACGTTGTGAGAAAGAGAGGCTACAGCTTTACGGTACGGTGAGAGACAGATATGGCTACAATTTTACGGTACGTTGACATAAAAAGATGGCTACAATTTTACGGTTCGTTGAGAGAAAGAGATGGCTACAGCTTTACGGTACGTTGAGAGAAAGAGATGGCTACAATTTTACGGTACGTTGAGAGAAAGAGATGGCTACAGCTTTTCGGTACGTTGAGAGAAAGAGATGGCTACAATTTTACGGTACTTTGAAAGAAAGAGATGGCTACAATTTTACGGTACGTTGAGAGAAAGAGATGGCTACAGTTTTACGGTACGTTGAGAGAAAGAGATGGCTACAGCTTGACTGTACAATAAGATAATACAAGACACAACCAATGTCCCACCGCCCTTAAAGTTTGGCTGCAGTGACAACGACTATGACTGAAATTACAATAAATCATCATCATCAAGTGCAAATCCTGCTGGCATAGGTTCATGTCTCTCCACAACTTTCGATCTCGACAGATTTTTATCATTTCTGTTATTGACCTTCTGCCAAGATATTCTCTTAAGCTGTCTGGTATCATTACTCTTTGCTTCCCTCTATCTCTTCGTATCTTAATTTTCCCAGTTGTTACAACATATGCAAGCTGTTCTCTTCTCATTACATGGCCAAAAATTCAAATAAAATGAAATTCAAAACAGTGTTTTTGCTCGAAGCAATATTTGTGGTCTACAATCGCTGCAGGAAGCGGCGATAGCTCAGTGGTTAGTGAACTGGACTACAAAGGACAAGAGGTAGGGTTCGATCCAAACCGACGGCTACCGGGTTCACCTAGCCTCTAATGGGTACCGGATTTTTTTCCTGGAAAGGAAAGTAATACCGACCAGATTTTACCTTTGACGAAGTCCCTAGAGACTAGGAACTGAATTTTGCGTGTTAATCCATTTTTCCCTGGCAGCCGTGTGCACAGGGGTCCCTCGCCACACGAACAGATAACTCCAACTTCAGAGGTACTCATATATTTTCCGTCGATGAGTAATTGACGTTTCAAGCCGGGCCTCGCTGCTGAGACCAGGGGTGTTTGCCTCAGAGAGAAATCATAAATAAAAATCCTAACCGATATAGCCTGGATTTGAACCCACAACCTCTGTGTTATTGGTCCTGGTGTGTTATCTGAAAATATGTTATTGGTTCTAGTTTCATATCTGAAAATATGTTATTGGTCCTGGTGTCAGATCTGAAAATAAGTTATTGGTCCTGGTGTCAGATCTGAAAATGTCTTATTGGTCCTGGTGTCAGATCTGAAAATGTCTTATTGGTCCTGGTGTCAGATCTGAAAATATCTTACTGATCCTAGTCACGGCACCAAATTTGATATATTAATGTTATAGTTACGGCACCAAATTTGATATCTAATGTCATAGGCTAACGCCGCGATGGCATGTTTGATGCAGAAATAACTAGTGGTCAACATTGTAATAATTTTAATTACATGACAACAGTGTACAACATCTACTATAATTCAAGTCTTCCACATGACAACAGTGTACAACATCTACTATAATTCAAGTCTTCCACATGACAACACTGTACAACATCTACTATAATTCAAGTCTTCCACATGACAACACTGTACAACATCTACTATAATTCAAGTCTTCCACATGACAACACTGTACAACATCTACTATAATTCAAGTCTTCCACATGACAACACTGTACAACATCTACTATAATTCAAGTCTTCCACATGACAACACTGTACAACATCTACTATAATTCAAGTCTTCCACATGACAACAGTGTACAACATCTACTATAATTCATGTCTTCCACATGACAACACTGTACAACATCTACTATAATACAAGTCCTCCACATGAAACAACTGTACAACATCTACTATAATTCAAGTCTTCCACATGACAACACTGTACAACATCTACTATAATTCAAGTCTTCCACATGACAACACTGTACAACATCTACTATAATTCAAGTCTTCCACATGACAACACTGTACAACATCTACTATAATTCAAGTCTTCCACATGACAACACTGTACAACATCTACTATAATACAAGTCTTTCACATGCACAAAACCATCCATTAGCAACATGTCTGAATTCGTTCACGACCGGTGGGAGAGAGAGAGAGAGTTTTCTCTCGTCCCAACTATTTGTACTTCCCTACCATCCACTATCCCAGCATCCTCTGTAACCAATCATTTCTAATCTTTCCTTTGTTTACTACTCACACTTAACACGTCACTCCACGAACCTTCCAGACCTTTGTCTTCCCCAATTAACCTTGACCCTAGCTAGGTCTGTTTCTAGCATACGGTCCATACTCAGTGGACTTTATGTTCTCCACGGAGTGCACGCCTTTTTGGCGGTATACCCTTACCCTTAACCTTGGCGGTATACCCTTACCCTTAACCTTGGCGGTATACCCTTACCCTTAACCTTGGCGGTATACCCTTACCCTTGGCGGTATACCCTTACCCTTAACCTTGGGGGTATACCCTTACCCTTAACCTTGGTGGTATATCCTTACCCTTGGCGGTATACCCTTACCCTTAACCTTGGCGGTATACCCTTACCCTTGGCGGTATACCCTTACCCTTAACCTTGGGGGTATACCCTTACCCTTAACCTTGGCGGTATATCCTTAATTAACTATAATCTATTTCTATATTCCCTCCCCTGAATACAACTCCACTCTTGCCTACCCGGCCATTCCCTATATTACACATCTGGCTAATATACCTTAGATTTCAACTCTTGACCAATTACTATTACATTTGTGTCTCGAGGCCGGCGTCTTGCCTCGAGACCAACCAGTCTCCATGCCCTAGTATGAAGCTTATTTAAAAACATGATAGAGAACAATGTATGTCTACAACTTCCGGTGTTTAGAGAACAATGTATGTTTGCAGCTTCCGGTGTTTAGAGAACATATTCTATTTATTTGGAGAGGCCTACGCTTTTATCCATTCAGGAAAACTAGGTCTCCTGATCAACAATAACAATAATAGGAATCTTGATCCCTCTCAGATGTAAGCTGATTGCTACAGCTTTTGCCTATCGTGTGTAATTAACACCAATTGGCATTGAAAATAAAGTCAGCAGAAAAGTGTCACAGAAAACAACAGACTAAGTAAGAGAAGTTAAACCGCTCCTGAAGTCTCTCTCCCTCTTCAGTTCCTCTTATACTCCTTCAGGTGTCGAGGAAGATACAAAAGTTGTAGCTGTTGCTCTTCTGACAGAGTTAGCCATATTATATTTGATGTTGTTGTGTAGCGTCTCTTGGATGGCAGTCTATCTTGCTCATCCTACATCTCATCCAACATCTCATCCTACAACTCATCCTACATCTCATCCTCCGTTTCTTTGGGGGCCTCCGTAGCCTAGTTGGGAAGACCACCCAAATGGACTACCGACGTTTGGACAACCTGTGTTCGATCAGTTTTAGGAATGAGTGGAATGTATTAGGCTCAAGACAGCCTCATCCAAAACAACAAGTAAAGTGACCATCAAGGTCAAGTGGTGTACAGGGAATATGGTGTTAGTGACCATCAAGGCCAAGTGGTGTACAGGGAATATGGTGTTAGTGACCATCAAGGCCAAGTGGTGTACAGGGAATATGGTGTTAGTGACCATCAAGGTCAAGTGGTGTACAGGGAATATGGTGTTAGTGACCATCAAGGCCAAGTGGTGTACAGGGAATATGGTGTTAGTGACCATAAATTTTACAGACTTTCGACACATAATTTTTGGGGTAATGTGGTCGGTATTACGCCCGTGCCGCTTTACTTTCCCATAAAAAAATCCGGTACCCACTTAAGGCTGGGTGAACTCGGAAGCCGTGATCAGGTACGAACCCTACCTCTTGTTCTTTGTGGTCCAGCTCACTAACCACTGAGCTGTCGCGGCCCCCAAGCGCTTCAATAAATGCTACTTAATTTCCATGATTATAACTAAAATGACACTGTGAGAAGGAAACAGCTGTGGGTATATTCTAAACTATACAGTTGTTCGATGTGGGTTGAGATCAACTGTTGATTAAACTAAACTACAATAATTGGTATTCAACCTCTACTCTACATAGCCTTCACATTGGAGTATGTTACGTTAGCCTTCACATTGGAATATGTTACGTTAGCCTTCACATTGGAATATGTTACGTTAGCCTTCACATTGGAATATGTTACGTTTATTTTCAAGCTCCCACAAATACTATCACCCAAATAAATGTGTGTTATAAATACTGTAAAGATATATTTTTTTCTATGTGTATACCGTGATAGAATTGTATCTTTATGATGTTTCATTTAACGAAATGATCTTCATCCTCTTCTTGCGTCTCTCCATTTGAGAATTTTTGACAGTAACACCGACTTTAGCAATGTAATTTACGGTGGTCTGATGCTTAAAGGAGCCAAAGGTCTTGTCTCACAGAGCCATCTCAGGAGGCAGTAATTTTTATCAAACTGAATCTTGCAATTTTTAAGACTGGACAGTGACCACAAGATCAAAGGTCATTATCTCCGAGTTTGAATTTATGTAACGTGCTGCCGTTGCATGTAGTGTCCAGATATCAGTCTTAATACAGGCGTACAACAATTTGACATTTTCTAGAGAGCCTGTAAATGACGTCATCTCTTTAAAAAATGGTGTAACATCTTTAAATTCACTAGAAAGATGCTTCTTGTGTTTGTTTAAGCAATACGACTGGATCCGTAATGAGTTTTAATGTAATAGTTACCTTCCTACACAAGAAGGTTAAATACATGAAACTTAAGCTTTTGTTAGCATGTTTTTCGAGAGTCCGCTATAATTATTACTGATATTTCCATGTATGTTTACATCTGGTTTTTCCATCATATCTTTAAAGACCTACTCAGTATATACGTTGATTAAACATGGAAATGGAGTACAACCCTGCCTTACTCATTTTTTCATATCTTGATGTGTAGAGTTCCCACTGTTATATTTTATCATAGTTGTTGTTTCCAGTACACAAGACATATACGTATTACGTGTGCTTCACCTATATGTATATCTTTCCAGCATTCTGTTAGTAGTTTATGACGTATGCTGTCACGGCATTGGTACAGTCTATGAAGCATGCATGAATCCATTTTCTTACTTCTGTGTACTGTTCTACTAAATCCTTATGCAGAAGATGGTTTCTCTTGTCCAACTAATTTTTTTTTACTAAATTCAAATTGTCGTTCTGCTAATTGATTTTATTGTGAATTCTTCTCTGAATGACTTTCAACAAAATGTGTGTTTATGGGTCATCAATCTAAAGTCACTGCACTCCACCTGTCTTCTTGGGCTAAGCAACAAATTTGATTGTTTTTAGTTCATTGGGCAGTATGCCCTGCGTTGTAGGCGTCATTGGTCTGTGATTATTCCCTCAATGCCAAAGAATTTCTAGTGCTTTTATAATCTAAAACTGAATGTTGCCTGGTCTTGCAGCTTTATCGTTTTCTTTCATTGTTTTTATAGCTTTCTCTATTTTATATTGTAAGATGTTATATCCTGACTTTATGATTGGCTTCTTGTCCCTCTCATCTTCAAATAGTTCTGCCATATATTCCTGCCTTCTCTTGATTATCTAGTTAATGTCTTACATGCTAAATACATAATAATGTGGGGAGCCGCGATAGCTCAGTGGTTAGTGAACTGGACTGCAAAGGACAAGAGGTAGGGTTCGATCCCAATCTACGGCTTCCGGGTTCGCCCAGCCTTAAATGGGTACCATATTTTTTCCGGGAAAGCAAAGCGGCACCGGCGTAATACCAACCACATTACCCCAAAAATCATGTGCCGAAGGTCTGTAAAATGTATGGTCACTAACACCATATTCCGTATATGCCACTTGGCGTGACGGGGCTCATTACATTTTTTTTTTACATAATAATGTAAATGTATGTTTTAGAAAACTTTTTGATCAGTTTTTTTATCTTTCTATTTATGCCATACGGGAATCAGCCCAGAACACTTCGTACCCTTTACCCATAGTTTTTACACTGAGAATTTCTTCAAATAGTTCTGTTATATATTCCTGTCACCTGTTGATTATCTCGTTAATATCTGTTAGCATTTCACCTTTTTTGTTTACTATTTGTTTATAATTTATTCCAGATGTTCCCTTCCTATTTCAAAGCCAAACACTTTGTTAATTATCTCCGTTCTTTTAGAACGTTCTGATTACTCTATTCAGCATCTCAAACTTGTCTTGTCCATGAATTACATCAGCGCAAATCCACAGACAAAATTCATTATTAATAGCAGCAGAGATTTGTCTTCATCTTCTTTCATCATTTGGCTTTCAGCGTCGAGGGGAGATATCATTTGATGTCTTTTACGCTTTTGTAGGCCTCTCCTGCAGTTTGTTTCCTAGTGTTTCTAATATTCCATCAATCCATCTTTTTCGTAATCGACCCTTGAGTCTGGTGTTCTCAAAACGTTTATTAAATTCTCGATGTGGTGTGTTTTGATCTTTTCACCTAATCACGTGGCCAAAAAATTTTATATTTTGTTTCTTTATGTATTCAGTGGCGAAAACTATTCCTAGATCTGTTCTCACATCCCCATTTCTGATGTTATCTCTCTGGCTGTTTCCAGTTATTTGTCGAATGCATCTCCATAGTGGTCACTTTTCTTGTCTTAGTCTAGGGTCCAGGCCTGGCATTGGTAATGTTGGAATGACGATTGTATTGTAGAGTACCCATTTTGTCTGTAATGGTTATTTCCCTGTCGATCAGCAGTGATGAAATTTGTCCGATGATTTGACAAACTTTGTTGCATTTTTAATACATAACATCTGCTTGTGAATATGTCGTTTGTCACTAGACTTCCTAGGTATTTAAATTCATCCACTTGTTTTAATTGTCTGCCGTCGATCATTAGTCTGAGTTCTGTTTTTCTTTTGCGATGTTCACGACTTCTATTTTGTTCATGTTGTGTTTGGTGCCTGTCTTGTTCAGGCTATTTAACTGTTCTTGTAGGTGTTCTGTTTTTACACGCAGTGCCTGATCGTCAGCAAATAGAAAGAAACCCTTTAATCTACTTAGTCTTGATAGGTTGACAAACTTACATATGTAGTCCATGTAGATAATAAACAATAGCGAAGACAGTACCAACCCCTGTCTTACTCCTAATATTACTTCCATGTGACCTGTGTGGCCAGCTACTTCTCTGACTGTGAGTCTGCTGTTGATGTAGAGACTTTTAACTGGGTTAGATTGATGGTCTAACTGGAGTTGCAAGACTCCACAAAATATTAAACTCAGCATTGCAACATCAGAAAGCTCCAGAAGACTGGCAACAGGTCATTATCGTTTAATCAATTTTAGATTAAAAGTTACAATACTAGATTAATAGTCTCTACAGCAACAGCAGCTACACAGTCAGAACAGCAGCAGACTACGCAGACCATTTCGAAGTTATATTAGTTGTAAGAAAGGGGTGCGTTCTATCTCCCCTACTGTTTATTACATACATTGACTATATATGCAAGTTAGTCAATCCATCGGAGACAGAGGTGATCAACGAGATTTTTATTTGCAGATGATCAGGTTCCAATACATGAAACAATAGAAGACCTACAAAAACTTAAATAAATTCAACAACACGGGCACAAAATACAACATGAAAATCAACATCAATAACATAAGTCATGACTGTCGCCAAAAATAAACAGAACATAAACATAAATATAGAAGGCAGACAACTAAAACAAGTAGAGGAGTTCAAATACCTAGGAAGTTTAGTGACAAATGACAATTCAGAAACAGCAAAGATAGACTCAAGATGCATCAAAGCTTGTCAAATTATTGGACAGCTATCACCACTATTGTCCAACAAGGAAATAACTCTAGAGGCAAAACGGGCACTCTACAATACATGAATCAATTCAGAGGAAGAGGTATGTTTACAGCACTCGGAAAAATGACAAATAATCAACAATAGAAAATAATATGAACCAAGGCAGGATCGAACCCGTACTCAGTGGCACAGCGCCTTGTCACGAAAAGCCAAACGCTAGGGAACACTGCCACTCAGCTAACTATACAGTCTTCATCCCAACGGAGTGCTACCATAGCAACGTTGTGCTATGTTCCGGATCTTGATACAAGAAAAATAAGACAAAAAACCTCTACGGAGATGAAATATGTTAGACTCATGACAAGAAACAAAATCATACAAGAGAGGAAAGATAATAAATGAAGAACCGAGAAAAAAGCTAGGAATAGACACCCCCCCCCCCCCCAAGAATATATAATGAAGCAACAGATAAAATAGTTTGGCCATGTGACAAGGCAGAGTGGTCAAAACACAACACAACGAGCCCTCAATAAACGTGAGAACATCAGACCCAAGGGTCGACCACGAAAAAGATGGATCGACGGATTATTAAAAGCACCAGGAAACATAACAGCAGCAGAGGCGAACAGAAGAACAAAGGACCGCAACATATATCTCCCCTCGACTCTGAAAGACAAATGAGGAAGGAAAGAAGAAGTTTAATGGTGGCATATTCTGCATGTTGTCAGTTATCTCCCATAGTTCTCTGTTTAGTCTGTCGAATTATTGGTGTTGGCCTATGAAAGCTGTGTACAAATTTGGGTTGCATTCTTTTGTCTTTTTTTCTAGCTGTTTTAGGTGAATTGTGCCTTAGTCAATCCTCTGTTTTTCCAGAACTCTATTTAGAAGCCGCTGATCTGTTGTTCTATAATTGGTTATAACTTTGTTCTATTATTGACGTGTAACTGTCCTACACAGCTTGCTATGGAAATAACTGTGTAATGTTTGCAGTCTCTTTGCTGTCTTTCTTTTTTCCATATTTTACGTGGGCTTTGTTGTATTATGTGTGGTTTGTGCCAGGTTCAATGGTTCTTCAAAAATATTTCCATTTCTTTTGCATAGTTGTTATTTTATATTGGCTGTCATTCTTTGTCATTTATGAGCTCGGTGGGATCGTAATTTTATTTTCCTGCTCTTGCTGCTTTTATTGTTTTGTAAAGTCTCTTGTTGCTGTTTTTAAGTTCCTGCTATCTTATGACCGAATTCTGTCCAAGTGTTTTCTTTTTAAGCTTTGATCATAATTTTAACCTTTTTCTCCCAACTAAGGCATATTTTAAATATTTTGCTTGGTTCTTTTCTTCTTCTTCCAATCTTTATATAGTTTCTTTTGTTTTCTCTAATTACTTCTTTTATTATTACGCCATTGGGTGCTCTTCTTACCTTCTTTTTCCCCTTAGTTTTGGTCCACATACGTTGTGATGTTAGTTTTAATTTTTATTAAAATGTTTGCACTATTTTTTTTATAGTTCCTCTTGGATATTTTTTCTTCCTTCTTGATATTTTAATTGCTTATTTTTTGTAGCCTGATCTTTTTGCTTCTGCTAGTTGTTTCTGTATCTTCTTTTTTTGTGACTGTCTCAGTACAACCATTACCATTTTATAGTCTGTGTCGTCTATAGCACTGGGGACAACTCAGCTGTCGAATACTTTTTTGTTTGTTTTCTTGTTAGTATGAAATCTATCTGGTCTCCACAGACTGTGTCCTTCCACTTCTACCAGGTGTTTATTTTGTCGACTCTGTTTTTTTGTTGTTGTAAGAATATGTTCATGATTAACAAATTGATTTGGTAACATAATTCTAGCAGTCTGCTTTCATTTTCATTTCTTTCAGCTGTGTTACCGCCAAAGGGGAAACCAGAATATCTTTGTTTTCGCTGATGTATTTCCAAAGCCTTCCATTAAAGTCTACTATTACTAATGTGTCGTTGCTTTGATCAGTTTTGTTGACAACTTTATTTATCTCCTATAATGTGCTACTGTCTTTGTCGTTGTTGTTGCATGGTGAATACATTTGTATGTCAGTTATTTCTCAATCTTATTCTTGTAATCTGGTTGTGATGATTCTTTCTGAGTGCTATTTTATTTTCAGAATAATCTTTGAGCGTTCCGAGTCTATGATAATGCTCAATCCGTGTTTTCCTCTTTCTATGATGTTGACCGCTAGTATATTATCTTGCGGTTTTTATGTTTTCTTCACTTGTTCTTTACTGTGGTGTCTGCTAGTATCTTTTAACATTTTTCTCCGGGTCATTTCTTCAATAATCATTCTTCTTTATTCATCGTATTTTGATAGTGACTACTTTATATGTGTTGTATATCTTCACGTTATTTATTTTATCTGAGTATAAATTAATATATCATACCGACCTACTAAGTTTGTCCTAGGTTCAGAGCTTAGTTTAAAGCGCACATATGTGGCGGCACAATTGAATGTTTTGTACGGGCGTGATCACTAGATAAATATATCGATACGGTAATCTGTGATGACCACAAGAGCCTTCTCTGTTCATTATGTATTGGGCATGATTTTACCAGATGTTTAGTAATCATTGTGTGCCAGTCACAGTCATCGGAGTCATCTATCTCTTCTTCTTCTACCTTTCAGCTCCCTGTGGAGCATATGTTTTCAACAAATACTTTCCAAATCGTTCTGTTTCTTGTCATTCTTTTAAGATCATTCCATGTCTTCAACATCATCTTCATCTCTGCTTCTGCCTGTCTTCTGCAAGAATTTCTTGGTCTTCATCTTTGTCTTTTCCCCTTGACCAAAAAGGGCCTGGTGTGTAATACTCTTAGTTGGCTTCCGTAGTGTGTGTCCTATCCAGCTGACTTGTCCATGTTTGTGAAGTTTATTTTCGGCTTATATTTTTTAAAGTATGGGATAGCCAGTCCCATGCCCAACCCTCCTTTCTCGCCTCTTATGATGTACTTGATCCTGTTGTAGCCTGGTCAGAGTCTAAAAATGGAGATTTTTTTCTGTTGAGCTGGTAGTAGACACAGTGGTATAACATGAAAGAAACATCATTCTCGTCAGCGTATTAAAATCTATGGCAAATAGTATCATTCACAATAGATATTATAATTCATTGTGTATAGTATAGTTTGGAAGAAAATAACAATACTTATAACATAATTATTAGAAATTGCACTATTCATGGTAAATATTATCACTTATTACAACATATAATTTGCAGCAGAAGAACAACATTCATGGCAAAATAGTATCATTCACATATAATGGTATAATTTATGATAATATGGTAGTAATAATTATTGGCAAAAAACAATACGCATAAGATTATAGTATCATTCGTAACAAATAACATTATCCATAACAAAATAATATACATTTTAACAAAGTAATGACATTCATAAGAAAACAGTATTATTCTCAGGACAATATTTATATTTATTTCATTAGGCATTATCTGAAACTCTTAAATATAAATTGGAGAGGTTTTCCATCAAATGAAACTATAATTGAAGAAAGCAAACAAGAATTCGTATCAAGCTTTATACTGAGAATACAATAAGTACATTGGTCACGTGTTAGAATGGAAGACATACGACTTCCGGCATTCACGTGGAAACTGGGTGGAAAACAACAACAAGGAAGACCAAATAAACCCAATTAAATAAACTCAGAGAACAATCATTAGAAAGGGATCAACAATTAGCTCAAGAGCAAAACAAGACCCAGCAGTGAATCACCAACATGGAGAGTTATCTCTTGTCTTCGGCCTGAGAGTAAGTCACTGATAACAAATTAGTTTAATTATAAATTTAGCAAGTTTGACTATTCTAAATGTTGCGTGTTTATAAAACCAAAAACCCCACTCAACTCTGAGTAATGTATACATTCTTGTTCTATCCAGGTACATGGCAATATGTCACGTCATGAGACAACGCAACACCAAACGCATGGCAAAGGGCATTCTATTAATAATCTGGTTGGTTGCTCTGCTGCTGATGATGCCTTGGGTCCTGTACTACAAACTAGTCCCGTTCGACAACAAAGTGCAAGTGATTGACGTTTGCTACGAGAATTTTCCAGAACCAATACACCAGAAAGCATTTTTCCTAGGAGTCATCTTTCTGATGTGTTACGCAGTCCCGCTCATATTTATTGTGGCATGTTATTCCATGATCGGCTACCGTGTGTGGCACAGAGACGCCCCTGGAATCACATCAAGTCGCGGTGTTATAGAGAAGTCAAAAGTACGCGTTATTAAAATGCTGGTTGTTGTTGTTCTACTGTTTATGTTTTCTTGGATGCCTCTGTATATTATTCGTCTTATAATACTCTTTGGTGATGTCAGTCGTGACGGGTTTATTATTATTAATGAAGTTGCTATTCCATTTGCTCAGTGGTTGGGCACATCGAACAGTTGTATGAATCCACTCGTATATTGCCTGTTCAGCCAAAAAATTCGAGGCAGAATCCGTGCAATGTTGTGTTGCACTAAGCCAGAGACGAGAAGCATCTACTCCTCGAGGTCTATGTGTGCGCTACAACCTACGGCAAGCTTCAGGGAGTCAACGATAAAAATAGACGCCTTCACTAATGGGTTTTCCCGATACGGACAATATCAAACTGGGAGCAAACTGAACCATTCGACGTCAGCAAGATCCGAGTCGCATCGATCTTCCAGATTTGAGACGGAGCTCATTCGGCTTCAACGAAACAACAATGTACGATCAACTCACGTGTAATTAAGTATACGTTTTTAATTTTACTATCTGACTGTTCAAAATCATAGAATTTTGACCGAATCATGTCTTTTGATTGCATATTTTAAATAACACTTAAAGTAGAACCACGAATATTGGACATTTTGAGGCTGCGGAGATAATGTCACTATCGAAACAACAAATCAATCAGTTACAAAGAACCAAAGCGATGTACTATTCAAAACGTGCTAGGAGTCAATAATAAAATATACGCTTATCATAAAGACAAGTGACGATAGTTTTGCTTTGAAATTGTCATCAGCAAAAGCTAATTAGCAGCATAAAAGGAGCTTATACCTGACATTTCTGGAATATCTCGAAGCAGTTTGAATTATATTACACGATGGTTTTAACTCTCGTTTTATGACTTCAAATATTGGTGGAGAGTAAAATTCATGCCATATAAGGAACTAATTACTGCTAGAACAATAAACAAATAACAATAAACAAATAACAATAAACAAATAACAATAAACAAATAACAATGAAACAAAAAACAATAAACAAATAACAATAAGAAATAACCACCTGGTTTTTTTCTTTCCTGGAATAAAATAGCTGTGATTACAAACAAACGAAATTAACTAGTCACATGTTGCTTTTTTGTATTCTGTAACATTCAGCCGTAATTTGCTGTCTACAATTTGATGCATTGTCCAATATATTTTGTTAAGTCTCGCTTTAAAGTATATAGTCCATTGTCATTATATCTTTATTGCAGTTCAACTTTCTTATTATTTGAATTTATTTTGAATTTATTTTGGGTTTATTTTTAACTGCAAGTCTTGAAAACGAGTCAGACCTGAAAATAATCGTAAGTAAGAAAACTGGATGTTTTTGTCTCGTCAACTGAAATATTTTAAAATGTTTCTGCTACCATCCATGGATGTTTTTGTCTCGTCAACTGAAATATTTTAAAATGTTTCTGCTACCATCCATGGATGTTTTTGTCTCGTCAACTGAAATATTTTAAAATGTTTCTGTTACCATCCATGGATGTTTTTGTCTCGTCAACTGAAATATTTTAAAATGTTTCTGCTACCATCCATGGATGTTTTTGTCTCGTCAACTGAAATATTTAAAATGTTTCTGCTACCATCCATGGATGTTTTTGTCTCGTCAACTGAAGTATTTTAAAATGTTTCTGCTACCATCCATGGATGTTTTTGTCTCGTCAACTGAAATATTTAAAAATGTTTCTGCTACCATCCATGAAAAAAAACATTCATTATTAATCTATTAGTCCAAAATTATTAATACAATTTATCATCGAGGTGCAGTAAAAGATGCATGGACTTTATTTTTCTTTGCTGGAACGTAGATAATTTAAGATACAAATCGTTGGTATCATTGCACAGATATACGAATGATCAGTGTGATAAAAGTTTGCATGCTGTGGCAAACGGAAATAATGCACACATGTTTTTAAACACGTGTTGTCCGTTCTTTAAGATTTATGACATGGCGGATATACCATGATCGGCGTGTTTGTATTAAATTCTGTTTTAAATTAGAAAAAAAATAATAATTGAGTTATTCAGTTATTTGCGGGGCATCATCATTGCACTCCGAACATAGGTGCTCAGATCCCCTCCTCAGCAAGTCCCGCAGTGTCCAGCGACTGACGACAAGAAAGAAAGAATATGCTGTGACATGTTGCAGACGGCTTTTGGTAATAGTCTATGAGCTGTTTCAAGATATCTTGGTGGTTTATACCGATTTAAGAGCAGGTAAAACATTGGTATATGATTATGAATATCCAGATTGATAAGTGCCCATTTTAACGGCAAAATTAGTTGAGAGAATGTATCACATTATATGGTGAAGATCACCATCGAAGCAGTGTTGAAGACTGTTGAGCTAGTAGCAATCAGTCATGGCAGCAATCACATCATTTTAAATGTGAGTTAATGATGCGGAGCGTCACATCGTAGAGTGTACTCAGATATGTCACCAAATCAGCAATGACTTGACACTTGTCAGACCTGAAACCACATTGTGGCGATGACTTCAGCTTTCTTTCAAATGTCGTTACGAGCGGTGAAACTGGAGCGACTACGACAAAGAAACGACCGTCCAACCAGTGGGAATATCCCCAATTACATCGACCGAAAAAGCGAAACGAAGTCTAGAGTGACATATAATCCATGATTTGGTTTCCAAAAACGGTTTTGTTCACAAGAAATTTCACGACCATATCAAGCAACGGTTTCTACATTTTAGGACTAGGTCTTGACATGGCTGCGGAAGAATATGAGACATTAGCGACCAGGGAAATGGCGAACCAAAGTATGGCTTCTCCACCATAACAATGCATCAGTCCATGATGTCCTCCATACAAACGATGAAAGCGTGCACCATCAAGACAAAAGACAGACGATGAAAGCGTACACCATCAAGACAAAAGACAGACGATGAAAGCGTTAACCATCAAGACAAAAGACAGACGATGAAAGCGTGCACCATCAAGACAAAAGACAGACGATGAAAGCGTACACCATCAAGACAAAAGACAGACGATGAAAGGGTACACCATCAAGACAAAAGACAGACGATGAAAGCGTATACCATCAAGACAAAAGACAGACGATGAAAGCGTATACCATCAAGACAAAAGACAGACGATGAAAGCGTATACCATCAAGACAAAAGACAGACGATGAAAGCATATACCATCAAGACAAAAGACAGACGATGAAAGCATACACCATCAAGACAAAAGACAGACGATGAAAGCGTACACCATCAAGACAAAAGACAGACGATGAAAGCGTATACCATCAAGACAAAAGACAGACGATGAAAGCGTATACCATCAAGACAAAAGACAGACGATGAAAGCGTATACCATCAAGACAAAAGACAGACGATGAAAGGGTACACCATCAAGACAAAAGACAGACGATGAAAGCGTGCACCATCAAGACAAAAGACAGACGATGAAAGCGTACACCATCAAGACAAAAGACAGACGATGAAAGGGTACACCATCAAGACAAAAGACAGACGATGAAAGCGTATACCATCAAGACAAAAGACAGACGATGAAAGCGTATACCATCAAGACAAAAGACAGACGATGAAAGCATACACCATCAAGACAAAAGACAGACGATGAAAGCATACACCATCAAGACAAAAGACAGACGATGAAAGCGTGCACCATCAAGACAAAAGATAGACGATGACAGCGTGCACCATCAAGACAAAAGACAAACCTATGACAGCGTGCACCATCAAGACAAAAGACAGACGATGACAGCGTGAAAATATCAAGTGAAAATACAGGCGATGACAGAGTGCACCAATTAAGACAAAAGACAGACGATAACATCGTTCACCATCAGGACAAAAGACAGACGATGACATCGTTCACCATCAGGACAAAAGACAGACGATGACATCGTTCACCATCAGGACAAAAGACAGACGATGATAGTTAAGCTGATAGTTCCTGGCTCACAAAGTCAAGTATGTTCATTTTTTATTTCTACCGTCCTGATCTTCCACGTTATTCCAACCGTAGCGTGACCCTCATTATCATCATATCTGTGACGACTGGCATAGGTGATCATGCCCCTCTGTAACTTATCATCTCAAAGTTTGTCATTTCTGTTCTTGACTTTCTACCATACCATTCTCATATGGTGTTTTGTATTTTTATCTTTATGCCAAATTATCTCAGATTGTTCTCTTTTTATGTTGAATGACTTCGTTACTCTTTTAACTATCCATGGTATTCTGAACACTGTTTTGTAAAACCATATTTCATTGGTTCTCTTATTTGTTTTCCGATTGTTCAAGATTCACTTCCACATGTCAAGAGTAGTACTATAAAACAATGACGATATACCTGCCCTACCTGTCAATTGTTCACCATTTCACAGTTAAAAAAGCTGTTTATTGTAAGTACAGAAGAAATAATCATAATACAAATGTTAGATGTCAGCTGGCGATGGCGATCAAGAATGTCATCAAGCAACTTGCCACAACCCTTTTACGACTGTTGTCCTTCATTTATTATCCAACCACTACCATGCAAGACTTGTCACTTTCTTCTCTCCTGCATTCTTTTATGAAGACCTATCAACCAACACAGAACTGGAGTCGTCAGTCGGTGGACACTGCGTAACTTGCTGAGGAAGAGATTTGAGCACCCTTGGACATGTTTGGAGTGTGATGATGATGACCCGCAAATAACTCAAGAACTCAATAATTTAATAACTCAGTAACTCAATTATTTGAAAATGAAGACTAGAAGAGCAATTAGAAAGAGAAGGGTGCTGGAGACAGATGCAGTGGATCGCAAGTTGCTAAATACAGTGCACACATCAAACTCGCAAATTTAGGAGAAATATTTTTATGTTTTGTTTTGTAATAGCATTTTCATATTTAATTAAGTAGCAATTTTGATAATATGGAGTAAACTCCTTAGCGAAAGCAGCAGTAAACGTTTTTACTATCTAAAGTAATCCCTGAGCTCGTCCAGCAATGTGTGCAGCCCATTTTACTATCAGACAATCAAAGGGAAGAGAAATCATGACTCCCAGGGGTGATCATCATCTTAAATTCTGAGCTTGAAAGTTCACAACAAATTTAAACACAAGACATAGCCTCAATAATAATAACATTAGCCGTATGATGATCCACAGAGATAAAAAAAAAAAAAGCAGAACAGCACTGCTAAAATATCATTTTAGAAAATGGAAACCAACTTGTGTAAGGAATCTATGTCAACAGAAGTGAGAAAACGAGTTCATCGGTGCTGTAGTGAGTAACGGATAGTCGATAAATAAATGAAAATATAGGCCGTAGAGAGGAGATTTCTTAGAAAAATATTGAGAGGTCCCTTGACAACAAAAACAAGACAAACGAGGAAATTCTCAATGAGTCCAGTTTAAAAAAAGAAAGAAATTTCTTAAAACAATAGTAAAAGTAGACATGTTATGGCACACCATGAGAAGATGTAATACTTGATCACCTACGCCAGCAGGGCGTACTTGATGATGATGAATGTTTTATGTTTTCTCAACACCCATTATGTAAGGTCAATAAGAGTTCCCACAGCAACTTATGGCGGTACGGGACATGCTTTTATTGATATATATTTTATTGACCAGTGGTTTCACAGAAGAATGTTGAGAATGCCATGGACAGCTAAGAAGAGTAATGAAAACGTTCTTAAAGAGGCCAAAGCAAAAGGAGATATAGTTTTCTATATTAGGAAGAAACAGTCATCATTTTTTCGCCATGTAATGAGAAGAGAACAGCTGGAATATATTATAACAACTGGGAAAATTGAGGGACGAAGAGATAGTGGAAAGCAAAGAGAAAAAATACCAGAGAACTAAACAGAATGCCTTGGTAGAAGGTCAACAACAGAAATGATAAATAACTGTCGAGATCGAAAGTTGTGGAGAGACATGATCAGGTTGGTACTTAATGATGATCATGATTTTATTGACCATTGACACACGTTATGAGGGTTGGTGTGGCGGGCAAAGATGGCCGCCTAGTAAAATCATGTTCAGGAGTGATGGAATTTTTGCTGCAGTGTCATTTCAAATGATTCTTTTTGGTCAGGATTTTCGTTCCAGGAGATAGTGGTAGTACGATCGCATTCACCTAACCTGGCAGTCAAAGCTGTTATCACTCAAGCGAATGGAGATTCAAACTGCAGATGACGACCGTTGCTTGAAGTGAAACAGGACCAAGCCATAGGTTTACCCTTGTATCATCATCATCATTGAGTGCCGTCTCCGCAACGAAGGTTGGCTACCATGGAGCGCCATTTTGTTCTATCTCTTGCTTTGATGGTGCAGGTTGTCATCGGTTGATTTGTCCATCTTTTGATGTTACTCGTCCATGTTAATCTTGGTCTGCCTCTGCCTCTTTTACCTTGTATTTTCCCCTCCAGGATCACTTTCAGTAGGCTGTTGTGTCTTTTAACATGGCCTAAGAATCGCATTTGTCTTGTTCTAATTGTGTTCAGAAGTTCTCTTTTCATTTTTAGTTGTTTTAAGACTTTGTCGTTTGTTTTCTTTTCCTTCCATCCAATTCTACCTATTCTTCTATATATCCACATTTCAAAGGCTTCAATTCTCTGTTCTGTTTTCTTGTCTAATGTCCATGTTTCAGCACCATATAGGAATATTGAGAAGATGTAACATTTTGCTATTCTTAGTTTTAGCTCTGGTGTTATTTGTTTTGATGTTAGTATGTCCTTCATGACATTAAAATTACTTTTTGCCATTCCTATTCTTTTGTTTATTTCAGTTGTACATTTTCCATCACTGGTTATAGTATGTCCAAGGTAGTTGTAGTTCTGAACTGTCTCAAGGTCTATTCCTTCAATTTTGATATCCACTTGTAGGTTTTGAGTATTTTCTTTGTTTATGACCATAGTTTTAGTCTTTTTGATATTCATATCTAGTCCATATTTTTTGCTTGTCGTGTTTATTTCATTAAGTAATTGTTGTAGGTCTTTAGGATTTTCTGCTAGTAGTACAGTATCGTCAGCATATCTTAGGTTATTGATTATCTTTCCATTAATTTGTAGGCCTGGCATCTCTATGATGTTTTTAAAGATTTGCTCAGTGTATAGATTGAACAAGCATGGTGATAGGATGCATCCTTGTCTTACTCCTCTTTTTATATCAATGGGTGTAGAGAACTCTTTGTTATATTTTATTATTGCTGTTTGCTCCCAGTATAGATTGCATATTAGTCGTATATCCATGTCATCTAGATGTATCTCTTTTAGGCATTCTATAAGTTGTTTGTGGTGTACTCTATCAAAAGCTTTGGTGTAGTCTATGAAGCAGGCATATATTTATTGTAGGATATGTGATAAGAGAAAGAGTATCAGGGTCTATGTCCTATGAGCCGGCTACAGCTCGATAGGTCGATAGATAGATATAGACAGACAGACAGACAGACAGACAGACAGACAGGTTAGATTAGATTAGATTAGATTTAGAATTAGATTAGATTAGATTAGATTAGATTAGATTAGATTTAGATTAGATTAGATTAGATTTAGATTTAGATTAGATTAGATTAGATTAGATTAAGATTAGATTAGATTAGATTAGATTAGATTAGATTAGATTAGATTAGATTAGATTAGATTAGATTAGATTAGATATGCGATCTATATTCGACTGAAAATTTGCCACGATCTGGACTGTGATCGGATCGAGCGTTTTATCGAAGTGGAGACCTAACTTCGTTTTTTGTTACAGTCTTTCTTGCGGCCGACTCACTCACTGATCACGAAGTCCACTAGGATTTCACGTGGGCGCAACGAGATCGAGTAGCCGGTATCTACCGTTACATCGACCCGGAAGGGCGCAACGAGATCGAGTAGCCGGTATCTACCGTTACATCGACCCGGAAGGGCGCAACGAGATCGAGTAGCCGGGATCTACCGTTACATCGACCCGGCAGGGCGCAACGAGATCGAGTAGCCGGTATCTACCATTACATCGACCCGGAAGGGCGTAACGTGAGCTGTTAACCTTTTTTTTTTTAAAAAAAAAAAACGCAACACGTTCAATAGAGCAGAATAAACAATATGAATGAAGGTATTGTTGGTTGTTGGAACTGGGGTTTAGTAGAAATGGGAATGTCCCACCTGCGGTGACGTCAGTGCGTTCTAAATTCAAGACATGTTATGAGTTTTATGATAGCATCACTATAATCCACTCTCCTTAAAAAGAAAACACGTGTGGTACCCATTTTCACAGGCTTGATGAACCCTGAATCAGTGCCTTTGCGATAAAATTTCGTCACATCAAGAATTCGAAATATGAGCCAGCGCACCAACCACACATTCACAAAGCCTTGGTATCAATTCTCCACTTAGTAATTTGTGCTCTGTTTTGCTCTAGTATAGTTTACTTGATCGGTCTGCGAAATGACTTCCTATAATAATAGTTTTTACTTTCCTTGATTCTCTTACTGGATATCTTAAATGTGCAATTATTTATTATTAATCCATTTCTGATTTGTGATCTTTCTCATTCTGCATTAGAGATAATTAGTTTCAAGAGTGTATTGGTTGTCTATATCAATGATAATTAATTGTAATATTATGAACTTATTTATCTTGTATTAGTGTTATTTATTTGTAATCGTTTATTTGTTTGTTCGTATTATTTAATTGTAGGAGTTTATTTGTCTTCGATACTAGTCGGGTGGCTGGAACGGGGGCTGAGCAAGTATGACCGGCAACATCGACGCCATTCCGTTCTATATTCATATTTAATTGTAATAGCTTATTACTAAATGGTGTATACAGAACTCCTCATTTGTATTTAGCCTCATACATTCAGAAATGTTTCTGTTATGTTTTTTTTCTTCCTTTTTCCTGTAACTTTTTCCTTGCTGATTGCACTGCACAACGCTTTACACTTTGCAGACCAATGCATCCGTCTCCAAAAAAAATGTATCGGGACTACTCCCCTATTCTTGGCTTTTTTTATATTTCCTAGAAGGCAGAAGTTGCTAGTAGTCGGTGTTGTCTCTCATTCAGAAGCAGTTATGACAATCTAGCATCTTACCTATCCGGTTTTGTTTCCATATTCCCTACTCGTTATCATCACGACTGTAGCGTTTTTTTTTCCAGAACAAGAACTGGTTCTAGATAATGCCCGTACTTCTTCGCCGTTTATTGAATGATACAAGGATTTTCAATGATTGTTCTTTCTCAAGTTGTCTTCACCTTCATTGCGTTAAGATTATCACTTTCAATGATTGTTCTCTCTCAAGGTGAGGGCCACGGTAGCCTCGTTGGGAAAACCGCCCGACTAGGCTACCGACACTCGGACAACCCGTGTTATATTCCCGCTTGAAGCAGTGTGAATTGTACTTGTGTTCGAAAAAAAAAAATCCGCGGTCGACCCAGCCGTTGGCTGAAATGAATACCAATGTAGTACACAGGGGAGGTGAGAAATGTAACCTCGCATCGTGACTTTCGATGCTTGAAGCGACACTATCCAGATGTCTCCGAACACTTCTGGACAGGCGGCCGAGCACATATGGGTGAAAACTCGTGTGCTAAGACGCCGATTCAAGTCGCGTACTTTACTTTTACTTTACCTCTCAAGGTGTCTTCACTGATATTTTATCTAAAGACTTACTGTTTTCAATATTCAAATATGTTTACAAAGTTATTATATTTACGAAATTCTTAATGATATTCTAAAATTATCTAAGTCTTTTACTTTAGCCAGGACATTCATATTGCTCCTGTAGTATGCCATCCGAATATTAAAATTTGTCCATCTGATGTTCTCTTGTTTTATTTATTTTTATTCACATAATATATTGTTGCCAACATGACTGAAGTGACACTATTAATTATTTATCTTTTTTTTAAAAGCAAAAAAGACCTGTATTTATATTTGCCTTTACATTTTTTACATGTTTAATTCGGTTGTTGCCATTTGATGTTTGCTTCTAAGCTCACGTTTTACTTTTAAGACTAGCTTTTTTTTATGCCTCATTTTGTTTTATCCACTTCATGCATCCATATAAACATTGCTAAAAAGTCTCGTCTTCTATCCAGAGAAACGAGTTTTCTATCATGAACCAAGTGTATCCCACTCGTTGTTGCTGATAACGTCCGATATTGTTTATACATTTGATATATGGTCTTATGAAATCAGAGAGTTGTTGTATGCATGTATTGGTAAGTAGCAAGACACCACTTATGTCTAATGACTAACGCACGTTTTAACAAGTGCATTCTATGTATCGGATACAAAAAATGCTTTATACATTTATTTCTATTTAATTTGTTACGTGATAGATGTGGCATGTTCTATAGTCAGTGCCAGATTAACCATTAACCAAACATTGGCAATCTCCTAGGAGTGCCAAACTACTGGCTAACCAGCATTACTTATATAGAAAGAACCATCATCAAGTACCGGGCCTGCTGGCGTAGGTGATCATGTCTCTCCACAACTTTCGATCTCGGCAGCTATTTATCATTTTTGTTGTTGACCTTCTGCCAAGCCATTCTCTTAAGCTGTCTGTTATTTTTTCTCTTCGCTTTCCTCTATCTCTTCATACCTCAATTTTTCAGTTGTTACAATAATTTCCAGTTGTTCTCTTCTCATTACATGGCCAAAAATGATTATTGTTTCTTCCTAATATTGGAAATTAGCTCTCTTTTTGTTTTGACCTTTCTCTGAACATCTTCATTACTCTTCTTAGCCGTCCATGGTATTCTCAACATTCTTCTGTAAAACCACATTTCTACAGACTCCAGTGATTTTCTTGTCTGTTGTCTTATTGTCCATGATTCGTATCCATATGTTAAGACTGGCTCTACATAACATTTAAGAATTCTTTTTCTTGTTTCTATTGTCAAAAATGGAATGCATAGTATCTTCCTCATTTTTGGAAAGCTGCTTTTGCCTGAGCCATTCTGCATCTCGCCTTATTTTTACATCTTTCGTCTGAGGTTAACAAAGTTCCCAAATATTTAAATTCATTTACCTGTTTTAATATTGTTCCACTTGTCTTTAATTTGCACTGATGTGATGTCTTTTTCTTTGTTGTTACCATTACCTCTGTCTTTTTGCTATTAAGGCTGAGTAAGAATAAATAGATATTTAAATCGTGTTGATTTTTTTAAATTTCAAGCAAAAATACTCCAACAAAATTAGTGTAAAATATATAATATAATAATATAATAATATTACAAACACATGTAATGTTATAAATTATAAGTACTAAAATAAACATAATAAGAATGCTCATGATCAGTTATATATAGATATACATACCCATCGAGTGTGTTGAGTAGCATATATTTTCTTTATCTTGGGGCGGGCGTCAGATACCCGAACTATAGGACCTGCTCTGTTTACAACTTATATAGAGACGTGAACGACCTCTACGATTGTATTTGTGTTTTTCTAGTCTTACTTTTCTCATATGTCATTTTCAAGGTACATTACTGGTTGCGATAAATGTATATATATACATCCTTTATATCGATGCACACTACGGAGTTTAGTATTTTAATTCCGTGTTGGTTGCAATTAAATTATCTTGCAGAACATACCACATTCCACGAATTAATACATAATTAATAATAAACAATACTTATAGTACCATTTATTTTTGAGACATTATTTTAATATATAATGGCTGTGAGATCTGATAGAGATGTCATCAATGTGACTTACCAATTTTTATTTTATTTTAATGAACAAGGAAGAAACTCTGCACTCAATGAACACTATACGACAAATGATTTCCTTATGAAACTAAAATATGTATATGCCTGGATTCAAACCCGGTACTTCATACTGTCGATACCATCGCCCTATCTTATGATGTAGTTATATAATTAAACGAGTGAATGTGGGAAATGATTGGTCGTAAATTTATCAAAACATCACATGAATTAATTTATATCAATATATAGAGTATGTTTATATAAATGTGTTTGTATTGAGTCCACGATTATTTGTTTTCCTTTCAAAGAAGTATTTAGTTTAAATGTAAATTAAGCAGCATTTATGGATGAAGATGTCCTGATGCAATTACATTCCACTCATTCTTAAAACGTGTACTTTATGGAAGTGGTTCCAATTTGTCACATCAAATATAAAACATAACAATGAAAGCTAAAGAAAAGAGAAGTCCAGCGTATGTTGTAATCAAGCATAGCTCGTCTGTGACATTCTACTATTAGTTTCTTCTTAGTGGTCTTCTCTTTCATTTATCTAAATCAGTATGCCCTCCGTTAGACACCTGTCATCATGTCCTCCATTAGACACCTATCATCATGCCCTCCATTAGACACCTATCATCATGCCCTCCATTAAAAAAATTTCATCATGCCCTCCATTAGACAACTTTCATCATGCCCTTCAATTTGACACCTATCATCATGCCCTCCAATAGACAACTATCATCATGCCCTCCATTAGACACCTTTCATCATGCCCTCCATTAGACACCTGCCATCATGCCCTTCAATTTGACACCTATCATCATGCCCTCCATTAGACACCTATCATCATGCCCTCCATTAGACACCTATCATCATGCCCTCCAATAGACACCTATCATCATGCCCTCCATTAGACACCTTTCATCATGCCCTCCATTAGACACCTGCCATCATGCCCTCCATTAGACACCTGCCATCATGCCCTCCAATAGACACCTATCATCATGCCCTCCATTAGACACCTTTCATCATGACCTCCATTAGACACCTGTCATCATGACCTCCAATAGACACCTATCATCATGCCCTCCATTAGACACCTATCATCATGCCCTCCATTAGACACCTGTCATCATGACCTCCATTAGACACCTGTCATCATGACCTCCATTAGACACCTGCCATCATGCCTTCCAATAGACACCTATCATCATGCCCTCCATTAGACACCTTTCATCATGACCTCCATTAGACACCTGTCATCATGACCTCCAATAGACACCTATCATCACGCCCTCCATTAGACACCTATCATCATGCCCTCCATTAGACACCTGTCATAATGACCTCCATTAGACACCGGTCATCATGACCTCATTAGACACCTGCCATCATGCCCTCCAATAGACACCTATCATCATGCCCTCCATTAGACACCTTTCATCATGACCTCCATTAGACACCTGTCATCATGACCTCCAATAGACATCTATCATCATGCCCTCCATTAGACACCTATCATCATGCCCTCCATTAGACACCTGTCATCATGACCTCCATTAGACACCTGTCATCATGACCTCCATTAGACACCTATCATCATGCCCTCCATTAGACACCTGTCATCATGACCTCCATTAGACACCTATCATCATGCCCTCCATTAGACACCTGTCATCATGCCCTCCATTAGACACCTGTCATCATGCCCTCCATTAGACACCTGTCATCATGCCCTCCATTAGACACCTGTCATCATGCCCTCCATTAGACACCTGTCATCATGCCCTCCATTAGACACCTATCATCATGCCCTCCATTAGACACCTGTCATCATGCCCTCCATTAGACACCTGTCATCATGCCCTCCATTAGACACCTGTCATCATGCCCTCCATTAGACACCCGTCATCATGACCTCCATTAGACACCTATCATCATGCCCTCCATTAGACACCTGTCATCATGCCCTCCATTAGACACCTATCATCATGCCTCCATTAGACACCTGTCATCATGACCTCCATTAGACACCTGTCATCATGACCTCCATTAGACACCTGCCATCATGCCCTCCAATAGACACCTATCATCATGCCCTCCATTAGACACCTTTCATCATGACCTCCATTAGACACCTGTCATCATGACCTCCAATAGACACCTATCATCATGCCCTCCATTAGACACCTATCATCATGCCCTCCATTAGACACCTGTCATCATGACCTCCATTAGACACCTGTCATCATGCCTCCATTAGACACCTGTCATCATGACCTCCATTAGACACCTGTCATCATGACCTCCATTAGACACCTGTCATCATGACCTCCATTAGACACCTGTCATCACGTCGTACATGTGTGTCCAAAAACGTCTATCTTCCTGACTCGACCTTCCTCTGTTCCTAACTCTAGTTTATCTGCTGGCATTCATGAACTCCGCCTGCCCTTTTTCTCATAATTACCATCACCAACATTATCATCAAGTACCATTCCTGCTGGCATAGATTATCACGTCACAACATTATATATCTGTAGGTAACTGATTTTTTTATGAAATGCAATTTGTTGTTGATTTCTTACACAAACGTTGTCTTAAATTGTCTTCGTTTCTCCTTAAGAAGAAAACAATGATGATGCCGCCTCTTATAAAACAAAACATTATTTTTACCATTTTTGACAGTCTACTTTACTTGTATTTTCAATATTTTTCTGTAATATCATATTTCAGCGACTGTCTACGACTTTAGTGACTATTGTACGTCTGTCCATGAATCTGTATGCATTTGTCAAGTCTGGTTCCATGTAGACAATTATTTGCAGTAACAGAAATGAGTTGCATGATATCTTTCTTTATATTATGTTCAAATATATCCTCTGACTGGACGACTCTGCTCCCCAACTCTGTTCTGCTCAAAAGCGTCTGGAATTAAAATTGTTTCTATATATTTGAATTCATTGACCGACGTGTTCTAATATTGCCACATTTATTTTAATTGTGCACTTATGGGATGCATTTCTTTTGTTGCGACCATCGAGGTTTTGTTTACCATCTCAATGTCTTTCTGATAATGTATTTCAATTTCTCTGCCTAGTAGCTCATATTCTGTGTAAGTGGTAGCCATGTATTTGTTTGGACGGGGTTATGGCTCGAGGAGTCTGCAACAAATTAGTGATTAGTAATTACATTACATGGCCAAAAAATGATGATTGTTTGATCCTAATATTGGAAATTAGTTCTCTTTTTGCTTTGGCCTCTTTCAGAACGTTTTCATTACTCTTCTTAGCTGTCCATGGTATTCTCAATATTATTCTGTAAAATCACATTTCTACAGACTCCTGTGAATTTCTTGTCTGTTGCCCTATTGTCCATGATTCACATCCATATGTTAAGACTGGCTCTACATAAAATTTAAGAACTCTTTTTCTTGTTTAAAGCTCGATAAATCTAAAGTGATTCTTTGTACAATCATGAATCGCTGTGGATGTATCGAGTTTGAAACAAGCACCAGGGATTTGTGTTCAGAAAACAAAGAGGCCCATGGCTTATTTGTGATTATAATAGCTCTACCTCCCCCAGCAGCACAAATAACGAGGGCAACTAACACCATGTTCACTTCACGTTCAAGGAATGACGAGCTTGCTCTTTTCCTTGTTCATATTCACGCCTGGGACCGTTTATGGAATTGTGAGGACAGCTGGATGACTCACCATCATCGTTCTCTAACATCCTTCAAGTGCCGTCAGGGACAAGGCTCGAGTGTACAAAACCATTGCACTGGGCGAGCTGTTCCATCTAAATAAGAGCGTACGACAGTCTATGCCTGACATATTTGCCTGTCTTCTATTTTCTTTGCAGTGCCTCAAAAGGTCGGCCTCTTTTGTTTTTTCCTCTTTTTTACAAATTGAGTTCTTGTTTTTAATTGTTGGATTATCTTATCCTCATATGACCGACATATGCCCATCTTCTGTTTCTAATTATCTATGATACAGTTAGTTGCATAGTCATATTTCTTTTTTCAACACCAGTGTTCTATTCATTCCATTATATACAACGTGTTTTACGTACATACTTGTTTTTATATGCATCTAGTATATTCTCTAATTCTTTCGTTAATTAACAACTTTCACACATAAGGCATTGTCAGGGGCAGGATTATTTGAAGTAGCTTTAATTTAACACAAGTTGAGGAATTTAAATACCTAGGACATCTAGTGACAAACAAGCAGCACATATGTTCACCATTGAATACATAAAGAAAAAAAAAACATGTAAAGGTTTTTGACAAGGTGATAAGACAGAGCGAAGAACACCAGACCCAAAGGCCTACCACGATAAAGATGATTTAATGGAATATTAGAAACATTAGAAAACAAAACAGCTGGAGAAGCCAATTAAAAAGCAAAAGACCACAAACTACATCTCCCTCGAAGCTTGCGACAAATAAGGAAGAAAGGAGGAAGTGAAAGATTTAATTTATTGATGTGTGAAAATACCACATATATGTTATGTTGTTAGAGCGGCCAAATACATGCACTTTTGGAGGTCTACGTCACAACCGCACCTAAGAGTACATCCCATTTGCTTGGAGCGGATTTATTTTTCCATTTCACATAAAAATAGATAATCACCACCATACTGAACAATTGAGTGTAAAGTATAGTTTTATGATCAATAATACAAGTTTATATTTTCTCTATTTTTACATGTTGTTTTCTTGCTGCTAGCTCCGAATCGCCTGACGTAGTCAGTCTATAAACAGCTTAACAATTCCATTATATTAAGATGCTTTAAATAAAGATTACCTACATAGTATTTTAAAAATAAAGATCTGAATACTGGAGAACAAAGAAAAAGGTAACGCCGAACCATAATTTCATATACAACTTGCAGTGACGTAAGCACAATAGGGAGATCTTCGCTAAGTAAAGAGCTAGCTTGATGTAGTGACACGTTCATTGTTGTCGGAATGGGAACGATTTTGTTTAGGCATTTGTTGTTGTTAGTGAAGTTGTGGCTGTGTTAGCAATATGTCTTCTGTGTATCGTGAGTCATACATTATAGTGGATGGTATAATTAATTTGCTGCTGGAAAAGACACCATTTTCCCGGCTTCCGGTTATGAAGCCTGTTGTTGTGCACCCAACGACCTGTGAGCTGACGCCCTTCTGCCAAACACCATCAAATGGTATCTGTAAGTATTTCTTAGTTTCCTTGTAGTTCCTTACAAGGTGTTGCATGTATCAGATCTTTGATGACGTTCTAATGGTTGCTCTATTATCGTTGATCTTTGGACAGTCAAACAAGTGATGTTTTACTATTTCCTGTGGGTGTTCGTAGAGCAGACATGCTGGAGTTTCGTTTCGTTGTATTCTATTGATGCGGTTGTTCAATAGTACATGACCGGTTCTCAGTATGAAGATGGTGGTTTGGTCTTTTTTTAAGATTGTTAATATTGTCGTAGTGATTTGACCTTGCATTAAAAAAATATATATATTGTCCTGTTTTTCGCATTCAGCCACTCATGTCTACTGAGGTATGTATTGTTTGGTCTTTTTTTAAGATTGTTAATATTGTCGCAGTGATTTGACCTTGCATTAAAAAAAATATATTGTCCTGTTTTTCGCATTCAGCCACTCATGTCTACTGAGGTATGTATTGTTTGGTCTTTTTTTAAGATTGTTAATATTGTCGTAGTGATTTGACCTTGCATTAAAAAAATATATATATTGTCCTGTTTTTCGCATTCAGCCACCCATGTCTACTGTGGCATGTATGGTTTGTTTAGCTGTGTTTAAAGAGATGGCGGTGGGAAACTGTGTCTGCCTAGATGCTCTCTTAGCTCATTTCTATGTCTTATCATTTCCTGGTTTGTTGGAATGCCCTGCGATGACCCATTGCATCACTAACCCTAAGGCGTGTGTATTAATCACGCTATCTATGTCTAAGATGCGCTGTGTGAGTTATGAATTGTTTCTGCTTCTTCTCAGTGCTTGCGAAGGTAATCTGGAATCAATAAAGATGACTAAGTTCTTATCTTTGGTGGTAAGTTATCAAAAACAGCATCCAGATTATACACTGTTGTTTGTGTGACTGTTATTTCTGCTTCATAACTGTTGCGGACTTTCACAACACGGGCAACATAATTCTTGTGCTGTTCCATATGAATAATGTATTAGAATTGCATATGCAGCTTAGATAGAGGCTACACTATCAGTGTATACATGTATACAGTCATATAGATAAGTATCGATGGTTTTCCTTGCGACTGTTGTTACTGATACTGGGTCAGAGTTTTTATCTGTTTTGCCATAGGTTTGTGTACAGATTGTTGGGTTTATTTAATTCAAATTTGCTGGCAGTTCTTTAATGACTCTTTATGTTTGTATATGTTTCTTGAGTGGATAGCGTTCCTCTTGTTTGTTCCTGATATTCTGCAAAGTCGTGATCTGTTTAATTATTTGTTTTTGTGTCCACGCATCCACTAACAGAAGAGATATATACCAGATGTTTTAACAACAGTAAATATAAATAAATACCCGTTACTAACTGCTTGTCTATATTTCATAAATTATACTGCAGGGCATGTTGGATCTTTTACTACTGACACAGGCCCCTCGCAATAAGGTTTTATCAGTTTAATTGATTTGGTAACGGCTTGTGAAAAATAAATACAAGTCACTTACTAATGTATACGCGTTCAGTACGCTACAGACATTCGGTTGTCAAAGAGTTGACCATGCGTTGAATATACAAAGATCAATGCTGACGGAAATGTGAACGAAAACAGTAACGCTTGAAAAAGACCAACCAATTTAGTAGCATTTATAATTTTAAAAAGACAAGAATGTACATTTAGGGCCGACGTTGAATCTGAGGACTCAGGAAATAAAGGCATGTACAAAGCACTCCTAGACATTGAACCAATCTTAAACTGCATACAGAATCAACAAATAAACTGTTTTGCTCAATTAGAGCGAATGTCGTGATATTTCTTACCATGCAAGGCATATATTACAAGAGAAGAAGGGAAAAGAGCAAGAGGCAGACCCTGGATAAGATGGACAAACAGCATCAATTGACAATGATTGAAGATATCCAACAGGCGATAACCAAAACTTGGTATCTGCCTCGACACCCGAACAGGTACAAGAGGAAGTGAAGAAAGAGACAAGGTGCTCTTGGAGGTTTTAGCGACTTTAATCCAACAATTGACAGACATTGAAAAACTGCATTGGTGGGGGTCCTCATCGGCAGCACCGTGACGTCACAATATATTACAACATCTCGAACACTCAACTATGAAGAGCTTTCCTTCCCCATCTTCACTCCCAACTCTACACTAGAATAAGGTAGTCGAACTTTTGAATTCAGCATGCGTTATTGCTACTACAAAGGATGAGAGGTAGGGTTCGATCTCAACCGACGGCTTCCGGGTTCACCCAGCCTTAAATGGGTACCGGTTTTTTTTCTGGGAAAGTAAAACGGCATGGGCGTAATACCCACTACATTATCCCAAAAACCATGTGCTGAAGGTCTGTAAAATTTATGGTCACTAACACCATATTCCCTATACGCCACTTGGCGTGACGGGGGCTCTTTACTTTTTACTATGCACCATTGTTGAAAGTCATCTCAGAAAGTAAAATGCGCGATAAACAAAGTAGAAGCAGAGTAGGATTCAAGTGAACGAACATGTCTAAAGATGGGCAGGTGCACTTATGACACCTGGTACACATCAGGGTAAGAGTTCATGCGAGATGACCCGCCGTTGTAGCCAATCTTTGACGTGGAGACGGCACAAGATGGTGACTATATTACAATTCTGAAACGTGTTTATACAAAACTTACACCACAGAAATTCCACGCGTGCTCAAATGTATTTCGTTAGGATGGGACTACAATAGCAGATCAACAACAACAAATGTCACAAAAACCTCAGACAATGTGTCCTCAATAAATTATGGATAAACGCAAAACAGCAAAACACCACAAACTCTCTATATCTTTCTCCCCGTTTCTCTCTCTTTCTCTCTCCTTTATACTCTTTTTCTCTCTCCGTTTTCTCTCTTTCTCAGTTTTTCTCCCTTCCTCTCCGTCTACACTGAAAGGCAAAAAAATGGAAGAAAAAGAGGATTATTAAGTAAATTATCTTCCCTGTGTCCATAAACTACTTTCCCAGAGAGCAAACCTCTCATTAATGAATCAATGGTCTTCCAATAGCCTGGTTTTATTGGGTGTCATTGCTAGATATATACTGCTAATCTATACATTAATGTTTCAGCTATTCCAGCTTCATCGTGTAAATTATGGATTAAGAGTCCAGGCATATCGGCATCTAATAATTACCACAAGAATATAGTTACCTTCTGTCACGATAAGTGAAAATACGAATAAACAGAGTGTCATTCAACCTCAACTTGCCAACCTTTTATAAATACAATAGATGTTTCAATATGTTTTTGTTCAGCTATTAATGGCTAATTTATAATTAAAACGGTCAACATGTAAATTCGTCACTTATGATAATAAATTGCTTTGCTTTATTGTGTACTTACTGTGATTACATTATATGACGGTTTCAATAAACATGACTTCCTTCAAAAATAGCATGTGTTAATGTCTCTGGCAAGAATGATGTTTTGAAGACTCGTGTTGATTGAAGCGTTTTTTTTTTAAAGCGTGTACTAAATGACTTAATAATAGACCCATTTATCATCAGCGATGACCACGTTATGAACAGTTTTACTAACTCGTTGGTAGCTCTACAGACATTCTGAAGCCAATTACTGTTCAGGTTCTTTCTGTTTTCTGTTCTAACATGAAATTTCTTACATAGGAGTGATCGTACGCAAATGTCTGCGCCTAGCCTGTCATATCATTCATAACTGTGAACTCGAGTTGATTTGTGTATTAACGGGACAAATATGCAACAGCCTATGTTACTTTCTGCTGTAACATATCAAAACTCTGTAACATCATATATTACTTTCTGTTGTAACATATCAAAACTCTTAAACAGCCAATGTTACTTTCCCTGTAACATATTAAAACTCTTTCACAGTCAACGTTACATTCTTCTGTAACATAACAAAACTCTTTTACAGGTTACGGTTCATTCTGTTGTAACATATCAAAACTTGTTCACAGACTACGTTACTTTCGCTGTTTATGTCAAAAGAGAACTACTAAACACAATTCAAACATGACAAATGCGATTTTTGGGCCATGTTAAAAGACACAACAGCCTACTAAGAGTAAACCTGGAGGGGAAAATACAAAATAAAAGAGGCAGAGGCAGATCAAGACTAACATGGACGAGTAACATAAAAGATGGACAAATCAGCCTATAACAACCTGCACCATCAAAGCACGAGACAGAGCAGAATGGCGCTCCATGAAGGCAGCTTAAAAAGTAAAGTGTCGTCATCTTCAGGGTCAAATTTTGATGATTTATACATATCCCATCAGAACTCAGCAAATTTTCATTGATTCTATGCAAGTCACAATATTTTTCAGAATAAAAAATCATCATCATCACGTGCCATACCGGATGACCTAGGCGATCATGTCCTCCACAATCTTCTATCTACAGTACATCGTACCAGTTCTGTTGTTGACTGTTTTCCATGCCATGACACCAAGCTATCCAGCGTTTTCTCTTTTTGTCGTCCGCGATCTCTCTTTCCTTTTATTTTGCCAGTTGTAATCAAGTATTAATTACAATACCAGACAGCTTAAGAGAATGGCTTGGCAGAAGCTCAACAACAGAAATGATAAATAACTGTCGTGATCGAAAGTTGTGGAGAGACATGATCACCTACGCCAGCAGACCCGGTACTTGATGATGATGATGATAAATCAAGTAGTCCAACTTTCCTCTTCTCATGACGTGCCAAAAACATGTTGATGGTTTCTTTCTGATGTTTCTTATGAGTTCCCTTTTTGTGTTGGCCTCTTTGAGAATTTCTTCATTTGTCTTTTTAGCTGTCCAGGGAACTTTCAACGTTCTTCTGAGAAATCACTGTGGCCTTTAATCTTCTTTTCATTTGTTTGTTCACTGCCCATGATTCGCTTCCATAGGTCAGAATCGGTTCTATATAACACCGATGATCTCTCTTTTTCACTTCTAACAAATATCTCTTTGGAAGGAGCTAGAAGATTATTGCTGTCACATTGCTGGTTGTGTAGCTTGCTTGTCCTTTTGCAGTTATTAACAACCCTCTGGTTTCGTTTGTCCACATTTTCCTCGTTATTCTTTTACCTGTAAGCCTGAGTTTGTTTGCGGAAAGAAGAGATGGGGAGTAGGGTACACTGTGCTCAGATTTAACTTTGGTGTTCTATATAAACTATTTCTGGAAAAATCTAAAGCTATTCTTAATTTCATTCTTTCACTCAATCATTACTTTGTTTTCAGCATATTTCTTATGCATCTCATTTCTCTTGATGTAATTTGACGTTTGTCTCTTTCAATCTGTCTTTGTCTGCCATTTGTAGCATAATGAAAGTATAAACTGCTAATTTATGCATGTCCTGTTTGCTTGTGCAGCAATGTTGTGCTTGTTCATGAAAGACACAAGCTATAATTCGTTATTACCTAAATCGCTGTTGTCTTATTTGTCGACTTTCTTAGTTGGTTTTTTTTTCTCTGACTTTCATTGGGTGTAAGTTTTTATATATTTGTTGAAATAGTGTTTCTTCATTCTCAATTTATTCTTTTCAGAAATTTGATTGAAACAGACAAAATAACTTTTCCAAAAATTGATGAAAAGTATACATGTTCATAACTCATATACCTCACTGGCTATACACACTTCTAGGTAGATGGATATATATAAATGCAGGTGAACTGTTAAATAGTATCAAGTTGGACTCACTTCAAGAATATTTTACAGACGGCGCAGATATCAGGTAAGTGAATTTAGCGGATCTCTGTAACGTTAAGTCTAGCGTTTACCTTTCGTTTCAACAAATGCCTGCTAGAATACATTGTGAAACAATGGCGCCCAACAGTATCCAGGCTGAAAATTATCAACAACTCATAGCTGATTGTTTGTGTTAGAATCAGAAGTTACAAGTGATCAATATCCAACTCCACCTCCCAGCAGTGCTACTGAAAACAGCCTAAACAGTTTGTCCAAGCCTGTACGGATCGAAGCGGGAAGGCAATCCGCCGGTCCAAAACGTCACGCTGATGTGTTTGACCTCAATACACAGAATATTGTAACATGATGGGAAGAATAAACACAACACATCTACGCTCACTTAACGCTCTTTAAGTGCCTGAACATGGATTTGAATAGATGTAAGGAGTACTCACCATCAGAAGGTTACAACGTTTTACTTGTATGGCCATGTAAACTATTATTAAAACAGGTAAATGAGTTTAAATATTTGGGAACTTTGTTAACCTCAGACGGAAGATGTACAAAAGAGGTAAAATGCAGAATGGCTCAGGCAAAATCAGCTTTCCAAAAAATGAGGAAGATACTATGCAATCCATTTTTGACAACAGAAACAAGAAAATGAGTTCTTAAATGTTATGTAGAGCCAGTCTTAACATATGGATGTGAATCATGGACAATAGGACAACAGACAAGAAAAACACTGGAGTCTGTAGAAATGTGGTTTTACAGAAGAATGTTGAGAATACCATGTACAGCTAAGAAGAGTAATGAAAACGTTCTGAAAGAGGCCAACGCAAAAAGAGAGCTAATTTATAATATTTGGAAGAAATAATCCTCACTTTTTGGCCATGTATTGAGAAGAGAACAGCTGGATTATATTGTAACAACTAGGAAAATGGAGGAACGAAGAGACAGAGGGAAACAACGAGAAAAGATACCAGACAGCTTAAGAGAATGGCTTGGCAGAAGGTCTACAACAGAAATGATGAATAGCTGTCGAGATCGAAAGTTGTGGAGAGACACGATCACCTCGCTAGCAGGCACGGTACTTGACGATGGTGATTAAACTATAATTTCAAGATAGTTTTCTTCTTCTACCTTTCAGCTCCCTGTGGAGCAAAGGTCTTCAACAAACACTTTCCAAGCCGTTCTGTTTCTTACCATTCGTTTAAGATCGTTCCATTACTTCCCCATCATCTTCATCTCTGCTTCTTTCTGTCTTCTCCAAGAATTCCCTGGTCGTCCTCTGTGTCTCTTTCCCTGGGGATTCCAAAAAAGAGCCTGTTGTGTTATACTCTCTGTTGACTAACGCAGTGTATGTCCTATCCAGCGCCATCGTCATCGCTGTATCTTTATCCACTGGTATTTGACTGGTACAGTTCCATAATTCTATGTTAGTGATTTTGTCCTACCATTATTTAATTAAGATAGTGCCTGTCTTATCTATGGTAACACTAACAGATGACACGTCAAACGTGTATTTAAGTTAAGTACATTAAAGAACCTAAGGTTCTGAACATTATGTGCCGCTGTACATGCAAGAAATAAATACAAGAAATCAGCAGGAATGACGTAGCCTATCCATTCCTCGCCACGGTATCCACTCCTCGCCAGCGTTGATATTGGTAAGCCCACATATCTGTTTGATGACATTTTCTGCTCATTCAATGGGCAATGCAACAATGTATGCATGCAATGGGCAATACCACAATGTATTCATGCAATGGGCAATACCACAATGTATTCATACAATGGGTAATACCACAATGTATTCATACAATGGGCAATACCACAATACGAAGGTGTCAGCTCACAAGCTGATGGGTTCATAAAAACAAATTACAGCGCCTACGTAAAACCTTTCCATAGGATCACTAAAGAGAGGATCATCATCGAGTGCCGTCTCCGCAACGAAGGTTGGCTGCCATGGTATGCCATTCTGCTCTGTCTCTTGCTTTGATGGTGCAGGTTGTCATAGGCTGATTTGTCCATCTTTTGATGTTACTCGTCCATGTTAGTCTTGGTCTGCATCTGCCTCTTTTACCTTGTATTTTCCCCTCCAGGATTACTTTTATTAGGCTGTTGTGTCTTTTAACATGGCCCCAAAATCGTATTTGTCTTGTTTGAATTGTGCTTGGTAGTTCTCTTTCATTTCTAGTTGTTTTAAGACTTCATCGTTTGTTTTCTTTTTCTTCCATTCAATTCTACCTATTCTTCTATATATCCACATTTCAAAGGCTTCAATTCTCTGTTCTGTTTTCTTGAATCTAATCATGTTTCTGCACCAGATAGGAATATTGAGAAGATGTAACATTTTGCTATTCTTTGTTTTAGCCCTGGTGTTATTTGTTTTGATGTTAGTATACTTTTCATGACATTAAAATTACTTTTTGCCATACCTATTCTCTTGTTTATTTCAGTTGTACATTTTTCATCACTGGTTATAGTATGTCCAAGGTAGTTGTAGTTTTGAACTGTCTCCAAGTCTATTCTTTCAATTTTGATATCCACTTGTAGGTTTTGAGTATTTTCTTTGTTTATGATCATAGTTTTAGTCTTTTTGATATTCATATGTAGTCCATATTTTTTTGCTTGTCATGTTTATTTCATTAAGTAATTGTTGTAGATCTTTAGTATTGTCTGCTAGTAATACAGTATCAACAGCATATCTTAGTTTATTGATTATCTATCTTTCCATTAATGTTTAGGCCTGGCATCTCTGTGATGTTTTTAAAGATTTGCTCAGTGTATCGATTGAACATGCTTGGTGATAGGATGCATCCTTGTCTTACTCTGCTAGTAGTACATTGTCGTCAGCATATCTTAGGTTATTCAGAAGTTGTTACAGAAAAGCAAGACTGCCTAACGTGATTCTGACCACATGACAAATAAATGTGTCTATGATCATAGAAGAGATATGGGCACTAGCACTCTAATTACCTGTAAGCAAGAAAGGGAGACGAGTAATTTACAAGATAATATCATTATATTTGTATTTAATTATAAAACATATCCTAGATACCTCTGTGTCAGAATCATCTCAACCCTACCCTCATCTCCCATGGGTGATCGGTTTCTATATAAGCCAAGTTTGAAAATGGCAAGCAGAAAATTCTCTTCCTGATAAAAAAATATGGCCTTTCATAATATTGACAAGATTGTTCAAAGATAGGAAGAGTAAAAAATATTGGAACAAAGCCGGTTTTCTTTCAACTTTGTACTCCAGTCATGGCTGAGTTTTCATTTTCTTCTTTCTGTTAAATACCAATAAAGCAGCTACATGAAAAGGGCTTTAGACAATACACGGAATCTGAGTACTATGAATACGGTCTAGTATACAAGAGCAAGTGTATGACATGATAAAGCAATGAATAATGATAGATCTTTGTGATATGTTGTTACAAACATTATATCATCAAGTGTCATGTCTGCTGGCGTAGATGATTATGTCTCTCCACAACTTTCTGTCTCTACAGCTGTTTTTAAATTATGTTGCTGATTTCCTATCAAACCGTTCACTTTAATTGTCTTCAGTCTTATCTATCTGTTTTCCTCACTTTCTTCTTCCCCTCAATTTCTCAAGTTGTCACAATGTTTTATATATTTTTTTCCTTCTCATTACATGGTAATAAAAAATATTATTGATTCTACTGATGTTGCAAATAACTATCGTTTTAGATTCCCCCTTATTTAATAACTTCTTCAATACTCTTTTTAGCTGTCCGTGGTATTCACAATATTCTTCTTTCAAATCACATTTCAGTGACTTCTAGTGATTTTCTTTTCAGCTGTCCCATTTACTTAGATTCATATCCAAATATCATGACTGGCTCGACATAAATCTGTTAAACCAAAGCGGGAGTATGTATCGGAACATAAGCAACTTCCTTTCCAGATGAGGTATGACGATTCTAGACTAACTAACGGTAACAAATGCTGACATCGCCAACATTTTCTCATGAAAAACTCAAACTTTTTTTGTTTATTAGTATTAATTTATTCATGTTTCTTGACACTGCATATTAAGTGTAACGTCCTCAATCTCTTGTTTTTTTATTCTGTTCCTATAATTTTGTATACCAGATAGCTTGGTGTCATGCCATGGGAAACTGTTAACAACAGAATTGATACGTTGCACTGTGGATGGACATGAACGCCTACGCCAACTGGTATGACATATGATGATGATGATGATGATGATTAATTTCGTATCTTGTATTTTGTTTTGCTATCCTCACTGATCAGAAAATGTTTCCTATTTGCCTAAAGCACAAACATTGTGGGTGTTGGTTGAATCTATTGTCTGATATGTCAAATTATGTGGTTGACAAATATGACAGAATATCGAAGCACGTAGTGCAGCGTGGTACGCAAGCTACCTGGCATGTCAATTATGACATCAACACTCACCCTTTACAGTTAACACTTCCGGAGCAGCAAGAAACCCTCTACACCAGCTGACCTAAAGTACAGTATTGTATTGTAAGAAAACACTAATATAGTTATAGTAACATGCTAGCAAATTTATACTTTTATATTCTACAAATGTTATTATAATGGTCAGAACAGTAGCATGCTACATAGGCCACTTCAAAGTTAGATCAGGTATAAGACAGGGAGAGGTGCGTACAATACCCCTTACTGTTTATTACGTACATGGACCATATATGCAACTAGCCAACCCATCAGAGATAGAGGAAATCAACGAGCTTTTATTTAAAGACGACCAGACTAATACACGAAACAATAGAAGACCTACAAGAACACTTAAATTCAGCATCTCAGGCACAAAATACAACATGAAAATCAACAACAAAATAAAAGTCATGAATGTCGCCAAAAATAAACAGAATATCAACATAACTATAGAAGGCAGACAACTAAAACAAGTCGAGGAATTCAAATACCTAGGAAGTTTAATGACAAACGATAATTCTCAAACAGCAGAGATAGAATCAAGATGCAGCAAAGCTTGTCAAGTCATCGGACAGTTATCACCACTATTGTCCAACAAGGAAATTACTCTGGAGGCAAAACGAGCACTATATAATACAATCTTCATCCCAACGTTGTGCTACCAATGTCAGACCTGGACCCTATATGCAAGAACAATAAGAAAAATAACATATAGAGAGATGAAATGTGTCAGACGAATGACAGGAAACAGTCTCAGAGATAAGATCAAAAATGAAGAACTGAGAAAAAAGCTAGGAATAGCCCCCGCCATAGAATATATAAGGAAACAACAGATAAAATGGTTTGGCCACGTGACAAGGCAGAAAGAACAAAACACAACACAACGATCCTTCAACAAACGTTGTGAGAACACCAGACCTAAGGGTCGACCACGAAAAAGATGAATCGATGGAATATTAGAAGCACTAGGAAACATAACAGCAGCAGATGCGAAAAGAAGAGCAAAAAGACCGAAAATTATATCTCCCCTCGACGCTGAAAGGCAGATGAGGAAGGAAAGAAGAAGAAGAAGTTACGATAATAGATTTTAAAAAACATTGAAATACCTCTTAGTTGACATCATCATTACTTAGTTCTTTGGAGCTCTTTGATACGTATTAGTTGATTTCATTTTCGTGGAACTTCGTTAACAATCGGTAGTTGACATAGTCAAAGTTAAACAGCTTCTCAATATTGTGAGAATGTTAGTCTAACTCTCTTATAGCTTAATATCGTAAGAGTCTTAGACTAACTCTCTTTATCGCTTAATATCGTAAGAGTCTTAGACTAACTCTCTTCATAGCTTAATATCGTAAGAGTCTTAGACTAACTCTCTTTATAGCTTAATATCGTAAGACTCTTAGACTAACTCTCTTTATAGCTTAATATCGTAAGAGTCTTAGACTAACTCTCTTTATAGTTTGATATCGTAAGAGTCTTAGATTAACTCTCTTTATAGCATAATATCGTAAGAGTCTTAATCTAACTCTCTTTATATCTTTATATCTTAATACCGTAATAATCTTAATCTAACTCTCTTGCAAGTTCCACTTGCACATCCACAGTAGCAAATTTAAAATTACTTAGTCAGAAATGAGTACACCAGGACTGACTTCTTTTTATACGATAATATAACACTGAAGAATATCTATTCCTGCCATCACAGCTACAGCATTCAACTCTGTGTACCTAGCACATGCGCGAATTATTTGTTTCTTGATAAAACTAATCTGTTTTACTAAGTAGCCAAAAATGTAAATGATTTCCAGGAAAACAAATCGCCGGGCGCGTTCATCTATTTTGAACGTTTGTAATTGCTGCCTTAAGCTAAACAATTTCCTCTAGATCTTCTCTGCTTGTCTTATACTAGTATCAAATCAGAATCACAATTCTGCTGGTTTTGTACAAGAATCAAACCAGAATCACAATTCTACTTGTTTTGTTATGGTTATGGAAGGCCTCGTCATCACTGCAAACGAATTAAAATCCATAATTGTTCAACCACCCTGCCAGTGGTATCATTTGAATGAGTATACTGCTTGTCTTGTACTAGTATCAAACCAGAATCACAATTCTGCTTGTCTTGTACTAGTATCAGACCAGAATCACAATTACGCTTGTCTTGTACTAGTATTAGCCCAGAATCACAATTCCGCTTGTCTTGTACTAGTATCAGACCAGAATCACAATTCTGCTTGTCATGTACTAGTATCAAACCAGAATCACAATTCTGCTTGTCTTGTACTAGTATCAGACCAGAATCACAATTCCGCTTATCTTGTAGTAGTATCAGACCAGAATCACAACTCTGCTTGTCTTGTACTAGTATCAGACCAGAATCACAACTCTGCTTGTCTTGTACTAGTATCAGACCAGAATCACAACTCTGCTTGTCTTGTACTAGTATCAGACCAGAACCACAATTCCGCTTGTCTTGTACTAGTATTAGACCAGAATCACAATTCCGCTTGTCTTGTACTAGTATCAGACCAGAATCACAACTCTGCTTGTCTTGTACTAGTATCATACCAGAATCACAATTCCGCTTGTCTTGTACTCGTATCAGACCAGATTCACAATTCTGCTTGTCTTGTACTAGTGTCAGACCAGAATCACAATTCCGCTTGTCTTGTACTAGTATCAGACCAGAATCACAATTCTGCTTGTCTTGTACTAGTATCAGACCATAATCACAATTCCGCTTGTCTTGTACTAGTATCAGACCAGAATCACAATTCCTCTTGTCTTGTACTAGTATCAAACCAGAATCACAATTCTGCTTGTCTTGTACTAGTATCAAACCAGAATCACAATTCTGCTTGTTTTGTACTAGTATCAGACAAGAATCACAATTCCGCTTGTCTTGTACTAGTATCAGACCAGAATCACAATTCCGCTTGTCTTGTACTAGTATCAGACCAGAATCACAATTTTGCTTGTCTTGTAATAGTATCAGACCAGAATCACAATTCCGCTTGTGTTGTACTAGTATCAGACCAGAATCACAATTCCGCTTGTCTTGTACCAGTATCAGACCAGAATCATAATTCCGCTTGTCTTGTACTAGTATCAGACCAGAATCACAATTCCGCTTGTCTTGTACTAGTATCAGACCAGAATCATAATTCCGCTTGTCTTGTACTAGTATCAAACCAGAATCACAATTCTGCTTGACTTGTACTAGTATCAGACAAGAATCACAATTCTGCTTGTCTTGTACTAGTATCAGACCAGAATCACAATTCTGCTTGTCTTGTACTAGTATCAGACCAGAATCACAATTTTGCTTGTCTTGTACTAGTATCAGACCAGAATCACAATTCTGCTTGTCTTGTACTAGTATCAGACCAGAATCACAATTCTGCTTGTCTTGTACTAGTATCAGACCTGAATCATAATTCCGCTTGTCTTGTACTAGTATCAGACCAGATTCACAATTCTGCTTGTCTTGTATTAGTGTCATACCAGAATCACAATTCCGCTTGTCTTGTACTAGTATCAGACCAGAATCATAATTCCGCTTGTCTTGTACTAGAATCAGACAAGAATCACAATTCCGCTTGTCTTGTACTAGTATCAGACCAGAATCATAATTCCGCTTGTCTTGTACTAGTATCAAACCAGAATCACAATTCGGCTTGTCTTGTACTAGTATCAGACAAGAATCACAATTCTGCTTGTCTTGTACTAGTATCAGACCAGAATCACAATTCTGCTTGCCTTGTACTAGTATCAGACCAGAATCACAATTTTGCTTGTCTTGTACTAGTATCAGACCAGAATCACAATTCTGCTTGTCTTGCACTAGTATCAGACCAAAATCACAATTCCGCTTGTCTTGTACTAGTATCAGACCTGAATCATAATTCCGCTTGTCTTGTACTAGTATCAGACCAGAATCACAATTCCGCTTGTCTTGTACTAGTATCAGACCAGAATCACAATTCCGCTTGTCTTGTACTAGTATCAAACCAGAATCACAATTCTGCTTGTCTTATACTAGTATCAGACCATAATCACAATTCCGCTTGTCTTGTACTAGTATCAAATCAGAATCACAATTCCGCTTGTCTTGTACTAGTATCAAACCAGAATCACAATTCTGCTTGTCTTGTACTAGTATCAGACGAGAATCACACTTCTGCTTGTCTTGTACTAGTATCAGAAGAGAATCACAATTCTGCTTGTCTTGTACTAGTATCAGACCAGAATCACAATTCTGCTTGTCTTGTACTAGTATCAGAGCAGAATCACAATTCCGCTTGTCTTGTACTAGTATCAAACCAGAATCACAACTCTGCTTGTCTTGTACTAGTATCAGACCAGATTCACAATTCCGCTTGTCTTGTACTAGTGTCAGACCAGATTCACAATTCTGCTTGTCTTGTACTTGTGTCAGACCAGAATCACAATTCCGCTTGTCTTGTACTAGTATCAGACCAGAATCACAATTCCGCTTGTCTTGTACTAGTATCAGACCAGAATCACAATTCTGCTTGTCTTGTACTAGTATCAGACCATAATCACAATTCCGCTTGTCTTGTACTAGTATCAGACCAGAATCACAATTCCTCTTATTTTGCGCTAGTATCAAACCAGAATCACAATTCTAATTGTCTTGTACTAGTATCAAATCAGAATCACAATTCTGCTGGTTTTGTACAAGAATCAAACCAGAATCACAATTCTACTTGTTTTGTTATGGTTATGGAAGGCCTCGTCATCACTGCAAACGAATTAAAATCCATAATTGTTCAACCACCCTGCCAGTGGTATCATTTGAATGAGTATACTGCTTGTCTTGTACTAGTATCAAACCAGAATCACAATTCTGCTTGTCTTGTATTAGTGTCATACCAGAATCACAATTCCGCTTGTCTTGTACTAGTATCAGACCAGAATCATAATTCCGCTTGTCTTGTACTAGAATCAGACAAGAATCACAATTCCGCTTGTCTTGTACTAGTATCAGACCAGAATCATAATTCCGCTTGTCTTGTACTAGTATCAAACCAGAATCACAATTCGGCTTGTCTTGTACTAGTATCAGACAAGAATCACAATTCTGCTTGTCTTGTACTAGTATCAGACCAGAATCACAATTCTGCTTGTCTTGCACTAGTATCAGACCAAAATCACAATTCCGCTTGTCTTGTACTAGTATCAGACCTGAATCATAATTCCGCTTGTCTTGTACTAGTATCAGACCAGAATCACAATTCCGCTTGTCTTGTACTAGTATCAGACCAGAATCACAATTCCGCTTGTCTTGTACTAGTATCAAACCAGAATCACAATTCTGCTTGTCTTATACTAGTATCAGACCATAATCACAATTCCGCTTGTCTTGTACTAGTATCAAATCAGAATCACAATTCCGCTTGTCTTGTACTAGTATCAAACCAGAATCACAATTCTGCTTGTCTTGTACTAGTATCAGACGAGAATCACACTTCTGCTTGTCTTGTACTAGTATCAGACGAGAATCACAATTCTGCTTGTCTTGTACTAGTATCAGACCAGAATCACAATTCTGCTTGTCTTGTACTAGTATCAGAGCAGAATCACAATTCCGCTTGTCTTGTACTAGTATCAAACCAGAATCACAACTCTGCTTGTCTTGTACTAGTATCAGACCAGATTCACAATTCCGCTTGTCTTGTACTAGTGTCAGACCAGATTCACAATTCTGCTTGTCTTGTACTTGTGTCAGACCAGAATCACAATTCCGCTTGTCTTGTAATAGTATCAGACCAGAATCACAATTCCGCTTGTCTTGTACTAGTATCAGACCAGAATCACAATTCTGCTTGTCTTGTACTAGTATCAGACCATAATCACAATTCCGCTTGTCTTGTACTAGTATCAGACCAGAATCACAATTCCTCTTGTCTTGCGCTAGTATCAAACCAGAATCACAATTCTACTTGTCTTGTACTAGTATCAAATCTGAATCACAATTCTGCTGGTTTTGTACAAGAATCAAACCAGAATCACAATTCTACTTGTTTTGTTATGGTTATGGAAGGCCTCGTCATCACTGCAAACGAATTAAAATCAATAATTGTTCAACCACCCTGCCAGTGGTATCATTTGAATGAGTATACTGCTTGTCTTGTACTAGTATCAAACCAGAATCACAATTCTGCTTGTCTTGTACTAGTATCAGACCAGAATCACAATTCCGCTTGTCTTGTACTAGTATTAGCCCAGAATCACAATTCCGCTTGTCTTGTACTAGTATCAGACCAGAATCACAATTCTGCTTGTCTTGTACTAGTATCAAACCAGAATCACAATTCTGCTTGTCTTGTACTAGTATCAGACCATAATCACAATTCTGCTTGTCTTGTACTAGTATCAGACCAGAATCACAACTCTGCTTGTCTTGTACTAGTATCAGACCAGAATCACAACACTGCTTGTCTTGTACTAGTATCAGACCAGAATCACAACTCTGCTTGTCTTGTACTAGTATCATACCAGAATCACAATTCCGCTTGTCTTGTACTCGTATCAGACCAGATTCACAATTCTGCTTGTCTTGTACTAGTATCAGACCAGAATCACAATTCCGCTTGTCTTGTACTAGTATCAAACCAGAATCACAATTCTGCTTGTCTTATACTAGTATCAGACCATAATCACAATTCCGCTTGTCTTGTACTAGTATCAGACCAGAATCACAATTCCCCTTGTCTTGTACTAGTATCAAACCAGAATCACAACTCTGCTTGTCTTGTACTAGTATCAGACCAGATTCACAATTCCGCTTGTCTTGTACTAGTGTCAGACCAGATTCACAATTCTGCTTGTCTTGTACTAGTGTCATACCAGAATCACAATTCCGCTTGTCTTGTACTAGTATCAGACCAGAATCACAATTCCGCTTGTCTTGTACTAGTATCAGACCAGAATCACAATTCTGCTTGTCTTGTACTAGTATCAGACCATAATCACAATTCCGCTTGTCTTGTACTAGTATCAGACCAGAATCACAATTCCGCTTGTCTTGTACTAGTATCAAACCAAAATCACAATTCTGCTTGTCTTGTACTAGTATCAAACCAGAATCACAATTCTGCTTGTCTTGTACTAGTATCAGACAAGAATCACAATTCCGCTTGTCTTGTACTAGTATCAGACCAGAACAACAATTCTGCTTGTCTTGTACTAGTATCAGACCAGAATCACAATTTTGCTTGTCTTGTACTAGTATCAGACCAGAATCACAATTCCGCTTGTCTTGTACTAGTATTAGACCAGAATCACAATTCCGCTTGTCTTGTACTAGTATCAGACCAGAATCATAATTCCGCTTGTCTTGTACTAGTATCAGACCAGAATCACAATTCTGCTTGTCTTGTACTAGTATCAGACCAGAATCACAATTCTGCTTGTCTTGTACTAGTATCAGACCAGAATCACAATTTTGCTTGTCTTGTACTAGTATCAGACCAGAATCACAATTCTGCTTGTCTTGTACTAGTATCAGACCAGAATCACAATTCTGCTTGTCTTGTACTAGTATCAGACCTGAATCATAATTCCGCTTGTCTTGTACTAGTATCAGACCAGATTCACAATTCTGCTTGTCTTGTATTAGTGTCACACCAGAATCACAATTCCGCTTGTCTTGTACTAGTATCAGACCAGAATCACAATTCCGCTTGTCTTGTACTAGTATCAGACCAGAATCACAATTCTGCTTGTCTTGTACTAGTATCAGACTATAATCACAATTCCGCTTGTCTTGTACTAGTATCAGACCAGAATCACAATTCCTCTTGTCTTGTACTAGTATCAAACCAGAATCACAATTCTGCTTGTCTTGTACTAGTATCAGACCAGAATCACAATTCTGCTTGACTTGTACTAGTATCAGACCAGAATCACAATTCCGCTTGTCTTGTACTAGTATCAGACCAGAATCACAATTCCGCTTGTCTTGTACTAGTATCAGACCAGAATTATAATTCCGCTTGTCTTGTACTAGTATCAGACCAGAATCACAATTCCGCTTGTCTTGTACTAGTATCAGACCAGAATCATAATTCTGCTTGTCTTGTACTAGTATCAAACCAGAATCACAATTCGGCTTGTCTTGTACTAGTATCAGACAAGAATCACAATTCTGCTTGTCTTGTACTAGTATCAGAGCAGAATCACAATTCTGCTTGTCTTGTACTAGTATCAGACCAGAATCACAATTTTGCTTGTCTTGTACTAGTATCAGACCAGAATCACAATTCTGCTTGTCTTGTACTAGTATCAGACCATAATCACAATTCTGCTTGTCTTGTACTAGTATCAGACCAGAATCACAATTCTGCTTGTCTTGTACTAGTATCAGACCAGAATCACAATTCTGCTTGTCTTGTACTAGTATCAGACCAAAATCACAATTCCGCTTGTCTTGTACTAGTATCAGACCTGAATCATAATTCCGCTTGTCTTGTACTAGTATCAGACCAGAATCACAATTCTGCTTGTCTTGTACTAGTATCAGACCATAATCACAATTCCGCTTGTCTTGTACTAGTATCAGACCAGAATCACAATTCCTCTTATTTTGCGCTAGTATCAAACCAGAATCACAATTCTAATTGTCTTGTACTAGTATCAAATCAGAATCACAATTCTGCTGGTTTTGTACAAGAATCAAACCAGAATCACAATTCTACTTGTTTTGTTATGGTTATGGAAGGCCTCGTCATCACTGCAAACGAATTAAAATCCATAATTGTTCAACCACCCTGCCAGTGGTATCATTTGAATGAGTATACTGCTTGTCTTGTACTAGTATCAAACCAGAATCACAATTCTGCTTGTCTTGTATTAGTGTCATACCAGAATCACAATTCCGCTTGTCTTGTACTAGTATCAGACCAGAATCATAATTCCGCTTGTCTTGTACTAGAATCAGACAAGAATCACAATTCCGCTTGTCTTGTACTAGTATCAGACCAGAATCATAATTCCGCTTGTCTTGTACTAGTATCAAACCAGAATCACAATTCGGCTTGTCTTGTACTAGTATCAGACAAGAATCACAATTCTGCTTGTCTTGTACTAGTATCAGACCAGAATCACAATTCTGCTTGTCTTGCACTAGTATCAGACCAAAATCACAATTCCGCTTGTCTTGTACTAGTATCAGACCTGAATCATAATTCCGCTTGTCTTGTACTAGTATCAGACCAGAATCACAATTCCGCTTGTCTTGTACTAGTATCAGACCAGAATCACAATTCCGCTTGTCTTGTACTAGTATCAAACCAGAATCACAATTCTGCTTGTCTTATACTAGTATCAGACCATAATCACAATTCCGCTTGTCTTGTACTAGTATCAAATCAGAATCACAATTCCGCTTGTCTTGTACTAGTATCAAACCAGAATCACAATTCTGCTTGTCTTGTACTAGTATCAGACGAGAATCACACTTCTGCTTGTCTTGTACTAGTATCAGACGAGAATCACAATTCTGCTTGTCTTGTACTAGTATCAGACCAGAATCACAATTCTGCTTGTCTTGTACTAGTATCAGAGCAGAATCACAATTCCGCTTGTCTTGTACTAGTATCAAACCAGAATCACAACTCTGCTTGTCTTGTACTAGTATCAGACCAGATTCACAATTCCGCTTGTCTTGTACTAGTGTCAGACCAGATTCACAATTCTGCTTGTCTTGTACTTGTGTCAGACCAGAATCACAATTCCGCTTGTCTTGTAATAGTATCAGACCAGAATCACAATTCCGCTTGTCTTGTACTAGTATCAGACCAGAATCACAATTCTGCTTGTCTTGTACTAGTATCAGACCATAATCACAATTCCGCTTGTCTTGTACTAGTATCAGACCAGAATCACAATTCCTCTTGTCTTGCGCTAGTATCAAACCAGAATCACAATTCTACTTGTCTTGTACTAGTATCAAATCTGAATCACAATTCTGCTGGTTTTGTACAAGAATCAAACCAGAATCACAATTCTACTTGTTTTGTTATGGTTATGGAAGGCCTCGTCATCACTGCAAACGAATTAAAATCCATAATTGTTCAACCACCCTGCCAGTGGTATCATTTGAATGAGTATACTGCTTGTCTTGTACTAGTATCAAACCAGAATCACAATTCTGCTTGTCTTGTACTAGTATCAGACCAGAATCACAATTCCGCTTGTCTTGTACTAGTATTAGCCCAGAATCACAATTCCGCTTGTCTTGTACTAGTATCAGACCAGAATCACAATTCTGCTTGTCTTGTACTAGTATCAAACCAGAATCACAATTCTGCTTGTCTTGTACTAGTATCAGACCATAATCACAATTCTGCTTGTCTTGTACTAGTATCAGACCAGAATCACAACTCTGCTTGTCTTGTACTAGTATCAGACCAGAATCACAACACTGCTTGTCTTGTACTAGTATCAGACCAGAATCACAACTCTGCTTGTCTTGTACTAGTATCATACCAGAATCACAATTCCGCTTGTCTTGTACTCGTATCAGACCAGATTCACAATTCTGCTTGTCTTGTACTAGTATCAGACCAGAATCACAATTCCGCTTGTCTTGTACTAGTATCAAACCAGAATCACAATTCTGCTTGTCTTATACTAGTATCAGACCATAATCACAATTCCGCTTGTCTTGTACTAGTATCAGACCAGAATCACAATTCCCCTTGTCTTGTACTAGTATCAAACCAGAATCACAACTCTGCTTGTCTTGTACTAGTATCAGACCAGATTCACAATTCCGCTTGTCTTGTACTAGTGTCAGACCAGATTCACAATTCTGCTTGTCTTGTACTAGTGTCATACCAGAATCACAATTCCGCTTGTCTTGTACTAGTATCAGACCAGAATCACAATTCCGCTTGTCTTGTACTAGTATCAGACCAGAATCACAATTCTGCTTGTCTTGTACTAGTATCAGACCAGAATCATAATTCCGCTTGTCTTGTACTAGTATCAGACCAGAATCACAATTCTGCTTGTCTTGTACTAGTATCAGACCAGAATCACAATTCTGCTTGTCTTGTACTAGTATCAGACCAGAATCACAATTTTGCTTGTCTTGTACTAGTATCAGACCAGAATCACAATTCTGCTTGTCTTGTACTAGTATCAGACCAGAATCACAATTCTGCTTGTCTTGTACTAGTATCAGACCTGAATCATAATTCCGCTTGTCTTGTACTAGTATCAGACCAGATTCACAATTCTGCTTGTCTTGTATTAGTGTCACACCAGAATCACAATTCCGCTTGTCTTGTACTAGTATCAGACCAGAATCACAATTCCGCTTGTCTTGTACTAGTATCAGACCAGAATCACAATTCTGCTTGTCTTGTACTAGTATCAGACTATAATCACAATTCCGCTTGTCTTGTACTAGTATCAGACCAGAATCACAATTCCTCTTGTCTTGTACTAGTATCAAACCAGAATCACAATTCTGCTTGTCTTGTACTAGTATCAGACCAGAATCACAATTCTGCTTGACTTGTACTAGTATCAGACCAGAATCACAATTCCGCTTGTCTTGTACTAGTATCAGACCAGAATCACAATTCCGCTTGTCTTGTACTAGTATCAGACCAGAATTATAATTCCGCTTGTCTTGTACTAGTATCAGACCAGAATCACAATTCCGCTTGTCTTGTACTAGTATCAGACCAGAATCATAATTCTGCTTGTCTTGTACTAGTATCAAACCAGAATCACAATTCGGCTTGTCTTGTACTAGTATCAGACAAGAATCACAATTCTGCTTGTCTTGTACTAGTATCAGAGCAGAATCACAATTCTGCTTGTCTTGTACTAGTATCAGACCAGAATCACAATTTTGCTTGTCTTGTACTAGTATCAGACCAGAATCACAATTCTGCTTGTCTTGTACTAGTATCAGACCATAATCACAATTCTGCTTGTCTTGTACTAGTATCAGACCAGAATCACAATTCTGCTTGTCTTGTACTAGTATCAGACCAGAATCACAATTCTGCTTGTCTTGTACTAGTATCAGACCAAAATCACAATTCCGCTTGTCTTGTACTAGTATCAGACCTGAATCATAATTCCGCTTGTCTTGTACTAGTATCAGACCAGAATCACAATTCTGCTTGTCTTGTACTAGTATCAGACCATAATCACAATTCCGCTTGTCTTGTACTAGTATCAGACCAGAATCACAATTCCTCTTATTTTGCGCTAGTATCAAACCAGAATCACAATTCTAATTGTCTTGTACTAGTATCAAATCAGAATCACAATTCTGCTGGTTTTGTACAAGAATCAAACCAGAATCACAATTCTACTTGTTTTGTTATGGTTATGGAAGGCCTCGTCATCACTGCAAACGAATTAAAATCCATAATTGTTCAACCACCCTGCCAGTGGTATCATTTGAATGAGTATACTGCTTGTCTTGTACTAGTATCAAACCAGAATCACAATTCTGCTTGTCTTGTATTAGTGTCATACCAGAATCACAATTCCGCTTGTCTTGTACTAGTATCAGACCAGAATCATAATTCCGCTTGTCTTGTACTAGAATCAGACAAGAATCACAATTCCGCTTGTCTTGTACTAGTATCAGACCAGAATCATAATTCCGCTTGTCTTGTACTAGTATCAAACCAGAATCACAATTCGGCTTGTCTTGTACTAGTATCAGACAAGAATCACAATTCTGCTTGTCTTGTACTAGTATCAGACCAGAATCACAATTCTGCTTGTCTTGCACTAGTATCAGACCAAAATCACAATTCCGCTTGTCTTGTACTAGTATCAGACCTGAATCATAATTCCGCTTGTCTTGTACTAGTATCAGACCAGAATCACAATTCCGCTTGTCTTGTACTAGTATCAGACCAGAATCACAATTCCGCTTGTCTTGTACTAGTATCAAACCAGAATCACAATTCTGCTTGTCTTATACTAGTATCAGACCATAATCACAATTCCGCTTGTCTTGTACTAGTATCAAATCAGAATCACAATTCCGCTTGTCTTGTACTAGTATCAAACCAGAATCACAATTCTGCTTGTCTTGTACTAGTATCAGACGAGAATCACACTTCTGCTTGTCTTGTACTAGTATCAGACGAGAATCACAATTCTGCTTGTCTTGTACTAGTATCAGACCAGAATCACAATTCTGCTTGTCTTGTACTAGTATCAGAGCAGAATCACAATTCCGCTTGTCTTGTACTAGTATCAAACCAGAATCACAACTCTGCTTGTCTTGTACTAGTATCAGACCAGATTCACAATTCCGCTTGTCTTGTACTAGTGTCAGACCAGATTCACAATTCTGCTTGTCTTGTACTTGTGTCAGACCAGAATCACAATTCCGCTTGTCTTGTAATAGTATCAGACCAGAATCACAATTCCGCTTGTCTTGTACTAGTATCAGACCAGAATCACAATTCTGCTTGTCTTGTACTAGTATCAGACCATAATCACAATTCCGCTTGTCTTGTACTAGTATCAGACCAGAATCACAATTCCTCTTGTCTTGCGCTAGTATCAAACCAGAATCACAATTCTACTTGTCTTGTACTAGTATCAAATCTGAATCACAATTCTGCTGGTTTTGTACAAGAATCAAACCAGAATCACAATTCTACTTGTTTTGTTATGGTTATGGAAGGCCTCGTCATCACTGCAAACGAATTAAAATCCATAATTGTTCAACCACCCTGCCAGTGGTATCATTTGAATGAGTATACTGCTTGTCTTGTACTAGTATCAAACCAGAATCACAATTCTGCTTGTCTTGTACTAGTATCAGACCAGAATCACAATTCCGCTTGTCTTGTACTAGTATTAGCCCAGAATCACAATTCCGCTTGTCTTGTACTAGTATCAGAGCAGAATCACAATTCTGCTTGTCTTGTACTAGTATCAAACCAGAATCACAATTCTGCTTGTCTTGTACTAGTATCAGACCATAATCACAATTCTGCTTGTCTTGTACTAGTATCAGACCAGAATCACAACTCTGCTTGTCTTGTACTAGTATCAGACCAGAATCACAACACTGCTTGTCTTGTACTAGTATCAGACCAGAATCACAACTCTGCTTGTCTTGTACTAGTATCATACCAGAATCACAATTCCGCTTGTCTTGTACTCGTATCAGACCAGATTCACAATTCTGCTTGTCTTGTACTAGTATCAGACCAGAATCACAATTCCGCTTGTCTTGTACTAGTATCAAACCAGAATCACAATTCTGCTTGTCTTATACTAGTATCAGACCATAATCACAATTCCGTTTGTCTTGTACTAGTATCAGACCAGAATCACAATTCCCCTTGTCTTGTACTAGTATCAAACCAGAATCACAACTCTGCTTGTCTTGTACTAGTATCAGACCAGATTCACAATTCCGCTTGTCTTGTACTAGTGTCAGACCAGATTCACAATTCTGCTTGTCTTGTACTAGTGTCATACCAGAATCACAATTCCGCTTGTCTTGTACTAGTATCAGACCAGAATCACAATTCCGCTTGTCTTGTACTAGTATCAGACCAGAATCACAATTCTGCTTGTCTTGTACTAGTATCAGACCATAATCACAATTCCGCTTGTCTTGTACTAGTATCAGACCAGAATCACAATTCCGCTTGTCTTGTACTAGTATCAAACCAAAATCACAATTCTGCTTGTCTTGTACTAGTATCAAACCAGAATCACAATTCTGCTTGTCTTGTACTAGTATCAGACAAGAATCACAATTCCGCTTGTCTTGTACTAGTATCAGACCAGAACAACAATTCTGCTTGTCTTGTACTAGTATCAGACCAGAATCACAATTTTGCTTGTCTTGTACTAGTATCAGACCAGAATCACAATTCCGCTTGTCTTGTACTAGTATTAGACCAGAATCACAATTCCGCTTGTCTTGTACTAGTATCAGACCAGAATCATAATTCCGCTTGTCTTGTACTAGTATCAGACCAGAATCACAATTCTGCTTGTCTTGTACTAGTATCAGACCAGAATCACAATTCTGCTTGTCTTGTACTAGTATCAGACCAGAATCACAATTTTGCTTGTCTTGTACTAGTATCAGACCAGAATCACAATTCTGCTTGTCTTGTACTAGTATCAGACCAGAATCACAATTCTGCTTGTCTTGTACTAGTATCAGACCTGAATCATAATTCCGCTTGTCTTGTACTAGTATCAGACCAGATTCACAATTCTGCTTGTCTTGTATTAGTGTCACACCAGAATCACAATTCCGCTTGTCTTGTACTAGTATCAGACCAGAATCACAATTCCGCTTGTCTTGTACTAGTATCAGACCAGAATCACAATTCTGCTTGTCTTGTACTAGTATCAGACTATAATCACAATTCCGCTTGTCTTGTACTAGTATCAGACCAGAATCACAATTCCTCTTGTCTTGTACTAGTATCAAACCAGAATCACAATTCTGCTTGTCTTGTACTAGTATCAGACCAGAATCACAATTCTGCTTGACTTGTACTAGTATCAGACCAGAATCACAATTCCGCTTGTCTTGTACTAGTATCAGACCAGAATCACAATTCCGCTTGTCTTGTACTAGTATCAGACCAGAATTATAATTCCGCTTGTCTTGTACTAGTATCAGACCAGAATCACAATTCCGCTTGTCTTGTACTAGTATCAGACCAGAATCATAATTCTGCTTGTCTTGTACTAGTATCAAACCAGAATCACAATTCGGCTTGTCTTGTACTAGTATCAGACAAGAATCACAATTCTGCTTGTCTTGTACTAGTATCAGAGCAGAATCACAATTCTGCTTGTCTTGTACTAGTATCAGACCAGAATCACAATTTGCTTGTCTTGTACTAGTATCAGACCAGAATCACAATTCTGCTTGTCTTGTACTAGTATCAGACCATAATCACAATTCTGCTTGTCTTGTACTAGTATCAGACCAGAATCACAATTCTGCTTGTCTTGTACTAGTATCAGACCAGAATCACAATTCTGCTTGTCTTGTACTAGTATCAGACCAAAATCACAATTCCGCTTGTCTTGTACTAGTATCAGACCTGAATCATAATTCCGCTTGTCTTGTACTAGTATCAGACCAGAATCACAATTCCGCTTGTCTTGAACTAGTATCAGACCAGAATCACAATTCCGCTTGTCTTGTACTAGTATCAAACCAGAATCACAATTCTGCTTGTCTTATACTAGTATCAAACCATAATCACAATTCCGCTTGTCTTGTACTAGTATCAAATAAGAATCACAATTCCGCTTGTCTTGTACTAGTATCAAACCAGAATCACAATTCTGCTTGTCTTGTACTAGTATCAGACCAGAATCACAATTCCGCTTGTCTTGTACAAGTATCAGACCAGAATCACAATTCCGCTTGACTTGTACTAGTATCAAACCAGAATCACAATTCCGTTTGTCTTGTACTAGTATAAGACCAGATTCACAATTCCGCTTGTCTTGTACTAGTATCAGACGAGAATCACAATTCTGCTTGTCTTGTACTAGTGTCAGACGTGAATCACAATTCTGCTTGTCTTGTACTAGTATCAGACGAGAATCACAATTCTGCTTGTCTTGTACTAGTATCAGACCAGAATCACAATTCTGCTTGTCTTGTACTAGTGTCAGACGTGAATCACAATTCTGCTTGTCTTGTACTAGTATCAGACGAGAATCACAATTCTGCTTGTCTTGTACTAGTATCAGACCAGAATCACAATTCTGCTTGTCTTGTACTAGTATCAGAGCAGAATCACAATTCCGCTTGTCTTGTACTAGTATCAAACCAGAATCACAACTCTGCTTGTCTTGTACTAGTATCAGACCAGATTCACAATTCCGCTTGTCTTGTACTAGTGTCAGACCAGATTCACAATTCTGCTTGTCTTGTACTTGTGTCAGACCAGAATCACAATTCCGCTTGTCTTGTACTAGTATCAGACCAGAATCACAATTCCGATTGTCTTGTACTAGTATCAGACCAGAATCACAATTCTGCTTGTCTTGTACTAGTATCAGACCATACTCACAATTCCGCTTGTCTTGTACTAGTATCAGACCAGAATCACAATTCCTCTTGTCTTGTACTAGTATCAAACCAGAATCACAATTCTGCTTGTCTTGTACTAGTATCAAACCAGAATCACAATTCTGCTTGTCTTGTACTAGTATCAGACAAGATTCACAATTCCGCTTGTCTTGTACTAGTATCAGACCAAAATCACAATTCTGCTTGTCTTGTACTAGTATCAGACCAGAATCACAATTCCGCTTGTCTTGTACTAGTATCAGACCAGATTCACAATTCCGCTTGTCTTGTACTAGTATCAGACCAGAATCACAATTCCGCTTGTCTTGTACTAGTATCAGACCAGAATCACAATTCCGCTTGTCTTGTACTAGTATCAGACCAGAATCACAATTCTGCTTGTCTTGTACTAGTATCAGACCAGAATCACAATTCTGCTTGTCTTGTACTAGTATCAGACCAGAATCACAATTCCGCTTGTCTTGTACTAGTATCAGACCAGAATCATAATTCCGCTTGTCTTGTACTAGTATCAGACCAGAATAACAATTCCGCTTGTCTTGTACTAGTATCAGACCAGAATCATAATTCCGCTTGTCTTGTACTAGTATCAAACCAGAATCACAATTCTGCTTGTCTTGTACTAGTATCAGACCAGAATCACAATTCCGCTTGTCTTGTACTAGTATCAGACCAGAATCACAATTCTGCTTGTCTTGTACTAGTATCAGACCATAATCACAATTCCGCTTGTCTTGTACTAGTATCAGACCAGAATCACAATTCCTCTTGTCTTGTACTAGTATCAAACCAAAATCACAATTCTGCTTGTCTTGTACTAGTATCAAACCAGAATCACAATTCTGCTTGTCTTGTACTAGTATCAGAAAAGAATCACAATTCCGCTTGTCTTGTACTAGTATCAGACCAGAATCACAATTCTGCTTGTCTTGTACTAGTATCAGACCAGAATCACAATTTTACTTGTCTTGTACTAGTATCAGACCAGAATCACAATTCCGCTTGTCTTGTACTAGTATCAGACCAGAATCACAATTCCGCTTGTCTTGTACTAGTATCAGACCAGAATCATAATTCCGCTTGTCTTGTACTAGTATCAAACCAGAATCACAATTCCGCTTGTCTTGTACTAGTATCAGACCAGAATCACAATTCCGCTTGTCTTGTACTAGTATCAGACCAGAATCACAATTCTGCTTGTCTTGTACTAGTATCAGACCATAATCACAATTCCGCTTGTCTTGTACTAGTATCAGACCAGAATCACAATTCCTCTTGTCTTGTACTAGTATCAAACCAAAATCACAATTCTGCTTGTCTTGTACTAGTATCAAACCAGAATCACAATTCTGCTTGTCTTGTACTAGTATCAGACCAGAATAACAATTCTGCTTGTCTTGTACTAGTATCAGAGCAGAATCACAATTCCGCTTGTCTTGTACTAGTATCAAACCAGAATCACAATTCCGCTTGTCTTGTACTAGTATCAGACCAGAATCACAATTCTGCTTGTCTTGTACTAGTGTCATACCAGAATCACAATTCCGCTTGTCTTGTACTAGTATCAGACCAGAATCACAATTCCGCTTGTCTTGTACTAGTATCAGACCAGAATCACAATTCTGCTTGTCTTGTACTAGTATCAGACCATAATCACAATTCCGCTTGTCTTGTACTAGTATCAGACCAGAATCACAATTCCTCTTGTCTTGTACTAGTATCAAACCAAAATCACAATTCTGCTTGTCTTGTACTAGTATCAAACCAGAATCACAATTCTGCTTGTCTTGTACTAGTATCAGAAAAGAATCACAATTACGCTTGTCTTGTACTAGTATCAGACCAGAATCACAATTCTGCTTGTCTTGTACTAGTATCAGACCAGAATCACAATTTTACTTGTCTTGTACTAGTATCAGACCAGAATCACAATTCCGCTTGTCTTGTACTAGTATCAGACCAGAATCACAATTCCGCTTGTCTTGTACTAGTATCAGACCAGAATCATAATTCCGCTTTTCTTGTACTAGTATCAGACCAGAATCACAATTCCGCTTGTCTTGTACTAGTATCAGACCAGAATCATAATTCCGCTTGTCTTGTACTAGTATCAAACCAGAATCACAATTCTGCTTGTCTTGTACTAGTATCAGACAAGAATCACAATTCTGCTTGTCTTGTACTAGTATCAGACCAGAATCACAATTCTGCTTGTCTTGTACTAGTATCAGACCAGAATCACAATTTTGCTTGTCTTGTACTAGTATCAAACCAGAATCACAATTCTGCTTGTCTTGTACTAGTATCAGACCAGAATCACAATTCTGCTTGTCTTGTACTAGTATCAGACCTGAATCATAATTCCGCTTGTCTTGTACTAGTATCAGACCAGATTCACAATTCTGCTTGTCTTGTATTAGTGTCATACCAGAATCACAATTCCGCTTGTCTTGTACTAGTATCAGACCAGAATCACAATTCCGCTTGTCTTGTACTAGTATCAGACCAGAATCACAATTCTGCTTGTCTTGTACTAGTATCAGACCATAATCACAATTCCGCTTGTCTTGTACTAGTATCAGACCAGAATCACAATTCCTCTTGTCTTGTACTAGTATCAAACCAGAATCACAATTCTGCTTGTCTTGTACTAGTATCAGACCAGAATCACAATTTTGCTTGACTTGTACTAGTATCAGACCAGAATCACAATTCCGCTTGTCTTGTACTAGTATCAGACCAGAATCACAATTCCGCTTGTCTTGTACTAGTATCAGACCAGAATTATAATTCCGCTTGTCTTGTACTAGTATCAGACCAGAATCACAATTCCGCTTGTCTTGTACTAGTATCAGACCAGAATCATAATTCTGCTTGTCTTGTACTAGTATCAAACCAGAATCACAATTCTGCTTGTCTTGTACTAGTATCAGACAAGAATCACAATTCTGCTTGTCTTGTACTAGTATCAGACCTGAATCACAATTCTGCTTGTCTTGTACTAGTATCAGACCAGAATCACAATTTTGCTTGTCTTGTACTAGTATCAGACCAGAATCACAATTCTGCTTGTCTTGTACTAGTATCAGACCAAAATCACAATTCCGCTTGTCTTGTACTAGTATCAGACCTGAATCATAATTCCGCTTGTCTTGTACTAGTATCAGACCAGAATCACAATTCCGCTTGTCTTGAACTAGTATCAGACCAGAATCACAATTCCGCTTGTCTTGTACTAGTATCAAACCAGAATCACAATTCTGCTTGTCTTATACTAGTATCAGACCATAATCACAATTCCGCTTGTCTTGTACTAGTATCAAATCAGAATCACAATTCCGCTTGTCTTGTACTAGTATCAAACCAGAATCACAATTCTGCTTGTCTTGTACTAGTATCAAATCAGAATCACAATTCTGATTGTCTTGTACTAGTATCAGACCAGAATCACAATTCCGCTTGTCTTGTACTAGTATCAGACCTGAATCACAATTCCGCTTGACTTGTACTAGTATCAAACCAGAATCACAATTCCGTTTGTCTTGTACTAGTATCAGACCAGATTCACAATTCCGCTTGTCTTGTACTAGTATCAGACGAGAATCACAATTCTGCTTGTCTTGTACTACTATCAGACGTGAATCACAATTCTGCTTGTCTTGTACTAGTATCAGACGAGAATCACAATTCTGCTTGTCTTGTACTAGTATCAGACCAGAATCACAATTCTGCTTGTCTTGTACTAGTATCAGAGAAGAATCACAATTCCGCTTGTCTTGTACTAGTATCAAACCAGAATCACAATTCTGCTTGTCTTGTACTAGTATCAGACAAGAATCACAATTCCGCTTGTCTTGTACTAGTATCAGACCAGAATCACAATTCTGCTTGTCTTGTACTAGTATCAGACCAGAATCACAATTTTGCTTGTCTTGTACTAGTATCAAACCAGAATCACAATTCTGCTTGTCTTGTACTAGTATCAGACAAGAATCACAATTCTGCTTGTCTTGTACTAGTATCAGACCAGAATCACAATTCTGCTTGTCTTGTACTAGTATCAGACCAGAATCACAATTTTGCTTGTCTTGTACTAGTATCAGACCAGAATCACAATTCTGCTTGTCTTGTACTAGTATCAGACCAAAATCACAATTCCGCTTGTCTTGTACTAGTATCAGACCTGAATCATAATTCCGCTTGTCTTGTACTAGTATCAGACCAGAATCACAATTCCGCTTGTCTTGAACTAGTATCAGACCAGAATCACAATTCCGCTTGTCTTGTACTAGTATCAAACCAGAATCACAATTCTGCTTGTCTTATACTAGTATCAGACCATAATCACAATTCCGCTTGTCTTGTACTAGTATCAAATCAGAATCACAATTCCGCTTGTCTTGTACTAGTATCAAACCAGAATCACAATTCTGCTTGTCTTGTACTAGTATCAAATCAGAATCACAATTCTGCTTGTCTTGTACTAGTATCAGACCAGAATCACAATTCCGCTTGTCTTGTAATAGTATCAGACCAGAATCACAATTCCGCTTGACTTGTACTAGTATCAAACCAGAATCACAATTCCGTTTGTCTTGTACCAGTATCAGACCAGATTCACAATTCCGCTTGTCTTGTACTAGTATCAGACCAGAATCACAATTCTGCTTGTCTTGTACTAGTATCAGACGTGAATCACAATTCTGCTTGTCTTGTACTAGTATCAGACGAGAATCACAATTCTGCTTGTCTTGTACTAGTATCAGACCAGAATCACAATTCTGCTTGTCTTGTACTAGTATCAGACCAGATTCACAATTCCGCTTGTCTTGTACTAGTGTCAGACCAGATTCACAATTCTGCTTGTCTTGTACTTGTGTCAGACCAGAATCACAATTCCGCTTGTCTTGTACTAGTATCAGACCAGAATCACAATTCCGCTTGTCTTGTACTAGTATCAGACCAGAATCACAATTCTGCTTGTCTTGTACTAGTATCAGACCATAATCACAATTCCGCTTGTCTTGTACTAGTATCAGACCAGAATCACAATTCCTCTTGTCTTGTACTAGTATCAAACCAGAATCACAATTCTGCTTGTCTTGTACTAGTATCAAACCAGAATCACAATTCTGCTTGTCTTGTACTAGTATCAGACAAGAATCACAATTCCGCTTGTCTTGTACTAGTATCAGACCAGAATCACAATTCTGCTTGTCTTGTACTAGTATCAGACCAGAATCACAATTCCGCTTGTCTTGTACTAGTATCAGACCAGAATCACAATTCCGCTTGTCTTGTACTAGTATCAGACCAGAATCACAATTCCGCTAGTCTTGTACTAGTATCACACCAGAATCACAATTCCGCATGTCTTGTACTAGTATCAGACCAGAATCACAATTCTGCTTGTCTTGTACTAGTATCAGACCAGAATCACAATTCTGCTTGTCTTGTACTAGTATCAGACCAGAATCACAATTCCGCTTGTCTTGTACTAGTATCAGACCAGAATCACAATTCCGCTTGTCTTGTATTAGTATCAGACCAGAATCACAATTCCGCTTGTCTTGTACTAGTATCAGACCAGAATCATAATTCCACTTGTCTTGTACTAGTATCAAACCAGAATCACAATTCTGCTTGTCTTGTACTAGTATCAGACAAGAATCACAATTCTGCTTGTCTTGTACTATTATCAGACCAGAATCACAATTTTGCTTGTCTTGTACTAGTATCAGACCAGAATCACAATTCCGCTTGTCTTGTACTAGTATCAGACCAGAATCACAATTCCGCTTGTCTTGTACTAGTATCAGACCAGAATCACAATTCCGCTTGTCTTGTACTAGTATCAGACCTGAATCATAATTCCGCTTGTCTTGTACTAGTATCAGACCAGAATCACAATTCCGCTTGTCTTGAACTAGTATCAGACCAGAATCACAATTCCGCTTGTCTTGTACTAGTATCAAACCAGAATCACAATTCTGCTTGTCTTATACTAGTATCAGACCATAATCACAATTCCGCTTGTCTTGTACTAGTATCAAATCAGAATCACAATTCCGCTTGTCTTGTACTAGTATCAGACCTGAATCATAATTCCGCTTGTCTTGTACTAGTATCAGACCAGAATCACAATTCCGCTTGTCTTGAACTAGTATCAGACCAGAATCACAATTCCGCTTGTCTTGTACTAGTATCAAACCAGAATCACAATTCTGCTTGTCTTATACTAGTATCAGACCATAATCACAATTCCGCTTGTCTTGTACTAGTATCAAATCAGAATCACAATTCCGCTTGTCTTGTACTAGTATCAGACCAGAATCACAATTCTGCTTGTCTTGTACTAGTATCAAATCAGAATCACAATTCTGCTTGTCTTGTACTAGTATCAGACCAGAATCACAATTCCGCTTGTCTTGTAATAGTATCAGACCAGAATCACAATTCCGCTTGACTTGTACTAGTATCAAACCAGAATCACAATTCCGTTTGTCTTGTACTAGTATCAGACCAGATTCACAATTCCGCTTGTCTTGTACTAGTATCAGACGAGAATCACAATTCTGCTTGTCTTGTACTAGTATCAGACGTGAATCACAATTCTGCTTGTCTTGTACTAGTATCAGACGAGAATCACAATTCTGCTTGTCTTGTACTAGTATCAGACCAGAATCACAATTCTGCTTGTCTTGTACTAGTATCAGAGCAGAATCACAATTCCGCTTGTCTTGTACTAGTATCAAACCAGAATCACAACTCTGCTTGTCTTGTACTAGTATCAGACCAGATTCACAATTCCGCTTGTCTTGTACTAGTGTCAGACCAGATTCACAATTCTGCTTGTCTTGTACTTGTGTCAGACCAGAATCACAATTCCGCTTGTCTTGTACTAGTATCAGACCAGAATCACAATTCCGCTTGTCTTGTACTAGTATCAGACCAGAATCACAATTCTGCATGTCTTGTACTAGTATCAGACCATAATCACAATTCCGCTTGTCTTGTACTAGTATCAGACCAGAATCACAATTCCTCTTGTCTTGTACTAGTATCAAACCAGAATCACAATTCTGCTTGTCTTGTACTAGTATCAAACCAGAATCACAATTCTGCTTGTCTTGTACTAGTATCAGACAAGAATCACAATTCCGCTTGTCTTGTACTAGTATCAGACAAGAATCACAATTCTGCTTGTCTTGTACTAGTATCAGACCAGAATCACAATTCCGCTTGTCTTGTACTAGTATCAGACGAGAATCACAATTCCGCTTGTCTTGTACTAGTATCAGACCAGAATCACAATTCCGCTTGTCTTGTACTAGTATCAGACCAGAATCACAATTCCGCATGTCTTGTACTAGTATCAGACCAGAATCACAATTCTGCTTGTCTTGTACTAGTATCAGACCAGAATCACAATTCTGCTTGTCTTGTACTAGTATCAGACCAGAATCACAATTCCACTTGTCTTGTACTAGTATCAGACCAGAATCACAATTCCGCTTGTCTTGTACTAGTATCAGACCAGAATCACAATTCCGCTTGTCTTGTACTAGTATCAGACCAGAATCATAATTCCACTTGTCTTGTACTAGTATCAAACCAGAATCACAATTCTGCTTGTCTTGTACTAGTATCAGACAAGAATCACAATTCTGCTTGTCTTGTACTATTATCAGACCAGAATCACAATTTTGCTTGTCTTGTACTAGTATCAGACCAGAATCACAATTCCGCTTGTCTTGTACTAGTATCAGACCAGAATCACAATTCCGCTTGTCTTGTACTAGTATCAGACCAGAATCACAATTCCGCTTGTCTTGTACTAGTATCAGACCAGAATCACAATTCTGCTTGTCTTGTACTAGTATCAGACCAGAATCACAATTCTGCTTGTCTTGTACTAGTATCAAATCAGAATCACAATTCCGCTTGTCTTGTACTAGTATCAGACCAGAATCATAATTCCGCTTGTCTTGTACTAGTATCAGACCAGAATCACAATTCCGCTTGTCTTGTACTAGTATCAGACCAGAATCACAATTCCGCTTGTCTTGTACTAGTATCAAACCAGAATCACAATTCTGCTTGTCTTGTACTAGTATCAGACAAGAATCACAATTCTGCTTGTCTTGTACTAGTATCAGACTAGAATCACAATTTTGCTTGTCTTGTACTAGTATCAGACCAGAATCACAATTCTGCTTGTCTTGTACTAGTATCAGACCAGAATCACAATTCCGCTTGTCTTGTACTAGTATCAGACCAGAATCACAATTCTGCTTGTCTTGTACTAGTATCAAACCAGAATCACAATTCTGCTTGTCTTGTACTAGTATCAGACAAGAATCACAATTCCGCTTGTCTTGTACTAGTATCAGACCAGAATCACAATTCTGCTTGTCTTGTACTAGTATCAGACCAGAATCACAATTTTGCTTGTCTTGTACTAGTATCAGACCAGAATCACAATTCCGCTTGTCTTGTACTAGTATCAGACCAGAATCACAATTCCGCTTGTCTTGTACTAGTATCAGACCAGAATCATAATTCCGCTTGTCTTGTACTAGTATCAGACAAGAATCACAATTCTGCTTGTCTTGTACTAGTATCAGACCAGAATCACAATTTTGCTTGTCTTGTACTAGTATCAGACCAGAATCACAATTCTGCTTGTCTTGTACTAGTATCAGACCAGAATCACAATTCCACTTGTCTTGTACTAGTATCAGACCAGAATCACAATTCTGCTTGTCTTGTACTAGTATCAAACCAGAATCACAATTCTGCTTGTCTTGTACTAGTATCAGACAAGAATCACAATTCCGCTTGTCTTGTACTAGTATCAGACCAGAATCACAATTCTGCTTGTCTTGTACTAGTATCAGACCAGAATCACAATTTTGCTTGTCTTGTACTAGTATCAGACCAGAATCATAATTCCGCTTGTCTTGTACTAGTATCAGACCAGAATCACAATTCCGCTTGTCTTGTACTAGTATCAGACCAGAATCATAATTCCGCTTGTCTTGTACTAGTATCAGACCAGAATCACAATTCCGCTTGTCTTGTACTAGTATCAGACCAGAATCATAATTCCGCTTGTCTTGTACTAGTATCAAACCAGAATCACAATTCTGCTTGTCTTGTACTAGTATCAGACAAGAATCACAATTCTGCTTGTCTTGTACTAGTATCAGACCAGAATCACAATTCTGCTTGTCTTGTACTAGTATCAGACCAGAATCACAATTTTGCTTGTCTTGTACTAGTATCAGACCAGAATCACAATTCTGCTTGTCTTGTACTAGTATCAGACCAGAATCACAATTCTGCTTGTCTTGTACTAGTATCAGACCTGAATCATAATTCCGCTTGTCTTGTACTAGTATCAGACCAGATTCACAATTCCGCTTGTCTTGTACTAGTATCAGACCAGAATCACAATTCCGCTTGTCTTGTACTAGTATCAGACCAGAATCACAATTCTGCTTGTCTTGTACTAGTATCAGACCATAATCACAATTCCGCTTGTCTTGTACTAGTATCAGACCAGATTCACAATTCCTCTTGTCTTGTACTAGTATCAAACCAGAATCACAATTCTGCTTGTCTTGTACTAGTATCAGACCAGAATCACAATTTTGCATGACTTGTACTAGTATCAGACCAGAATCACAATTCCGCTTGTCTTGTACTAGTATCAGACCAGAATCACAATTCCGCTTGTCTTGTACTAGTATCAGACCAGAATTATAATTCCGCTTGTCTTGTACTAGTATCAGACCAGAATCACAATTCCGCTTGTCTTGTACTAGTATCAGACCAGAATCATAATTCTGCTTGTCTTGTACTAGTATCAAACCAGAATCACAATTCGGCTTGTCTTGTACTAGTATCAGACAAGAATCACAATTCTGCTTGTCTTGTACTGGTATCAGACCATAATCACAATTCTGCTTGTCTTGTACTAGTATCAGACCATAATCACAATTCCGCTTGTCTTGTACTAGTATCAGACCAGATTCACAATTCCTCTTGTCTTGTACTAGTATCAAACCAGAATCACAATTCTGCTTGTCTTGTACTAGTATCAGACCAGAATCACAATTTTGCTTGACTTGTACTAGTATCAGACCAGAATCACAATTCCGCTTGTCTTGTACTAGTATCAGACCAGAATCACAATTCCGCTTGTCTTGTACTAGTATCAGACCAGAATTATAATTCCACTTGTCTTGTACTAGTATCAGACCAGAATCACAATTCCGCTTGTCTTGTACTAGTATCAGACCAGAATCATAATTCTGCTTGTCTTGTACTAGTATCAAACCAGAATCACAATTCGGCTTGTCTTGTACTAGTATCAGACAAGAATCACAATTCTGCTTGTCTTGTACTAGTATCAGACCAGAATCACAATTCTGCTTGTCTTGTACTAGTATCAGACCAGAATCACAATTTTGCTTGTCTTGTACTAGTATCAGACCAGAATCACAATTCTGCTTGTCTTGTACTAGTATCAGACCAAAATCACAATTCCGCTTGTCTTGTACTAGTATCAGACCTGAATCATAATTCCGCTTGTCTTGTACTAGTATCAGACCAGAATCACAATTCCGCTTGTCTTGAACTAGTATCAGACCAGAATCACAATTCCGCTTGTCTTGTACTAGTATCAAACCAGAATCACAATTCTGCTTGTCTTATACTAGTATCAGACCAGAATCACAATTCCGCTTGTCTTGTACTAGTATCAAATCAGAATCACAATTCCGCTTGTCTTGTACTAGTATCAAACCAGAATCACAATTCTGCTTGTCTTGTACTAGTATCAAATCAGAATCACAATTCTGCTTGTCTTGTACTAGTATCAGACCAGAATCACAATTCCGCTTGTCTTGTACAAGTATCAGACCAGAATCACAATTCCGCTTGACTTGTACTAGTATCAAACCAGAATCACAATTCCGTTTGTCTTGTACTAGTATCAGACCAGATTCACAATTCGGCTTGTCTTGTACTAGTATCAGACCAGAATCACAATTCCGCTTGTCTTGTACTAGTATCAGACCAGAATCATAATTCCGCTTGTCTTGTACTAGTATCAGACAAGAATCACAATTCTGCTTGTCTTGTACTAGTATCAGACCAGAATCACAATTTTGCTTGTCTTGTACTAGTATCAGACCAGAATCACAATTCTGCTTGTCTTGTACTAGTATCAGACCAGAATCACAATTCCACTTGTCTTGTACTAGTATCAGACCAGAATCATAATTCTGCTTGTCTTGTACTAGTGTCAAACCAGAATCACAATTCTGCTTGTCTTGTACTAGTATCAGACAAGAATCACAATTCCGCTTGTCTTGTACTAGTATCAGACCAGAATCACAATTCTGCTTGTCTTGTACTAGTATCAGACCAGAATCACAATTTTGCTTGTCTTGTACTAGTATCAGACCAGAATCACAATTCCGCTTGTCTTGTACTAGTATCAGACCAGAATCACAATTCCGCTTGTCTTGTACTAGTATCAGACCAGAATCATAATTCCGCTTGTTTTGTACTAGTATCAGACCAGAATCACAATTCCGCTTGTCTTGTACTAGTATCAGACCAGAATCATAATTCCGCTTGTCTTGTACTAGTATCAAACCAGAATCACAATTCTGCTTGTCTTGTACTAGTATCAGACAAGAATCACAATTCTGCTTGTCTTGTACTAGTATCAGACCAGAATCACAATTCTGCTTGTCTTGTACTAGTATCAGACCAGAATCACAATTTTGCTTGTCTTGTACTAGTATCAGACCAGAATCACAATTCTGCTTGTCTTGTACTAGTATCAGACCAGAATCACAATTATGCTTGTCTTGTACTAGTATCAGACCTGAATCATAATTCCGCTTGTCTTGTACTAGTATCAGACCAGATTCACAATTCTGCTTGTCTTGTATTAGTGTCATACCAGAATCACAATTCCGCTTGTCTTGTACTAGTATCAGACCAGAATCACAATTCCGCTTGTCTTGTACTAGTATCAGACCAGAATCACAATTCTGCTTGTCTTGTACTAGTATCAGACCATAATCACAATTCCGCTTGTCTTGTACTAGTATCAGACCAGATTCACAATTCCTCTTGTCTTGTACTAGTATCAAACCAGAATCACAATTCTGCTTGTCTTGTACTAGTATCAGACCAGAATCACAATTTTGCTTGACTTGTACTAGTATCAGACCAGAATCACAATTCCGCTTGTCTTGTACTAGTATTAGACCAGAATCACAATTCCGCTTGTCTTGTACTAGTATCAGACCAGAATTATAATTCCGGTTGTCTTGTACTAGTATCAGACCAGAATCACAATTCCGCTTGTCTTGTACTAGTATCAGACCAGAATCATAATTCTGCTTGTCTTGTACTAGTATCAAACCAGAATCACAATTCGGCTTGTCTTGTACTAGTATCAGACAAGAATCACAATTCTGCTTGTCTTGTACTAGTATCAGACCAGAATCACAATTCTGCTTGTCTTGTACTAGTATCAGACCAGATTCACAATTTTGCTTGTCTTGTACTAGTATCAGACCAGAATCACAATTCTGCTTGTCTTGTACTAGTATCAGACCAAAATCACAATTCCGCTTGTCTTGTACTAGTATCAGACCTGAATCATAATTCCGCTTGTCTTGTACTAGTATCAGACCAGAATCACAATTCCGCTTGTCTTGAACTAGTATCAGACCAGAATCACAATTCCGCTTGTCTTGTACTAGTATCAAACCAGAATCACAATTCTGCTTGTCTTATACTAGTATCAGACCATAATCATAATTCCGCTTGTCTTGTACTAGTATCAAATCAGAATCACAATTCCGCTTGTCTTGTACTAGTATCAAACCAGAATCACAATTCTGCTTGTCTTGTACTAGTAGCAAATCAGAATCACAATTCTGCTTGTCTTGTACTAGTATCAGACCAGAATCACAATTCCGCTTGTCTTGTACAAGTATCAGACCAGAATCACAATTCCGCTTGACTTGTACTAGTATCAAACCAGAATCACAATTCCGTTTGTCTTGTACTAGTATCAGACCAGATTCACAATTCCGCTTGTCTTGTACTAGTATCAGACGAGAATCACAATTCTGCTTGTCTTGTACTAGTATCAGACGTGAATCACAATTCTGCTTGTCTTGTACTAGTATCAGACCAGAATCAAAATTCTGCTTGTCTTGTACTAGTATCAGAGCAGAATCACAATTCCGCTTGTCTTGTACTAGTATCAAACCAGAATCACAACTCTGCTTGTCTTGTACTAGTATCAAACCAGAATCACAATTCTGCTTGTCTTGTACTAGTATCAGACCAGAATCACAATTCCGCTTGTCTTGTACTAGTATCAGACCAGAATCACAATTCTGCTTGTCTTGTACTAGTATCAGACCAGAATCACAATTCCGCTTGTCTTGTACTAGTATCAGACCAGAATCACAATTCCGCTTGTCTTGTACTAGTATCAGACCAGAATCACAATTCCGCTTGTCTTGTACTAGTATCAGACCAGAATCACAATTCCGCTTGTCTTGTACTAGTATCAGACCAGAATCACAATTCCGCTTGTCTTGTACTAGTATCAGACCAGAATCACAATTCTGCTTGTCTTGTACTAGTATCAGACCAGAATCACAATTCCGCTTGTCTTGTACTAGTATCAGACCAGAATCATAATTCCGCTTGTCTTGTACTAGTATCAGACCAGAATCACAATTCCGCTTGTCTTGTACTAGTATCAGACCAGAATCATAATTCCGCTTGTCTTGTACTAGTATCAAACCAGAATCACAATTCTGCTTGTCTTGTACTAGTATCAGACAAGAATCACAATTCTGCTTGTCTTGTACTAGTATCAGACCAGAATCACAATTCTGCTTGTCTTGTACTAGTATCAGACCAGAATCACAATTTTGCTTGTCTTGTACTAGTATCAGACCAGAATCACAATTCTGCTTGTCTTGTACTAGTATCAGACCAGAATCACAATTCCGCTTGTCTTGTACTAGTATCAGACCAGAATCACAATTCTGCTTGTCTTGTACTAGTATCAGACCAGAATCACAATTCCGCTTGTCTTGTACTAGTATCAGACCAGAATCATAATTCCGCTTGTCTTGTACTAGTATCAGACCAGAATCACAATTCCGCTTGTCTTGTACTAGTATCAGACCAGAATCATAATTCCGCTTGTCTTGTACTAGTATCAGACCAGAATCACAATTCCGCTTGTCTTGTACTAGTATCAGACCAGAATCACAATTCCGCTTGTCTTGTACTAGTATCAGACCAAAATCACAATTCCGCTTGTCTTGTACTAGTATCAGACCAGAATCACAATTCCGCTTGTCTTGTACTAGTATAAGACCAGAATCACAACTCTACTTACTAAAGTGACTAAAGATTTATTTTTCAAGGGAATAATGACGTCAGATTAATCTTTATATTTGTCTTAAAGGAAACAGAAAGTTAACATCTCTAACCTGTGCCTTTAGATAATAAATATCAAAAAGCAGATTAACACGTCAAACTGTTGCACTGAAAATACAAAAAAAATATCAAAAAGAAGATTAACACGTCAAACTGTTGCACTGAAAATACAAAAATATCAAAAAGAAGATTAACACACCAAACTGTTGCACTGAAAATACAAAAATATCAAAAAGAAGATTAACACGCCAAACTGTTGCACTGAAAATACAGATGTATCAAAAAGAAGATTAACACGTCAAACTGTTGCACTGAAAATAGAAAAAAATTAAATCAGCGCTAACTTTTAAAATACCTTATTGATCGGATGTTCATTTTTAAGAATTTTTTTTAATTTCTAAATAGTGAGCCACACGCCATTAGTATTATCCAAGGACAGCTCTGGAAAAAAATGATTAAATTATGTATTTTAAATAGTTAAGTAACAAATAGAGATTTTAAACAATCATTAAGTTCGTGTCCTAGGAAAGAGAGTGGATGATCGAATGGAATAAAAGCAACCCGTTCTTCAGGTAAAGTAGACACAGGTCAGATGCTTCTTGCAACCACAAAGGTGTTTTTGATTTAAATCGCGAGTAAAATAAAATAAAAATATCACGTGTCCACCACGTGGTCTTTGCACTGACATTGCTGCCCTTAGACATCAATTTAAGGAATTCTCCCGCCCTCACGGACTCTGTCATATGTGGACCGCCCCATGTTTTTTTTTCCTTTGCCGTAGGGGAACTAATTCGTCGTAAATGCGATGAGAATGTTGTCTGAGAGGAACTAACTCGTCGTAAATGCGATGAGAATGTTTTCTGAGAGGAACTATCTCGTCGTAAATGCGATGTGAATGTTGTCTCAGAGGAACTAACTCGCCATAAATGCGATGTGAATGTTGTCTCAGAGGAACTAACTCGCCATAAATGCGATGTGAATGTTGTCTCAGAGGAACTAAATCGTCGTAAATGCGATGTGAATGTTTTCTGCGAGGAATAACTCGTCGTAGATGCGATGTGAATTTTTTCTGCGAGGAACTAAATCGTCGTAAATGCGATGTGAATGTTGTCTGAGAGGAACTAACTCGTCGTAAATGCGATGTGAATGTTGTCTGAGAGGAACAAACTCATCGTAAATGCGATGTGAATGTTGTCTGAGAGGAACTAACTCGTCGTAAATGCGGTGTGAATGTTTTCTGCGAGGAACTAAATCATCGTAAATGCGATATGAATGTTGTCTGAGAGGAACTAACTCGTCGTAAATACGATGTGAATGTTGTCTGAGAGGAACTAACTCGTCGTAAATGCGATGTGAATGTTGTCTGAGAGGAACTAAATCGTCGTAGATGCGATGTGAATGTTGTCTGCGAGGAACTAACTCATCGTAAATGCGATGTGAATGTTGTCTGAGAGGAACTAACTCGTCGTAAATGCGATGTTAATGTTGTTTGCGAGGAACTAACTCATCGTAAATGCGATGTGAATGTTACCTGAGATGAACTGACTCGTCGTAAATACGATATGAATGTTGTCTGCGAGGAACTAACTCACCGTAAATGCGATGTGAATGTTGCCTCTCTGCTTTACATGTCTGTTGCTTTAGCCCCAATAATTGGACCTAAACTACATAATGTAATGATTGCTAGACAAACTCTTCTTTACTGTTATTAATTTCTCAATCCATGAAATTGCTATCCATGTTTAAAAAAAAATAAAAAGCATCGTTTAAAGAGGGCAATGATCGTACAATTGTTATATCTGGTTTATTGCATAAATCTATCTCATATTATTTTCTGAATCTACAGCAGAAGGAGTAGGAGGTGCAAAGGAAAGAGTCGATGGTAAAGAAGGAAAGATGAGAAAGTAAAAGGATCGAATAAACAGAAAGAAAACGTAATGAGGAAGAAAATAAGCAGATGAGGAAAAAGATGCAATAAAGACTGCATAACGCAGTTCATTTGTCACGTGATATGTGACAGAATATTTATTTCAATTTGATCGATAAACTAAAAGAACTCTTCCATACTAGCTAACACATACTGTAACCTGGGTGTAGAACATAGACCCAAACAACGTAAAATAAACACAGAATGATATTAAGCAGCTGAACTAATAGAGAGAAGAGACAAAACAACGTTTCGGCAAAAATCCTCCGTCAGATACAAAATAAAAAATACACAAACATCGACACGATAGATATCTTAAAACAACGAAAATTTACAAACAAAAGTCAAGCACTTATCTGAAATGTAACATGGCGGAAAGAAACAATAAATAGCCACGATTGTACGTGCCAGTTGGTTACATGATTAATAGACAGTGGCCGTTGTAGGATTTTATAAGCCCAAAAATAGGCCGAACATGGAAAAGCTAGGAGTCTCGTGAGAATGGATGAAAGCAGTGATCATATGGGGTAGGATAAAAGAGAGAAACAGAGGAATAGAGAAAGAGAGAGAGAGAGAGAGAGAGAGAGAGAGAGAGAGAGAGAAGACAGGGGTAGTAAGGGGGATAAGGTCAAGAGAGGCAGTAAAGATAACACAGATAGGAATAAATAAATAAATATAGGACACAGGAAAGAATTGAGGAGTTGACCAGTGATTAAAGGAAAGAGTGAAAAGAGATTAAACCTCTGGGATGGAGAGTACAAAAACGAGATATGAGTCGGTTTTCCAAAGACTGTGGGGATCAATGGATCAAGGGACGATACCAGTAACGCGGAAGTGATGAGAGTTATGATGGTCTGGAGATCTGAATGGGAGAAGACAGGAGTGCCGGTGCCTGTTATGTCAAAATACGTCTTTAGACAGCTTTTACAGATGAAATGCAACTCGATCATAAAAGGAGACAGCAGTAAAACAAAGCGTTTGATAAATCAATAATATTGCAGAAGTCCTGCATCGAAATAGTAAAACCGCATCTTATCACGAGCACCACATACATCACAGACAGCATACAGAGATACGTTTATTCTTTCTCTGACTCTGTCCTTCCTCATCACAGACAGCATACAGAGATTCGTTTATTCTTTCTCTGACTCTGTCCTTCCTCATCACAGACAGCATACAGAGATACGTTTATTCTTTCTCTGACTCTGTCCTTCCTCATCACAGACAGCATACAGAGATACGTTTATTCTTTCTCTGACTCTGTCCTTCCTCATCACAGACAGCATACAGAGATACGTTTATTCTTTCTCTGACTCTGTCCTTCCTCATCACAGACAGCATACAGAGATACGTTTATTCTTTCTCTGACTCTGTCCTTCCTCATCACAGACAGCATACAGAGATACGTTTATTCTTTCTCTGACTCTGTCCTTCCTCATCACAGACAGCATACAGAGATACGTTTATTCTTTCTCTGACTCTGTCCTTCCTCATCACAGACAGCATACAGAGATACGTTTATTCTTTCTCTGACTCTGTCCTTCCTCATCACAGACAGCATACAGAGATACGTTTATTCTTTCTCTGACTCTGTCCTTCCTCTTTTGCTTATAGTTTTTTACCTTTGTTGTTTGGCTGGCCGTTTCTGCTGTTACATTTCCGAGTAATTCTACACTGTCATCTGTCTATCCTTTTTATGGCTGTCTTCTTGATGTGGCGTTTTTCTTAGCTTTTGCTGATCCACTTTGTGTATATAGTTCTTTCTACCTTGTGAAGTGGTCGGACCATCTAATGTGTTTATTCGTGTATATTCTACTTGGGTGTTGTTGTTCATGCATGTGGCACCGTCCTTGTTTTACAACAGTCTCTTCATGGCCCAAGATGAACATTTCAAAACAGAACGCAAAATCATTATCGCATCTTTGTGAATCCCTAGAGTCGTTTGAGAACGTTGTTTAATTGTATTTCCGTTACTGTATTAGACATATTTGCTGAGGTTTCCAAATATTTGTCTCGTAACAACACATGGCTGTGAAACGTGAACAACTGACAAATCTACTGAAAAATGCATCAATGCCTACGAGTGCAAGTGTTACAGATGAATCCTCAGAATAACATGAAATGAGGAAAAAAAAACAATTTGTCGATTTTGCAAAAAACGAAAATTCCAGAAAACTGGTTAATCAAAACAAAGAACTTGACACGTTTTGGTCATGAAAGTCAACATGTTTGTCTACAGAAGAAGTATGGAGGACACAGTTCCAGGTAATGTAATTGCGAGTGTGTAGCAGTAATTACAGAGTGTAAGACAAGATGGAAGTGTGGAGTATAAGTCGAGGGGAAAGTGAAAAGGGTTAACTAAAATAGAATCATCGAGTCCACAGAGAAAAGTAATAAGTGGTAAGAAGGATAGAAACATCGGGTCTTACAGGGACGATAAGGCGAAATTAGGAGCGAGAGAGAAATGTAAAACGGGGTATGATTGGTTGGAGGGAAAAACGTTAGAGAAAAGGATAGGTGAGAAGGTCAGTCGAGATAGAACGAGGGCTCAATGCGGATAGTTGTTGTTTTGACAACTGATAACGTGAGCATGGTTCGTGGTACACAACAGGATGATACAGTCAGTTTTAGTTGTGTGTTGCCGTTGCGTGAGGCGAACACTGCTTCTGGAACAGTGCAATGTAGAGTTATGTGTTGGTGCAAATTCAATCCGGAGACTGATTCTGTAATGTAGTTGTGCAAGTTAGACGCAAGGAAATTTTTCGGTGACAGTGAGCGAGACAGTCTCACAGCGTTCATGCTCAATAAGAAGTAGGTTATTGTAATGTAGTTGTGCAAGTTAGACGCAACGAAAAATTTAGGTGACAGTGAACGAGCCAGTTCACAGCGTTCATGCTCAATCAGGAGACTGATTCTGTAATGTAGTTGTGCAAGTTAGACGCAACGAACAATTTAGATGACAGTGAAGGAGCCAGTTCACAGCGTTCATGCTTAATCAAGGGACTGATTCTGTAATGTAGTTGTGCAAGTTAGACGCAACGAACAATTTAGATGACAGTGAACGAGACAATCTCAAGGAGTTCATGCTCAATAAGAAGTAGGTTATTGTAATGTAGTTGTGCAAGTTAGACGCAACGAACAATTTCGGTGACAGTGGGCGAGACAGTCTTACAGCGTTCATGCTCAACAAGATAAGGAGTATGATTTTGTAATGTAGTTGTGAAATTTAGAAGCAACAAACAATTTAAGTGACAGGGGGCGAGACAGCTTTTGCCGAGACATGCTCAACAACGAGTGTGCTCTACAAGGAGTTATGAAACTAAGAAACGACGAACAGTGAGGTGAGATTGAGCGAGTCAGAAATCACCGACTTATATGCTCAGCATTGAGGTACTATTATGAGCTAGGGGTGGAATTCAGAAGCTACGAATTATTCAGGTGAAGGTAGGCGAGACAGCCATCGCCGAATTCATGCTCGATAACGTAGGTGCTGTTACAGGCACGAACAGACAACAGTGGGAGATTCATCGGCGCATACCAGTGGCCAATAGCTAGTGGGAAGATTCCGCGCAGTGTCATCAAGAGAGTCCGACTGAGTGGAGTCGGTCCAACATGAGGTCACCAAAAGGCATGGTGGCTCTGAAGGGAGCATTGCAGCTCTGTACTACTGCGACCCTTAGATAACAGCCCAGACAAGTTGGGGTACGCCTCGTAATTAACATGCAACGTGAGAAAGGCCGCTAACAAGCATACTGTTGTTGTAATTGTGTAACTTGTTGTGAGAGGTTGATCTTCCAGAATTAAACATCGAATGTGTATTTTACATGATGGTCCTTGACTACTTCTTAGAAAACAATCTGTATTTGTCTGTGCCTAGCGAAGAACGGAAACTGGGAGGGGCCGTCAAGCACAGGCCCATAGACGCAGTAGTGGTCGCCACACAGAAACAGCGCGAAGTACAAGAATATACGATCACGACAGACGGACATGTGGGTGTCCGGGCTATGTATGAGTTCAGCATCAGGCAAGCAGAAAGCAGATAAGCGGCTACAGAATCCCGAGTCAAGTCCAGCACACTCGGTCCAAGGCTGATCCGGGGTCAAGACGAGTTGTCCGGTGCAAGACGCCACCGGGCAATGTACGTGCCTGCAATGAAACACCAAGCGTTGAGATCAAACGCCAAGTCGTTCCAACAAGCGTGTTCAAGTCAATCATAAGTTCTATTTAAGGTCAACTCGGTCATAAGTGTTCTGTTATATTTAAGAAACGCCTCTGCAATAAGTGAAGAAGACCTTGAAGAAATTGGATGCAATATATCACAGATGAGCTAGTGGTAATGGCTCCAGACTTTGGACATTTGGTACAGAAGAGAGAAAACTTAACAGTAGCTGTCATGGAGCTAATCTCAAATGTAAAAAAACCTAGATGATGATGAGGATGGCGAGAGTTTTCTTTTAAATAAGATTTAGACTCATACTCATTAGGTCACGCAGCTGTTCTTTTCTATTTTGAATTATCGTGGGGTCATTTGACCTTTATCATTTGAACAGGGCAGGAAACGGACGTCTCGTTGTTTCTAACAGTAAGAATGGACGCTCGATGAACATATCTTAATATTTGGAGTCACTGAAACAAAGCGTCATCACTTGACTTGAAAGTATATGAAACTAATATTAAACTAATATTAACGAGCATCCTTATATCAGTTATATTTTAGTTGTTATCCACGTTTTGAAAACCACCACCATCATCACATACATCGCCTACTGCTATAACTGATCATGTATCTCAACAACTTTCTATTTTGACAATTACTTTTTAACTATGGCGTTACATTTTTATCAACCTATCGTTCCAGTTGTCATAGTATATTTCCCTTATTCCTTCATGGTTACCCTTGATAATTGTTTTCTCCAAATCTCGGTTTGCTTTTTGCTTTGTCTTCTCTAAGCACGTCATCTCCACGCTTTTTTAGCTGTCTATATCACGCTATGAACTGCACATTATCTTTCTGTGGCCATTCAAATTCGATTATGTGAAGGAATATCTGAAATTGTTCTAATATGTGAGGCTGTACATTAACATTTCACATTCGAGAAGGTCTAATCTATCAATTTTTGACTTGTGTATTGTTTTACAAATTATTCTTCTGAGTTATCTAAAAGACCTTTACATTGCACAACGAACTATTCCACATTGTACAGAGATCCCCTCCTTAGCACGCTCCTCGGTGTGAAGCACACGGGTCACACACTTGTGAAAACACTGATGATGACTTTAGTTCAGATGCACCAACCCCATAGCATCGACGGAGCCTTCATTCTACAGAAGTATCGTTCATCCAATTTGATTAAGCTAAAAATGTCCACATTGTGTGTGATGTTGGAGTCACGGTTGTTGACTGATTAGTGTAATCTTGTCATAATCTGAAGGGTCTCAAGTCAATTCACAGAAGTGGTGATTTTGATTTGACCAACAACGACACACGGTTCACCAAGCTCTAAAAAGGGGTATTTCTCAAGATTGTTTTTTTATTTTAATTTCTGGGAAGTGAAAGTGTCTTAGCGTAATATTGACCACAAAATGTGTTGTTGGTCATGGCCAAATATGGTCGCTGTTCCCCATAGGCTTAGCATCGCAGGGGAGGAAACTTTTGCTTTACATGAAAAAAAAAAAACTCAGACAATTTCAGAATAAAACATTCATTTTTGGGATGAATGGATTGCTGATTATTAGATCATCTTCATCGATTATTGCTGTAACAAATTAAATTGTTCTTGGACTTTTGCTGCAGTGCCACTTTGATGTTAAAATAATCAGCCTTAGTGGTTTTGATAAGACAGGAAGGGTAATTTCAATGTTTATACTAGAACAGACAAACATGTTTGGTGATCTCCTATAGACGTTCACAAAGTGAACCAAACGAGGTAATCATTCAATTAAAGTCTGAAAAACCGCAAACTGTAATTTATGACAGGCAGCTGTATTTAGAAGTCAACGACACACCTTTATTGTATATGGCTATTGAACAAAGTTCACACAGCACACTACCTGCGAAATGAATTACTTGAGATAGATAACAAACAACACAAAGATAGATGGAATAACATATGTAAAAATCAGAGAACAGATCGAATTAAACTGTTTGATATATGTATATGTATTGCTTTTTTCAGTCTGCACATAATGGTAGTCCAATACCGTCATATTTGTTTTATTCCAATTTATTGACAGTAAAAATAAACTTCGTAGTTTTTCGTGAATATCTTGAAGAAAATAAATTTCCAAGAGTTACTCATCATCATCAAGTACCGGGCCTAGTGGCGTAGGTGATCATGTCTCCCCAGAACTTTCGATCTCGGCAGCTATTTATCATTTCTGTTGTTGACCTTCTGCCAAGCCATTCTCTTAAGCTGTCTGTTATTTGTTCTCTTTGTTACCCGCAGATAGATTCGTCCCTCAATTTTTCCAGTTGTTACAATATATTCCAGTTGTTCTCTTCTCATTACATGACCAAAAAATGATGATTGTTTCTTCCTAACATTGGAAATTAGCTCTCTTTTTGCTTTGACCTCTCTCAGATCATCTTTATTGCTCTCAACATTCTTCTGTACTCCAGTAATTTTCTTGTCTGTTGTCCTAATGTCCATGATTAGCATCCATATGTTAAGACTGGCTCTACATAACATTTAAGAACTCTTTTTCTTGTTTCTATTGTCAAAAATGGATTGCATAGTAACTTCCTCATTTTTTTGGAAAGCTAATTTTGCCTGGGCCATTCTGCATCTCACCTCTTTTGTACATCTTTCGTCTGAGGTTAACAAAGTTCCCAAAGATTTAAATTCATTTACCTGTTTTAATATTGGTCCACTTGTCTTTATTTTGCACTGATGTGATGTCTTTTTCTTTGTTGTTACCATTACCTCTGTCTTTTTGCTATTAAGGCTGGGCTGAGTCCTTTATTTTTGCTTTATTTCACTATAATGTCCAACATTTCTTGTAACTCAAGAGTTACTACTTGCTCTAAAGCACACATTGGACACGGATGAAGTTTCTGCCAATGAGTGTGAAAGATGTTTCTATCAGATAAACCTTATAGTAACTTCATGTAATTCATCTCTGTTTGTTCTGCAAGCACCACAGGGTTTCCATGCAGTGGATCCCATCTCACTGTGGAATACCAGGAAATGAAAAAGCAGATCAGTTGGCAAAGGAAGGTTCAACTGGCACAAAACTAGATACACCGGTTACATACCATCATAAGAAACAGATAATCAAATCAATAACAGGACCACAAGCCACAAATCAGGATGCCTTTCATAATATGGATAGATGGGAACAAGTTATCATTATACGCCTCAGAACAGGACACAATCGATTCCACAATTACATGTAAACAAAATTAAAAAACGGCACCTCAACTACATGTACATGTGGACAGGTGCCCCAGACTGCTGAACACATACTTCAAGACTGCACTGAATATAGTAAACTGAGGAAATTACATTGGCCCATAGATACAACACTACAGACAAAACTATATGGGCCACTGCAAGAATTACAAAGGACAGTAAAATTTATACAGGAAACGACATTACAGATATAGACAATACTTCCGGCGAACGAAAGATAGATAGATCTCTGCGTGTAGGGACAACCTCTGCACTCATGTTCATCAGCATATCCTCTCACCAAATTCATTCCTAGCAAATATGTGGATTCATGGCTACTCCGAGGTCGTCATTCTGCAGTTGATAGCAAATCAAGAAACCATCTATTGACTATGAGGGAGTGTCAGAGGATGTCGTTGCGCAGAGATAGATAGTTGAAAGATATGTTGAAAGGAAGCTCTTGTAAAGTCTTCGTGGTGAATAACGGCACTTTTTTATATTAAAAAAGCACTGTAACAATATATATATATATATATATATATATATATATATATATATATATATATATATATACAATTTAAGTTAACTCTATTAAATTAACTAATACCAATTGTGTCTGTCCCTAGATAGTTATTCTGCATACCTTGATACCCAAAGCAAGAAGTGATCTAGAGACGACAAGAGTATATAAGGGGACATGTTAAAAGTAAAGAAGTAGACTTCATAGCATCTTATAGGGAGAGTTCGGAAACTTGTAATGAATTAAACCAGTTCAAACAGCATCAACAAATTTCTGCCTCACAACATCAGGATAGCGAGCAAGAGGTAGACCACAGAATATAAAGAAAAATATGTTCAAGATCCCAACTATTTCTATCCAAATATCGTCATGATACGCCCAAGAAGGACACTGCATCTAAGTGGGAAGTGACCACAAAAATAATAATCTTCTTTTCCCCTGTGATATTTCAAATCAACAGCAGATGGATAAAAACTGAAATAAAATATATTCGCTGATCAAGTGATCAAACAAGCTAATGATACAATTAAATTCTGATAAACTAGATTAAGATGTGCTAATTTTTATGTTAGAATAGAAAGTGACATGTGGAAATCAAATGGTAGAAGTTGGCAAAGTGAACTAAACGTGGTTATGATGCAATCCAAAAGCTGGTAGCAAATTTCAGCAATATTTTTTAACAAGACGAACACACTATCACCAATAACTGTTCATTATTTCTCTGTCTGTTTTGGCTTAAAGGGATGACGATGCGAGTAATAAGACCAAGACACAGTTTTGAATTTCTGGATGAGAATCCAAGCTCTAATCCAAGTTAATGATGTAACTTCAGGGCCAGTCAGCGGCAGAGTCGATGATGTGGAAACAAAAGATTATCTCCCCGTCCTGTTTTTATATCTATATACACTGTCCGTAATGATTCATGTACTAACTATACAAATAAATATTTCTTTGCTTTACCCTGGAGACAAGATTGTATGTTTGTCCACCAAATTAATGATGCGATTTTCTTCATTGTTCTCTGTTTCTCACAAGCAGCAGAAATAGACTCAACATACAACAAAGCTTGTCATCGCACAGCTATCATCATTATTGTCCAACAAGGATATAATTCTAAGGGCAAAAATGGCAATCCTTAATACAATCCTTATTCCAATGTTGTGGTACAAATACCAGACCCTGACCCCAAATTGAAGAAAATAAAGTAAAATAGCCTCTACTGAGATGAAATGTGTCAGACGAAAGGTAGGAAACATCCTGAGAGATATGATCAGAAATGAAGAACTGTAAAGAAAGATAGGAATAACCCTCGACATAAAGCACATAAGGAATCAACAGATGAAATGGTTTGGCCACGAGATAAGGCAGAAATAACAAAACACAACACAGCGAACCTTCAATAAAAATCATAGAAACACAAGGAAACATAGCAGCGGAAGAGGCCAACAGAAAAGCAAAAGATCGTAAATAATTTCTCCCATCAACGCTGAAAGGCAATTGAGGAAGGAATGAAGAAAAGGTTTTCTGTTTCGTTCCGTCATGCTATTGATTTTTTTCTTCAGCGTTCACTCAGTGCTGCCACTATTCATCACACATTAAGATAAGCGAACGCTGATAACATGCGTTGTGTTGCTACTTTACGACAAGATGCGAGATCTGCGACTTTCGACCCGACACCTCAGCACGTTATTTTGTTGGTATCTAGTTACATTCCCTTTTTGATCCCTACTTGCTTCACCAGACTGGTGGGTCTGTATTTAAAGATCTCGCTAAGAGATGGAGTAGTCAGTCATGAGGCGTGCAGTCGACTTTGAGTCGCTGAGAGGTGGAATAGTCTGTCATGAGGCATGCAATCAGCTTTGAGTCACTGAGAGGTGGAGTAGTAGGTCATGAGGCATGCAATCAGCTTTGAGTCACTGAGAGGTGGAGTAAACAGTCATGAGGCATGCAGTCACCTTTGAGTAACTGAGAGATAAAATGGCCGGTCATGAGGCATGCAGTCACCTTTGAGTCACTGAGAGGTGTAGTAAACAGTCATGAGGCATGCAGTCACCTTTGAGTAATTGAGAGATGAAATGGCCGGTCATGAGGCATGGAGTCACCTTTGAGTCACTGAGAAGTGGAGTAGTCAGTCATGAGGCATGTAGTAACTTTTGAGTAACTGAGAGGTGGAGTAAACAGTCATGAGGCATGTAGCAAACTTTGAGTCACTGAAAAGTGGAGTAGCGAGTCTTGAGGCATGTAGTTACCTTTGAGTCAATGAGAGGTGGAGTAAACAGTCATGAGGCATGTAGTTACCTTTGAGTCAATGAGAGGTGGAGTAAACAGTCATGAGGCATGGAGTCACCTTTGAGTCACTGAGAAGTGGAGTAGTCAGTCATGAGGCATGTAGTCACTTTTGAGTCACTGAGAGGTGGAGTAAACAGTCATGAGGCATGTAGCCAACATTCAGTCGTTTGACTCAGTACTTGTGTTGATGGCCTCTGTTTTGTTGTGAAGTGTAAAGCTGTACCAATGTCAAGTCAATGCCTCGTGGTATCCCCTACAGCTTTACCAATAAACCACAAATTCTGACACTCGGAGTCCTCCTAGAAGATATAACTGCCTCGAGCTGAACCGTATAAGCAGCGAATCTGGATTTTGTGTCTGGGATTTTTCGAAAATTGACGATAGAAATAGAGACTATTATTATGGAGTGTGAATGTTAGATATTTATTGACGATATCATGTCTATTATGTCCAGATTGTAATCTTTGTATATTAATTTTAAACAATGATATTACTGTTTTTATTAATGCTCTTATTGGTTATTAGTAGAAGGAATTATTGCGTAAATATCTGGTCAAATCTAGGAAGGATATTTCCTATCAAGCTACTGAGTTAGGTGCACTGTGCACACCGTGAGCTGTGTGTTTCATCCGTTTTGGTTATGTTTGGATATTCCAATTGTTTACGATGAATGATGATATCGTATGACAGGGAACAGTTGGCTGTGTTCACTTTCTGTGCGGATTCACCTTATGTCTTTTGGTGTGTGCTGAGATTGCTATGATGGGGACTACAGCTACATTTCTTTGTTTGGGAGATGAGATAGTAATTCGGATGATCCACTGGCACGGGCGGTTGAGCAATTATGGATTTTAATTCGTTTGCAGTGATACCGAGGCCTTCCATATCCAACTAACCAGACTGCGTGCTCCGTGTTGTTCAATTACTTTGAAAATTCATATATGAATGGTTCTGTTAATGTTCTAACTGTTCTTCAGCACTGCGAGTTGTGCAATACAACAGCCGCACAAAACTGTACATTTTCTGTAAACCGTTGATTTTGTATTCTCTGTTTCATTTAATGTTTTCTTTATGTTTATTCATTTATCGGGGTCTTCCTTAGTAACTGGCTATGCATAAACGCAAAAAACACGAGCGGAAATCCTGTGAAAAAATGAAGGCGTAATTCAGCTACAGTTAATTCTCAAAGTAAAACATCCGGAGACTTTTAGGAAGAATTAAAACTAAAAAGAAGGTGTAAAGAGATCACATTTGATTGAAATTAAGATTAATGAAAAGGACAACGAATGAAGATAAGGATGCTTTCAACGACAGAAGGATCAAGATTGAGCCATCAGTCGAAAACCATCAGCACTCAACTGATGAACATCAATAGAAAGGAAGTAAATAGACGTCAGCAGGATTAAAAGTGTTTGTAAAATGTAATGAAGGAATTAAATATAAAGTATGTCTTCTTCTATATCTTCAGTTGATGCATCTGGCTGTTAACTCTTGGTGTGAACTGTTTGCCAGCCACCGCGACAAATGTCTAACAATTTTAATTTATTTTCTGAAGGTAACTCAGGATTTGTGTTGCTCCCAATCGTTTCCAAATTTCTTGATCTCTCATTATTGTCTTCTTTAATATTCTCAGACATTTAATTTCAATAGTTGTGATTTCGATATTTTGTTATGCTTTATGCACTAATGTCCATGTTTGGCAGAGATTGTAAAACGTATATAGAAATATTGACCTGTAAATTGATCGTGTAATTTACGCGTTTAGCGTCGTAAATTAAAGTTATCTCCCATAGGGAAACAACTCGAGGGTAAAGTCATTTGTGTCCTAATCTAAACCCTAACTCAACTCAAACCTAACCCAAACCCCAACCCAAACCCCAACCCAAACCCTAACTCAAAAATAAAATAAAATGAGTTAGCGGTGAATATTGATAAAATAAACATAATTTTCTGTGTTCCAAATACACTGACATTTTGTACCAGAGCAGATAATTAAAATGTAAAACTAAACTCATAATTTACCATTGATCGTTTCGTGTCGTTAGACAGATATTTTATTGATTTACTTTTTAATAAAGGGTTTTATTTATACGATTATCTCGGTTGTATGTATGTATGCGTGTATGTGTGTATGCATTTACGTATGTCTGTATGTACGTACACACGCACATACATATGGATTTATGTATGGTTAGTTAGATGTTGGCTTGCTCCGTATGTTGTTAGTAACACATGCAATTGTTCTGTCTATGTATATCAATGCCGGCCAATAACTCTAGATGCCTCTGCACAATAATTGGATTAAATTACGTAAGATATATAGGCCATGTGCTTCTAACACAGACTGTTAGAGTAGTCCAATCTATATAACAGAAAACAATTTTCTAAATACGGTCTATGTTATTCACACAGGAAAGGAAAAATAAAAAAGAAACATATTTTCACATAGTTCATATTCCATAATATACAGAATAATATTAATACAGAAGAAATCATAGACAATTAACGAACATTAACATCGGAAATATAAACCAAATAACACTAGGAGAAATGGCAGCCGCGATAGCTCAGTGGTTAGTGAGCTGGACTACAAAGGATAAGAGGTAAGGTTCGATCCCAACCGACGGCTTCCGGGTTCACCCAGACTTACATGGGTACCGGATTTTTTCTAGGAAAGTAAAGCGGGCGAATACCGACCACATTACCCCAAAAATCATGTGCTGAAGGTCTGTAAAATGTATGGTCACTAACACCATATTCCCTATACGCCACTTGGCGTGTCGGGGGCTCTTTACTTTACTACTAGGAAAAATGCTCGTGCTAAAATTGTATATACACACAACCACACATTCACACACACAGACATATATATATAATATATATATATATATATATATATATATATACATATATATATATATATATATATATATATATATATATATATATATATATATATATATTTGGCATTTGGCGTCACTACAGACGGTTAGTAGCAAGCAATCACGATAAGTCAGTAGTTTGGCAAACCATTTAGTGTTTTATACTGGATGCTGCTTTGCTGAAGAGATCCTCTCATGGCTCAATCTGCCAATATTCAATAAACAGATCCGGCCACAGAACGAACAAGATGTATTCCTGGTGCCTGACCTCGTCTCCTTACTCTTGCGCCTTCTGTCGTCTGAACTTGATATCAGCACTGCCTCGAAAGTTGTTGTGTCGGTTTTTATAAATGTTCACCATGTACTACGATCTGCAGCCAGATTTTCCGAGTTTCTTTCACTGATAGAGAATTCACTCAAGGAAGCCCTCCATGGTCTCTTTCCGTTCTTATGTTCGTCATGCACTATTTGTTTGGGATTATGATTGTTTGCGATTCTTCTAACATGACCCAGCCACCTTAGTCTACGACTCTAAAGTGTTGATGGATGGGAGTTTGGCTCATCATAAGACATTAGATTTATATATATATATATATATAGGCAGTAATGTAAGCAATAAAGGAGGAACAGAGAATGATACTAAAATAAGGATACAACAAGTAAAATGGAGCTTTCATTGCATTTGAAACATATGGACATCCAAAGAAATTGGGTTATTAATAAAATGTAACGTTCAACTCCAGTTTCTCCATTATTTTGGCTCTGAGCACTGTTGTGTGTATGTTACATTGTCCTCTGCCGCTGTGCTAGTTCTGCTAACAGAAGAGCAAAGAATCGCAGATTGTTTCTCGCCTCGACGCCAACGGCAGCAGAGGAAGGATAGAAGAAAGAAGAAGAAGAAGTTCAACTCCAGTGTTAAATCAGCACTGTATTTATGGGTGCAAAAAATATAGAACAAACATGATAGTCACACAAAATCTATACTTTAATGAAAGGATAGTTGTGTAGAATAATAGGAAGGAAAGTGTAGGACAAAATCTGCAGCGTAGAACTATGTATCAATCAAATACCAGAGAAACGACAAAGACGATGTCACTGGATAGGACACACTGTTGAAGCCAACCGAGAGTGTTACACGACAAGCCTTTTTTTTAAATTCCCAAGGGAGTAGACAAAGAGGAAAGCAAAAATATTCTTAGAGAAGAACACAAGTGGAGGCAGAGATGAAGAAGATGGGGTAGACATGGAACGATCTTAAAAGAATGTCAAGAAACAGGACGGCTTGAAAAAGTGTTTGTTGAAGACCTATGCTCCACAGGGAGCTGAAAGAAAGAAGACAGAAATATGGTTCTTTAAATGCATGCTGCATTAGAGACTAGATGGAATAATAAAGAAGTCTTTAGTTAAGTTAGTGTGCAAACAAAACTTTCTACAGGGCAATACATTGGAGTCTGTATACTTTGGTCATGTTAAGATAAGCAGAGAGTTTGACAATTTTCTAAATTAAAAATGCAGAAAAAGAAGACGGAGGCAATAGCAGAATATAACAGGTGTTAAAGAGATTATCGTAGAATGAATGTGAGCTGTAGCACATTTAAGGCAAACAAAGCAACGGATCAAGCGACTGCGTTTAGTATCTGGTAAAAAACAGGGAGACGAGCAGGCATTTTGATTTCGCATTGTCGATAGTCAGCTGTTAGCAAGTTAAAACTACACGACGAGTTAAGTCGGCTGCGTGGACGACAATTTCAAATGGCCTCACCGAAAAAAGACTGTCCACAGTAACTTCCAACTCGAATTCATTTGAATAAACCGAAAAAAGACATAAAAACTTGTTAAAACACCGAAAAAACCGTTTTAGTAATAATACTCTCTAGACTAAGGGGTAGGGTTCGATCCCAACCGACGGCTCCGGGTTCACCCAGCCTTAAATGGGTACCGGATTTTTTCTGGGAAAGTAAAAGCAGCACGGGCGTAATACCGACCACATTACCCCAAAAATCATGTGCTGAAGGTCTGTAAAATATAGGGTCACTAACACCATATTTCCCTATACGCCACTCGGCGTGACGGGGGTACTTTACTTTTTACTTTTACTCTCTAGACTGGACAACGACAATGGCCGCCATCTGTATGTTAATGATAGTCTTAATAGTAAAGTTTGAATATAAGTTATAGAAAACGATAGACATTATAGAAATAGACAGTAACAAAACAATGACATTAGACAGATACAATGCAGATACAAAAGTAGCAACAAAAAAATAAGCCTCCTTGGTATTCACAGCTAAAGTGAATTTGACAGTATTACTAGTCTATTCATATAGATGGGAACCATTTTAGCTTCGGATGGTAGTTGTAGTCAATTTAGTCAATTCAGGATAGTTCAGGCCAAGGTTGCAATAGCAAGGGAAGGCAACAATATTAACTAACTCGTTTTTGCCATTTGAGACAGAAACTTGAGTTCTTCAATATAATGTGAATGGTTTTTACTTTTGGATGCAAATCAAGGACAATTCGTCAATAAAGAAAAAAAAAGTGTTCGGAAGCCTGAGAAATGTTTTACAGAAGAATTTTGAGAAACCATAAATAGTTTAAAATAGTAATAGGAACGTTGAGAAATAGGTCAAATCAAAACGAAAGTTATAACCAACAACTGGAGGAATCTATCATTACACCATGTAATGTGAAGAGAACAATTGGATTACATCATAACAACCGGAAAAACTAAAGGAAGGGTAGATAGAATGAAGCAGAAAGACAGTTTAAGAGAACAGTTTCATATGGTACACCAACTGATTGCTTTAATCTAAAAGTTGTATATTAATTATAATCATAATCATGTTCTTACTAACACACGGAAAAAGACAAATCGGCGGACTTAAACTACGATATAGAGATATCTGTAAATCATCTCTGAATGACTAGGAACATCTGGCAAGGGATCGCACATCATGGAGAGCATGTATAAGGAACGGTATAACATCATTTGAGACTGTGCTAAGGCAAAACTTAGAGGAGAAAAGACTCATGAAAAAATGATGCAAAACCCTGTGGACCAGTGGGCCTGACTTGTTCATTCTGTGACCGCGTGTGTTTGTCAAACATTTAGAATTAGCCACGAGAGAAGCTGTTCCACAAAAACAAAACCTCAAAAAAATACACAATAGCCTCCACTAGACCGTCTAACAAGACGAAAATGGCCATATAATGTTGTCACATTAATGAATGAAGAAGATGTTTTGAGGAAATTACATGCCACTTATTCATGAGGTTAAGCTTTTATTGAAGTCGTTCACATTTGTGACACTGTGTCAAATTACGAATATTTTAGACAAGTTAATTTGTTTATTATTGGTATCTAAGTCAAATAACATTTACGAGAATAAACAATTCAAGATTTGAATAATTTAACCATTTTTGTTGTAAAATATTTATAATGTAACCCTTTTTGTTGTAAAATATTCATAATTTAACCCTTTTTCTTGTAAAATATTCATAATTTAACCGCACTTATTGTAACAATTAAGTTATAGCGTCAATGATGATGATTTAAATGTAATATAGCAGAATTATACTCAAGTCATGTTTCAGAACCGAGTCAACTTACCAATACTATAAAAACGTCATTAACAAACAGCTGTGGGTAGGAAGTAACAAACATAGAAGCGCAAGATATACAATTATTTCTCTCCTTGACGCTGAAAAACAACTCACGATTAGCAGCAGAAGAATATGTTGCTGTGGTACGGAACTCTGCAGTCAGCATTCTCCATATTATGGAGACGACTCCGCTGAAAGAAAAACTAGTCACTCCGAGACTTGCCCGTCATGTTTTTTATGCCGCATTCCCACCCCCACTTTTGATCTTTCAAACTTCTCTCACAATTCTCTACACTTTTGCTAAAGCCAGTCCTGATGAACTATAGAATATGGTACACAATATTAGCCTGTCTCATAACAACATCACTATTTTCTCAAACTGCCCTGCTGAACTTTGTTGCCGATGCTGTTATTTCTGACTTAGACTTTTTCTTTCTCTTAGAATTCGCACGATGCCAACTTCTTTTAGCTGCTCACACAATAAAGGACGCTAATTGGGCGTATATCTTTTAGCTGCTCACACAATAAAGGACGCTAATTGGGCGTATATCTTTTAGCTGCTCACACAATAAAGGACGCTAATTGGGCGTATATTTTTTAGCTGCTCACACAATAAAGGACGCTAAATGGACGTATATCTTTTATCTGTTCACACAATAAAGGACGCTAATTGGGCGTATATTTTTTAGCTGCTCACACAATAAAGGACGCTAAATGGACGTATATCTTTTATCTGTTCACACAATAAAGGACCCTAATTGGGTGTATATCTTTTATACTGGGTACCAATAATAATACATAAATATTATTATATGGGGAACTTCCGAGGCGATAATAGGGAATAATAGAACAAAGAAGTATGTGTTAGCTCTCGGAAAAATTGACAGACAAACAACAATAGAAAAAAAAACGAAGAACAATATATGGTCCGAAGTGGGATCGAACCCGTACTCAGTGGCACCGTGCATTGCCACGAGAAGCCGAACGCTTGGCACACTGCCACGCAGCCAACAAAAATTGGCTATTGCAGCAGTGTCTTACACGATGACGTTCTCAATGACTATAGCATAGGGTAACGATCACAGACCGGAAATAAATTGTATATTTGTACTTTCCTATTAATGCAAGTATCTCCCAGTAGGGCTGAATACTTGTGTTGTAGACAAACATTTATTGGACGAAACAGTGTGCCAAGCGTTCGGCTTCTCGTGGCAAGGCGCGGTGCCGATGAGTACGGGTTCGATCCCACTTCGGACCATATATTGTTCTTCGTTTTTTTCTATTGTTGTTTGTCTGTCAATTTTTCCGAGTGCTAACACATACTTCTTTGTTCTATTATTCCCTATTATGGCCTCGGAAGTTCCCCATATAATAATATTTATGTATTATTATTGGTACCCAGTATATAACCACTGGAAACTACTATTCGTGCTGTTTCGTCCAATAAATGTTTGTCTACAACATTGGTGCTGTCTCCACATCGAAGGTTGGCTACCATGGAGCGCCATTCCACTCTGTCTCTTGCTTTGATGGTGCAGATTATCATAGGCTGATTTGTCCATCTTTTGATGTTACTCGTCCATGTTAGTCTTGGTCTGCCTCAGTTACCTTGTATTTTCCCTTCCAATATTACTTTTAGTAGGCTGTTGTGTCTTTTAACATGGCCCCAAAATAGCATTTGTCTTGTTTGAATTGTGTTTAGTAGTTTTTTTTTCATTTTTAGTTTTAAGACTTCATCGTTTGTTTTCTTTTCCTTCCATCCAATTCTACCTATTCTTCTATACATCCATATTTCAAAGGCTTCAATTTTCTGTTTTTGTTTTTTTTGTCTAATGTCCTTGTTTCTGCACCAGACAGGAATATTGAGAAGTAGTAACATTTTGCTATTCTTAGTTTTAGCCCTGTTGTTATTTGTTTTGATGTTAGTATACTTTTCATAGCATTAAAATTACTTTTTGTCATTCCTATTCTTTTGTTTATTTCAGTTGTACATTTTTCATCACTGGTTATAGAATGTCCAAGGTAGTTGTAGTTTTGAACTGTCTGAAGGTCTATTCCTTCAATTTGTATATCCACTTGTAGGTTTTGAGTATTTTTTTTGTTTATGATCATAGTTTTAGTCTTTTTGATATTCATATGTAGTCCATATTTTTTGCTTGTCATGTTTATTTCATTAAATAATTGTTGTAGATCTTTAGTATTGTCTGCTATTAATACAGTATCAACAGAATATAATAGTTTATTGATTATCTATCTTTCCATTAATGTTTAGGCCTGGCATCTCTGTGATGTTTTTAAAGATTTGCTCAGTGTATAGATTGAACAAGTTTGGTGATAGGATTCATCCTTGTCTTACTCCTCTTTGTATATCAATGGGTGTAGAGTTCTCTTTGTTATATTTTACTATTGATGTTTGCTCCCGGTATAAATTACATATTAGTCGTATGTCTGTGTCTTCTAGATTTATATCTTTTAGTCAGTCTACAAGAAATGATAGACATAATAGTAGAAGAAAGCAACAAGAAAGGTCTCAGTCTGAATAGTAAGAAAACAGAAGTAATGATTATATCGAAGAAACAATCATCACCATCATGCAGCATAAAAATAAACGAGACAAATCTGAAACAAGTACAAACAAATACTTGGGCACAATAATTCCATCAGATGGGAGATGCACCACAGAAATAAAAAGCAGAATAGCTCAGGCCAAAATAGCATTTCAGAAAATGAAAAATATCTTATGCAACAAATCTATGTCAATAAAAATGAGAAAGAGAGTTCATCGGTGCTGTATAGAACCAATTCTGACCTATGGAAGCGAATCATGGACAGCAGACAAACAGATGAAAAGACGATTAGAGGATGGGATTTCTCAGAAGAATGTTGAGAATTCCCTGGACAGATAAAAAGACCAATGAGGAAGTTCTCAAAGAGGCCAATACAAAAAGGGAGCTCTTAAAAAACATCAGAAAGAAGCAATCAACATTTTTCGGGCACATCATGAGAAGAGGAAAGTTGGAATACTTGGTTACAACTGGCAAAATAAAAGGAAAGAGAGATCGCGGACGTCAAAGAGAGAAAATACTGGATAGCTTGGTGTCATGGGATGGAAAACAGTCAACAACAGAACTGATACGATGCACTGTGGATAGAAGATTGTGCAGGGTACATGATGATGATGATGATAAGTTGATTATGGTGTATTCTAATAAAAGCTTTGGTGTAGTCTGTGAAGCAGGCATATATTGGTTTGTTTACTTCTATGTACTTATCAATCAATGCCCACATGCTGAATATGGCTTCTTCTGTTCCACTGTTTCTCCTGAATCCAAATATATGCTCATCTAATTCAGTATAATACGCCTTTGGACCCAACGTATTCTTTTTCACCATAGCATATTCGTTTACCGGGTTGCCTTCCCTCTTTGTTATTACTCGCTTGGTCAGACCGTTGCCGTGTCTACTACGAGGAATTGGGGTAGGAACTTGACCATGCCCGTTGTGTTTCCAGACGCGAGCAATTACAATAGTTCGCACACTCCTTTTTGTCCAGGTGCTTTTGGGGTCTTTGTCACAAACTGATTTTTGTCTAGGTGGTGCTTTTGAGATATTTGTCACAGACTGCCTTTTGTCCAGGTGTTCTAAAATGTTTTGTACCGGTCTTAATATGAGATGCGCATACATTTAGCAGTGAGTATAGCAATACATACATTGTTTTAAACTAATGTGACTTCAATGATGAACGCAAAAGTCAACGATCAATTTAAAACAATTTGCGTTTAATATAGAATAAAATTACGCAGAAAAAAATATTTTTTTTAAACAAATAATCCTTGTGGCCAACATCACAAAATAAATGTAATAATGATACTGACCTCTAAATTACCATTATTTTATACAAGGTCGATGATTTAGCGTCGTTGAAAAAACAACAGACATAAATATACAATGGTATCAACAATTTGGTACAAAGCGCCATTTATGTAACTTTATAGCTATTGTTCGGTGATTTGTTGTTCGTCATCAAACGGTAATTGAGAAACCTATTCCAATTGTATTTCTGTTCAAGAACAATGATAAACGTGAATTATGTACATCTCATGTTTGAGGTCACAAAACATACAAACGTTAGACTAGAATATAAAGTAGACGTGTTAAAGAGACAGGATCAGTGAGTTGTGGACTTAGCAGTCTAACATCTATGAGAACAATCCCCGCAAATGAAGAAAAAAAAAGCTATGTGTTTAAAATTTGCAAAGCTTGTTTAATAGAAGAGATTTAGTGGAAAATATGGAACAACTGTTAGATCTGAATCGAGATAAGATAAGAGTTGTTTGTTTTTTTTTTTCTGTCGCTGATCAACGTCTTTTAGGCTTACCCAGTCTTAAATAGGTACCAGATTTTATGCACAAAAAGACGGCACTACCTTGATATTGGCCACATTACCCACAACATGTCCCAATAATCAAAGAAATAATGAGGTTAACACTATATTCTCTCTACCCCATGAGACGTGGCAGGATATAAACGTGAGCTGTGTGTTTCATCCGTTTTGGTTATGTTTGGATATTCCAATTGTTTACGATGAATGATGATATCGTATGGCAGGGAACAGTTGGCTGTGTTCAATTTCTGTGCGGTTTCGCCTTATGTCTTTTGGCGTGTGCTGAGGCTGCTATGATGGGGACTACAGCTACCTTTCTTTGTTTAGGAGATGAGTTAGTAATTCAGATGATTTCACTGGCAAGGGCGGTTGAGCAATTAAGGATTTTAATTCGTTTGCAGTGATACTGGGGCCTTCCATAACCAAAGAACCAAAGTAGTACGTGACAGGATTCTTTCTTCATCAATGGATGACTTGGTTGCACTTCACCTTTAGCTAAAGTTGAGGTTTTCGGCAACCTAACTATGACGTTAATCAATGCCTATTTGTTTATTTGTATTTTTGTCAATAAGAAATACAATTTTCCTAACTGGTTGGACATCAAGACAACCTTACATTTAAGCAGTTTCAACAGATGGTATGTACAGCTCTTAAACATGAATACTTTATTTGCTCCTTTGTTCATGTCAGAAATATAATCATTCTGTGATTTCCACTACTTGACTAGAAGTGGCTAGAAATGTCAACAAATAGTAAATTTTAATGGCTTTTGCTCTTTAAAAAAACATCTTTTACACATAAAGTGTCAAATCTGCCAATTATTTCACATAATAAACATTAACCTATAAACATATCTCTATAATAGAAAATAAGCCCATTTTAGAAGTCACGATTTGTGTCTGTTTATTGTAAAATAGCCTAAAGAAATATTTATTTGAGGAATGAGAGTTTAAAATAATAGAATAATCTTCAGCTATAGATGCTGAATTATCTGTAGAATAATTATTGATATCCAACGTTTAGATTATAAGAATCATCTGTGCAGGTAACACATAACGTGTTTACACTGATATAAGTATCAGTAGAGCAGTGACTATTGAACTGGTCTTCAATGACATGAGATCCAGTTCGTTTCTTCTCGACAGCTTCTACGTTCACCAAACTTTAAACGGGTACCAGGGATTTTTTACTTGGACGAAATACATCCTGACCTAGTGCTGATCAGTGAGACAGGCATTGTCATAGAACCCACAAGGAAAGAGAAAGCCAGGGATGTCAAGTAATACATGCAGAAGCGAAGCCATTGAGAGCAGTGACTAAAGAGAAATATAGAAAATGTCGAAGAGTAAAGGATGAAACACCTTGTTCGCGGCCTATGCTACACAAAGTAGTTGATTGATTGAGAAGATCCCATTACTCAAAGCAGATATTTTGAGGGATTAAACAAATGGGCACCAACACCACGTTCTTAGACGCACTCGAGTTGTGTCCTTTCTTGTTTCTTGTTGTAGTCTCAGGATTGAATGTCAAACATGGCTTACAGCTACATTGCTAGTTCCTGGGAAAATGGTGACAAAATATTAATTTTTTTTTAACTCCAGATTTGAAAGGCGGTTGTCGAAAAGGTTAACTCTTTATCTCCGGATCAATAATCATGACGATTCGAAAATACTATCATCATATGTTTGCCTAATGGTGTAGGTGACAGTGTCTCTTCACAACGTTCTACCTCTACAGTTGATTATCAGTTTTGTTGTTGGTTTTTCTAGCAAGTCTTCCAAACATTTCTACTAAACTATTATGTTATCCCTGTTTCCCTTTATCTGCTTTTCCCTCAGTTTTTCCAGTTGTTACAAGCATTCCATCTATCTATCTCTTCAAACCATCGCCCATCGAAATATTTGTTATCTCCTCTTAATGTTTGGTAACAGGCGTGAAATATGCTTTGGCTTCTTCTAGAAAGTCCTGGTTACTTTGTTAGGCTGCCAATGGTATTCTCATGTTTCTTCTGTAAATCTACTTTCTTGTCGTCCTCAGCTATTTTCTTGTTTGATATCAAATTGTCAATGGTCCGAAGGAAAGTCAAAGACAGCTGGATACATAACACCAATCGACGGTTATCAGTATTTCAAGACCTGATCTACAAAACGAGTGAGAACTATATTTTTCTTGCTAACTTGTCAATGATGTTTGCATAAATTATATTTCTTCTTTGTAATGCATCATTTATCTGATACTTTCCTGCATATTTGGTATCTGAAATTAACATCATTCTTATGAAGCTTAAAATATTACACAATCGTACTCGAAACATTATATTCAATATAAAGAATACATTTTTAAAAATAATTTCAGCATTATATATATATACATATACATGGAGATAGTGAAACTGATGAGTAGCTTTAAACTATTTTAACCATGATATATAAAATAAGAAGTCATTATAAGTCAAACCGGATAAAATGTACGAAACAATATCCTAGTAGGTAACCCTTGATGTTCTAGGAAAGCATGAAAGTCAACGACAGATCCACATCTGTGTTTACACATAAGCTATTAGTGGAATACGTTGTTGTTTAACGTTTTCTTTTATTGTTGCTTGCCAGCCATGTTTCTCCAGCGCTTGATCAAGATCTTTAAGAACTTGTCCAATTTCAGAGCTATAGCTCCTCACACTGTCCCGCCCACTCATGTTCGGCTCCTTCAGATTAGCATCCTTATGGCTGGTGGCTTTATTATTAACCCTAAAATGTGTCACAGCTTCAACGGTATTTCCTCTTTCAAAAGTTGGTATTAACTCAGAGACAGATGATCTCCGTATAGGCATTCTACCTCCACTCAAACTCTGAAAGTCACTTCTCATTTCTTTGTTTCGTTCTACAGTTTGTTCAGGTTCATTGTCGGTCAGAGAGATTAGAGATTTGGAAATGTATTTTTCTTCGCGTCTTAGAGAGTTTGGTATATTTGTATTGGAAGCCTCTAGATGATATCCAGAGCGATGCGATGGATAATCAATTTGCTGTTTTGGAACAAGTGATGTCCTGCTACCATGAAGTGATGTCCTGCTACCATGAAGTGATGTCCTGCTACCATGAATTGATTGTTGTTGTTCAGACAAAGGCATAGTTAACGAAGTAATGGATCGAATGTCGTCCTGACTTCTCCTGGAGTAGTTTGAATGAAAGGACGCATCTTGTGCTTTAGCCAGCCCAGAATCTGCCCTTTTGGCAAATACTGTTTGTGCCATATTTTGTGAATGGGCACTTGAACCGATGGGATTGTAGGTGTTTTGTCTATTATTTGAGCTCGTTTTTGTTTTGTGATTGAGGCCGTCACGTAAAAACGGTTGAGGTGATGATTGACTTTCAGGGTGTGTTTGTGAAAGCCAAGATCCACATTCATCCAAAGGCTCCGTCTTTGTTCGCTCCTTTCTTGAAGACTGTGGATTCATTTTCCTAGTACGTGGGTCCGTATGTCTTTGTTGTATATTCCCAGCTCTGATTAAGGTTAATACAGATTGTTCCTTCAGACCCGACCTAATGGTTGAGGATAATTTTGGGGTAAATTGTAATTCTGGATCTTCATTATCATCATTACTGTAATCAGGCGATGGTGTAGGCGGTTTAACCAAATTACTCGTGCTATAACTTTTTGTATATGAACTATGTTGGTATAGATCTGGCTGATTTATAGAATGCGTGATTCTAGGATTGTACCATCTCAATGGCCCCTGTTCTGATACGTCATTCTTGCAAATGATATTGCATTCTCTATACTTATCTGTATTTTGATTCATGCTATGCTCACTCCTTGAATTTGGTTTCTTTTCTTCGGGATTAAATGCCAGCTGTCTCTGAGGATGAAAGTTATTCCAGGTCATGTGATGTAGTTCATTGTCCTGATCTAAGTCCTGAAAGTTTTCGCAAACACCACTATCATACTGGTCGCTCCCAGTGTCCGTTCTATATATCTCGTCTTGTTTTGTTTTATGGTAAATATTAACTTCGTTTTGCATTGTGTTTATCCACCTTACTTCTTGCACTGGGCTACCTATAATCCAGTTGTTATCACACGCTGCACTTTCACTTGCATCAGTGTTTGCAGGATGCGTTTTAATTATCAAACCGTACGGCTCATAAAATTCGCTGGTTGTCGAAACTCGTTTGTTATATTTTGTTTCCTCTATTTTATCATAGAAACCATGAGATTGAGCCATGACGTCATTTTTTACCGCCTCTGGTAAGTACGTCATCGCTTGGTTCAATCCAGTTACGTCAGTCATTGCTCTCTTTCCGCTCTGAATTTCCTGTGGGGTGTCTTTTTTCATTTCGCCTCTCAATGCTTTTGGTGTCCCACTTGTCTTGTTTGGCGTCTCCAGAAACGGCGTTGATTCTTCAAATATCAAATGGGAGGAAAACATCTGGTCCTGAAATAGAAAACAACCTTCAATTCAATTACAACACATTCTTGAATGAGTTAACTGCTTAATATATCGTGCCCAAAAATTATTATTACAATTAATGCTTGATGATTGATTACTGAGTTGACAGATCTTGACATGAAACGATATCTCAAACCTTATCAAACTTTGATTTCCTTTCAGATTGTATGGGTGAATCTTTATCTTTACCAAGCTATGTTATATAATATTCAACAAAAAAGTAGTAGATTATTCCAACCCGCACAAAAGAAATAAAAAACTCCAGGGAAAGGGTAAGCCTTTGACCATTCAACATATTAACCGCATCCGTTATATTCTGACATATGATCAAGCTGTAAATAAAGGACAATTTTATACAGGAAAAGGTGCCCAAAGAAAAGTTAACCGAAAATGAAAAGCTATATTCCTTTACGTAATATCTATCTATTGACCTTTCGAGCCGTAACCGGCCCATAGGGCGTAGACCAAGATACACCTTCTCCTATATGAATTTTTGTTCTAGCAGTTTTCTTTTAAAGATATTTTATTAAATCTCGCCATCTGTCTCTGTTCTGTGCAAACAGTTCTATCTCATTGAGGGAGCCGATTCCTGCTGCTCTTGCCTCTCTCATCAATGTTCTTCTCAGTGTCTCCCTGGGTCTTCCTCTTTTTCTTTTACCTGTTGTTTCCCATATGAGGGCTTGCTTTGCTATTCGATTATTATCTCTTCTCATCACATGTCCAACGTATGACCATCGTCTTTTCTTTATTACTGAAGATATTAGTGGTTGATTGGCGATTTCTCTAATTTCCTCGTTTGTTTTGAATTCGTTCCATTCTATACCAAGTATTTTCCTTAGACATTTATTTTCGAATGCGTTCAACTTTGTTTCTATATCTCTTGTTGTTTTCCAGCTTTCACACGCATACGTAAGGGTTGATAGTACATTTGATTTGAATAGCCTAAGTTTTGTGTTTGTGCTAATGAGTTTTGATTTCCACAACTTTTCAAGGCTTCTGAAAGACATTGCTGCTTTAGCCAGTCTGATTCTAATTTCTTTGCTCGTATCCCCTTCTCGATCAATGTGACTTCCAAGATAGATAAAGTGATCGATCTCTTCTACTGGTTTGTTTTCCATGTATATTTTGTCACTTGTAGGAATTAAACCTTTCATGACTTTAGTCTTTTCATGATTGACCTCAAGCCCAATTTTGCTGGCTATTGATGATAGTTCAATTGTGTTTTCCTGCATCGTTTTTATCTGACTGCTGATGAGAACTATGTCATCAGCAAAGTCGAGGTCCTCCAAATGGTCTCCTTGTATCCATTCGATGCCTTTATTACCAGTGCAGCATTTCTTCATTATGAAGTCCATAACAATTCCAAATAACAAGGGCGATAAAATACATCCTTGTTTAACCCCAGTTTCTATTGGGAAACATTCGCTCAGTCCTTCCTCTGTTCGAACTGCACATGTGTAACCATCATACATGTCTTTGATAATATTTATGATTTTTGATGGTAAACCATATTGCTTCAGAATTTTCCACAAAGAATCTCTATGAATACTATCAAATGCTTTTTTGAAGTCGATGAAGTTAAGTACAAAAGGTTTTTGCTTTTCAATATGTTCCTCCAATATAAGTCGTAGAGTGAAAATGTGGTCAAGACAGCTTCTCCCTTTTCTAAACCCAGCCTGTTCTTCACGCATTACTGTCTCTCTTTACGTAATAGCACAGGGTTAAATTAAAATATTAAACTGTGAAGTAAATCATCTACATGTTCAATAACCGTTTCTCGGGACATTAGTTCTTATTACGAAAGAGACGTGAGTAGACGATTGCAAAAACTAAAGTCAGTCAAATGAAAATGCAGCTTAAAAAAATAATTTACTTACATTTCTAATTTCGTAATGTGTCTTGTGTCTCAGGTCTGGCTGACTGCCTCTGGCATTCAATTCTTCTATGTCTGCACCAGCTGGGCCTTCTAAAACACACGAAACACAAAAGTGTGTGATACATTATATGTTGGGGGTAGGGGGGAGGAGGGGCTGTTGGAGAAGGGAAGGCACACAATGCCGTTTTATAAACGTAATAAACCATATAAATCGCAAATCGCAAGGGAGAAAATCGTTTAATTTGAAACAATTCTACAGAACAATTCTTAAGAAACCTTGGATAATGAAAACATGAAGTGAAAATGTGTTAAAATATTTAAACATTAAACAGAAAATAACTTATAAATACAATTTTACAGAGGAATTAAAAATACTATGACAACGTCAAAATACACATCTGGCTGGAAAGAACAATACTGAAAGGGGTGATTTCAAGGGGACGAGTCAAGGCTAGACCAAGAAAAAGGTGGTTTCAAAACATCAGAGAGATATTGAACATGACAACAGAAGTGGAAGATCTGGCTAGAGATAGAGATTCTTTCAGACGGGCTGTATTTGTTGTGTACTTCCAGTCGTTCATACATACGGTGGAAACAATCCTAAATGTTGAAACATTATTACACAATTGCGTGGCTTTTTGGAGATCCTTTGGCGCGTCAACATGAGTGATAGGTTTTTCTTTTCTCTCCATTCTTCGCGTTTGTGCATTTAGCTATACGATGTGAGAATGTTTTAGAATGTGACAATAGTACGAAATGTGACAATGTTATGGAATGTGACAGCTAATGAGATGTGATAGTTCGGAATCAATTTATAGAATGTAACCTTTCGTGAATTGTGATAGGTCTATGAAATGTAGCAGGCTTTGAACTGTAACAGGTTATGAGTTTCTAAAGATTTAAAAGAATTCAAGAGCTAAGAATTGATCACAGTTAATTGTCATTGATTCTTTCGTTGATTTGTCCATTTATGTTTTTTCCTATAAAGATAAAATGCACAGGCTTCTTCTGTTACAAACGCACACACACAGTAATTAGAAGAAGCTGTTTTTTTTAAATATAAAAACTCCTGTGGTTAAAATTTAAATATTTCATGCCACGATTGCATGATCTGTATGTTACGAGCATTATATATATAACCTTTGGCGTCCTGACAGACGGTTGATAGCAAACAATCATGATAAATCAATAGTTTGGTAAAAAAATATTAGTGTATTATGCTCCTAAATAGAATAAAGGATTCAATAGATACAGTAATGCGTGAAGAACAGGCTGGGTTTAGAAAAGGGAGAAGCTGTCTTGACCACATTTTCACTCTACGACTTATATTGGAGGAACACATTGAAAAGCAAAAACCTTTTGTACTTAACTTCATCGACTTCAAAAAAGCATTTGATAGTATTCATAGAGATTCTTTGTGGAAAATTCTGAAGCAATATGGCTTACCATCAAAATCATAAATATTATCAAAGACATGTATGATGGTTACACATGTGCAGTTCGAACAGAGGAAGGACTGAGCGAATGTTTCCCAATAGAAACTGGGGTTAAACAAGGATGTATTTTATCGCCCTTGTTATTTGGAATTGTTATGGACTTCATAATGAAGAAATGCTGCACTGGTAATAAAGGCATCGAATGGATACAAGGAGACCATTTGGAGGACCTCGACTTTGCTGATGACATAGTTCTCATCAGCAGTCAGATAAAAACGATGCAGGAAAACACAAATGAACTATCATCAATAGCCAGCAAAATTGGGCTTGAGGTCAATCATGAAAAGACTAAAGTCATGAAAAGTTTAATTCCAACAAGTGACAAAATATACATGGAAAACAAACCAGTAGAAGAGATCGATCACTTTATCTATCTTGGAAGTCACATTGATCGAGAAGGGGATACGAGCAAAGAAATTAGAATCAGACTGGCTAAAGCAGCAATGTCTTTCAGAAGCCTTGAAAAGTTGTGGAAATCAAAACTCATTAGCACAAACACAAAACTTAGGCTATTCAAATCAAATGTACTATCAACCCTTACGTATGCGTGTGAAAGCTGGAAAACAACAAGAGATATAGAAACAAAGTTGAACGCATTCGAAAATAAATGTCTAAGGAAAATACTTGGTATAGAATGGAAAGAATTCAAAACAAACGAGGAAATTAGAGAAATCGCCAATCAACCACTAATATCTTCAGTAATAAAGAAAAGACGATGGTCATACGTTGGACATGTGATGAGAAGAGATAATAATCGAATAGCAAAGCAAGCCCTCATATGGGAAACAACAGGTAAAAGAAAAAGAGGAAGACCCAGGGAGACACTGAGAAGAACATTGATGAGAGAGGCAAGAGCAGCAGGAATCGGCTCCATCAATGAGATAGAACTGCTTGCACAGAACAGAGACAGATGGCGAGATTTGATAAAATATCTTTAAAAGAAAACTGCTAGAACAAAAATTCATATAGGAGAAGGTGTATCTTGGTCTACGCCCTATGGGCCGGTTACGGCTCGAAAGGACAATAGATAGATAGATAGATTATGCTGGATGCTGATTTGCTAAACAGCTTCTCTCTTGGTTGAATCTGCCAATATTGGATAGATCCATCCGCAGAATGAACAAGTTTTATTAGGGGTGCCTGGCCTCATCTACTTTCTCCTGCGCCTTTTGTCTTCTGAATTTGACATCAGCAATGGGCGTTAATGCGTTACAAGCATTAACTACATCAAATATCAATTACCTGTAAATAGTTGCATTAAATACACATATTTGACGTTTTGTGTGTGGTGTCACACATTGTAACCGCTTCCATCAATTATACATTTTTAAAATGAAGGGAAATGCGCAAGACTCGGGACTTCCGCCATAAGCGATGCAACATTTCTTCATTACAACTATAAATGTCACTTTGAGAAGAAACCAAACAGCTGTATAATATAATAGAAATGTTATATTCTGGATGACATGTGTTAAAAGCTACTTTCATTAACCTAGTTCAAAATAACCTCAACTCTGTCCACCTCATACACTTATATGTTGCACAATTTTCACCCGCATAAAGTTTGTGACACATTGTCTTTAGCACGCATTTGTTGAAACATGTGTCATTAGTATTTGGTTTTTCTCAAACGTTATGCAGCGCATTAATTGTTTAAGTTGTCTCTCCTAGGAACACAGCTTCTCCAGACTATTGAGTCTCTCCTACTATGGTTTGTATCAAGTTTCCTTTCTTACAAGGTCATTGTTCGCTAGAACTATCACTCTCCTACTCGGGTTTGTATCAAGTTTCCTTTCTTAGAAGATCATTGTTCGCTAGAACTATCACTCTCCTACTCGAGTTTGTATCAAGTTTCCTTTCTTAGAAGATCATTGTTCGCTAGAACTATCACTCTCCTTCTGCCTAGGGTTACCCTTTCTCCTGCTCCGTATTTTTATTCTAGCTCACACAGCAAGTCGGGAGGCGCGATAGCTCAGTGGTTAGTGAACTGGACTACAAAGGACAAGAGGTAGGGTTCGATCTCAGCCGACGGCTTCCCGGTTCACCCAGCCTTAAAAGGGTACCGGATTTTTTATGGGAAAGTGAAGCGGCACGTGCGTAATACCGACCACATTTCCCCAAAAATCATGTGCTGAAGGTCTGTATAATTTATGGTCACTAACACCATATTCCCTATACGCCACTTAGCGTGAAGGGGCTCTTTACTTACTTACACGGCAAGTCTGGCATCATTCAGGGAAATATGACAGAGAGGAAGAAGCAAAGTTAAAAAACCATTGGATGACAACATCAGGGAACTGGTGGATATCTGCTTCATCATACAGCAGAAAAAATCCAAAGACAGAAAGTGTACAAGTTTTGATTGTATCCCAAAGAATCATTGAATCATTACCAAAAAAAAATAACCAAACCAGAATCTCCCATATAATATCTCTCTATAATAGTAATAATAGTAAGTCTAACACTTTATCGTGAACTTTGTGCTGGCAGACAAACTGTCACTTACTACTCGCTGATCCAAATTGTTGGTCATATTGAAACTCTGTCAACGCGCTGCTTGGGTAGTCTCCCTTGAGGTCAGTCTGAATTGGAAACAATCCGGTTAATAAATTAATCTTGAACATTTATTGGGCACATGGGGGTGAATGAAACTCGTAAATGGTCGTTTTAGAATAAATATTGGATAACAATGAATTTGTAACCGGATGTATAAAGAGCTGTACGTGATCAATTTTAACTTTATTTGGACATTTACATCGCAATCAAAAGTGTCTGGGTGAAATTCTGTGTGAAAGCATGTTTTTGTTTCCAGGGAACTGTGATATCAGAGCGGGTCAAATCGAGAGATTAGTTTTATCGGAGCCGGAAGATTAAATAGACCTCACGTCTATGTTAAGCACGAGAAGAATATTTGGTTGTTATGGCAAATAAATAGTATGTCTCTGCCTGGACAAAATGTCAATGTTAAATAATAATCGTAACTAGACTTCAATAATTTAACATTGACTAGCCTATGTGTACATTGTACTGTAGGTAATGAGAACTAGGGTAAATGTGAAAATGTATATCCTCAGTAACATAGAGCACTGCTTTACAACACTAACATAGAGCACTACTTTACAACATTAACATAGAGCACTGCTTTACAACATTAACATAGAGCACTACTTTACAACATTAACATAGAGCACTACTTTACAACATTAACATAAAGCACTACTCTACAACATTAACATAGAGCACTGCTTTACAACATTAACATAGAGCACTACTTTACAACAATAATATAGAGCACTACTTTACAACATTAACATAGAGCACTGCTTTACAACATTAACATAGAGTACTACTTTACATTAACATAGAGCACTGCTTTACAACATTAACATAAAGCACTACTTTACAACATTAACATAGAGCACTACTTTACAACATTAACATAGAGCACTACTTTACAACATTAACATAGAGCACTACTTTACAACATTAACATAGATCACTACTTTACATTAACATAGAGCACTGCTTTACAACATTAACATAAAGTACTACTTTACATTAACATAGAGAACTTGTTTAACAACATTAACATAAAGCACTACTTTACATTAACATAGAGCACAGCTTTACAACAATAACATAGAGCACTACTTTACATCATTAACATAAAGCACTACTTTACATTAACATAAAGCACAGCTTTACAACAATAACATAGAGCACTACTTTACAACATTAACATAGAGCACTACTTGACATTAACATAGAGCACCGCTTTACAGCATTAACATAGAGCACTACTTTGCAACATTAACATAGAGCACTACTTTACATTAACATAGAGCACTGCTTTACAACATTAACATAGAGCACTGCTTTACAACAATAACACAGAGCACTACTTTACAACAATAACATAGAGCACTGCTTTACAACATTAACATAGATCACTACTTTACAACAATAACATAGAGCACTGCTTTACAACATTAACATAGAGTACTACTTTACAACAATAACATAGCGCACTACTTTACAACAATAACATAGAGCACTACTTTACAACAGAACGAGAGAAAGACTAATGAAGCTCGCAAGCTAACAAAGTAATAGTAATTGATATATATTTGTTAAAACACATATTTTAGTACTATTCTTCAGTTGTTATTTCTATTAGTTTGTTCATTTATACTCTCTCCCTCTCTTTCTCTCTGTGAATCCGCTTCATACCTTTTCTCTCTGGTTAATTTTCTCCAAAATTGTAAACTTTCTTTATGGAAGCGGCAAAACTGTAGATACCAAATAGGAGCGCTATTCGAGGAGACACAGAGGAATAACAAATAGCACGCTCATTAGGGGCACACAGAGGAATAACAAAGTGGAGCACAATTAGGGGAGACACAGAGGAATAACAAATTGGAGCGCTGCTCGGGGAGACAGAGGAATAACCAATAGGAGCACTAGTAGGGGAGATACAGAAGAATAACAAATAGGAGCGCTAGTAAGGGAGATACAGAAGAATAACAAAAAGGAGCGCTTGTAGGGGAGATACAGAAGAATAACAAATAGGAGAGCTAGTAGGGGAGATACAGAAGAATAACAAATAGGAGCGCTAGTAGGGGAGATACAGAATAATAACAAATAGGAGCACTAGTAGGGGAGATACAAAAGAATAACAAATAGGAGAGCTAGTAGGGGAGATACAGAAGAATAACAAATATGAGTGCTAGTAGGGGAGATACAGAAGAATAACAAATAGGAGCGCTAGCAGGGGAGATACAGAAGAATAACAAATAGGAGCACTAGTAGGGGAGACAAAGAAGAATAACAAATTTGAGCGCTACGGGGGGGGGGGGGTGGGGTAGAGGAATTACATATAGTTGCGCTACTCTGGGAGACACAGAGGAATAACAAATCAACACAGAGTCGTCAGTCTCTACACACTGAGGGACAGTGTGAGGAGATTTCAGCACTTATGGTCATGTCCGATGTGCAATTATGATGATCCGTCGACTAAACTAAACTTGCGGATAATTCTTGAAAATAATATTCATGTCCATAAATGTATGAAATCTTAGGCGTGCCAAGCAGTTACATTTCAACGTTTTTATCAGGAGAAGAAGCAGAATATGTGGTTTTGGAGTCATGATTGTGTTGTCTCTTTATCACTATCAAATAAGATGTTTTTTATTTGAAGATTGACATCCAAAGTGATCGCTTCGGATTGCTTTTTATATTGCTACTAGGTTGCAGTACCAAGAGGGTTCCTTCAAAACGCCACAAGCAGGCCACGATCACGGGTATCCCGTCTTTGATATTGCTCTTACTTTACTTTATCACAAAATTTGAGAAGTGCTACGTCACTGTTTAAGTGATCTAGAGCACTGAGGACAAAACTTCGGGAGTTTCATCTTGACCGACGGATCTTCACACTTTCTTTCTTTTTCTCTACATTTTCCTTCCTTTCCTTCCTCCATTCTTTCTTTCATTCAATCTTTCGCGTTATTAAATCACACTAACAAGATTGGCAGACTAGATTAAGTTAAAGTATATTTTATATATCGGGGGCCACGGTAGTCTAGTTTGAAAAACCACCCGACTCGGCTACCGACGTTCGGACAACCCGTGTTCGATTCCCGCTGGAAGCATTGTGACCTGTACTCGTGGTTGCGAAAAAAATACCCCCGTGGTCGACCCAGCCGGTGGCAGAAATGAGTACCAGGGTAGTACTCTGAGAAGGTGAGGAATGCCGCCTCGTACCGTGAGTTTCGATGCTTGAAGCGACACTATCCGAAGTGTCCGGACACTTCTGGATAGCCGGCCGAGCACATAAGGGTTAAAAAAAACTCGCGTGCTAAGACGCCGATTCAAGTCTCGTACTTTACCTATATAGCTTAAATGCTGTAAATGATGGTGGGAAATGCAGTTTTCAAACCTGGACTATATGTTTCTCACGGGCAGTTGATAGTTCCGCACCGCTGCCATATTTAGTAGCATTGTCCCATTCATTGGGCCTTCTGTCCTTACACAGCGTATGCAACGAGATTGCTGAATGTTGTAAGTATAAATTAGTAGCTTGTTAAATGTCATTCTAACGAGATGTTTATATCTATATATTGTCCTTTCGAGCCGAAGACGGCACATAGGGCAGAACCACAATGTTTAGAGTACTATTATCTTTCTACTTGGAGCAAGACGACCGACAGTTGCCACCGCCTGGTCAGCGACATATAGCTGATCAAGACCTTACATGAAGGACAAGAGCAAGACGACCGGCATTTGCCACCGCCTGGTCAGCGACACCTAGCTGATCAAGACCTTACATGAAGGACAAGAGCAAGACAACCGGCATTTGCCACCGCCTGATCAGCGAAACATAGTTGATCAAGACCCTACATGAAGGACAAGAGCTAGATGACCGGCAGTTGCCTCGGTCTGGTCTGCGACATGCTATCGATCAAGTCTTACAAGGGAAAAAAGAAATAAGAGACCAGGTTCACGCAAAAGCTTCAGCGACACTCATCTGATGAAGTCTGATCTGATGAAGACTGATCTGATGAAGTCTGATCTGATGAAGTCTGATCTGATGAAGTCTGATCTGATGAAGTCTGATCTGATGAAGTCTGATCTGATGAAGTCCTTACTTTACCTTACATTTTTTCCCTGGTAAGTCTGTGCCAATACAGACTGGTTAACGTGATGGATGCCATCATATTCTATGCTACGTTAGTGTTGATAAATGTTGATATAGAAGACCTAGTATTACGGCAGAACTAAACTTTTCCATAATAAACCCGATAAAATCAAGATAACCTTAGCAAACTGCTGCATCACCTTTCCTGAGTTTAAGATCAAACGGCACGCGTGGACTGTTTTGTATGGAATCAACAACATTCTATGTATTTAATACACCGTGCAATTGCACCATTTTGATTTGACAAACTATTGTGTAATCTGATCCCACAAATAAATAAATACAGTAGACCCTCGATTATCCGGGAGCGGATTAACAGGGAAGCAGATTATTCAGAAGATTTTCGTCAAAAACTTAGAAATAAAAAAAATAAAAATTACGCCTTTAAAAAAAAAGCTTATCAATGTGAAACAAATTTATGAGAAGGCAGTAAATCCACCGCTTACATTATGCAGGAATCTGACAGTGTCGGGTGCTATTTACGACATTACTTCCGCTTGGAAATCAATAAGATCGTCAACTTTTTAAAAAGTCGTGGCGGAAAATATTACCGGAAAGTGATGAGGATTTGTTTTTTTTTTTTTTTTTTTAATATAGAGCTTGTGAATCAGTGCAATAAAGTTGTGAATACTTTACACTTTACAAGGAATAAATGGATGTGAAAATGTTGACGAGAAAACAGTGCATGATTGGTGACGCCAGGCCAATAATGTAGCAGGCCATGAAATATTGAATGACGATGAAACCATACAATGTGTTACCGGGACTGTGCAAAATGAACCTACCCCCGCAGAAGAAAAATAGAACCTCATTCCGAAGGTGAGTGTTAAGTTTCAGCTCTGCGCTAACACACGTCGAAGACTTTTGATTACTAAGAACACTAAGAAGACAGCAACTGCGCGGAAAATTAATCCTGAGAAATCTACGTTGCGCAATTCGGTGTAAGACTATTGAAAAGACGAAGCGAAAAGTTGATTGTTTTTATCAAGCAGTCATAAATAAAGTAAGCACCTAACTATTTAAATATTGTACCTAGTCTTTCGGTTTCCTACATATATATATATATATATATATATATATATATATAATGGTTTCACCGTAAGGTGACCAGACGTCCCGATTTATCCTGGACAATCCCGATTTTTCATTGATTTTTCAACCTTTGTCCCGGATTTCTTACTGTCCCGAATTCGTCCCGATTTGTTAGCTTTTGTTTCGGATTTGTTAAAATGCATTAGGGACAAACGTTTACCAATTTTGCCAATATGGTAAACTTCTCTTTTTTTTTATCTCCTGATAACGTTTTGTAAGCCTATATTGTTAGGTGTTTTAATTAGTTTTAAAATATATGTATTATTCACTTGAAAAAGACGGCTGAAATTTCATTTTATTGATGGAAGATTTAAATCAAATTAATCTGTCCCGGATTAGGGTTTCAAAAATATTGTCACCTTATTTAACCGGGATTTTTGTTATCCGGGATTTCCCATTTCCCATTCATTCTCCATAATCGATAGTCTACTGTATATATAGTCTTCCTCCTTCCTTCCTCATTTGACTGTCAGCTTCGATGGTGGATATATAATTGCTTTGCTGATGGCTTGCATATATATAATTGCTTTGCTGATGGCTTGCATATATATAATTGCTTTGCTGCTGGCTTGCATATATATAATTGCTTTGCTGATGGCTTGCATATATATAATTGCTTTGCTGATGGCTTGCATATATATATAATTGCTTTGCTGATGGCTTGCATATATATAATTGCTTTGCTGATGGCTTGCATATATATAATTGCTTTGCTGATGGCTTGCATATATATAATTGCTTTGCTGATGGCTTGCATATATATAATTGCTTTGCTGATGGCTTGCATATATATAATTGTTTTGCTGATGGCTTGCATATATATAATTGTATATTCTATTAATTGTCTACATATTTTTTACCTTCATCTTTCGAAGTATAGAGTCCACCTGAAACAGGGGAAAAAACATGAAAGTTCAAGGTTTTTAACTTGCAAAAAAATATGGCTGCTAATTTGAGATATTTGTTTGTTAGTTTGATGGGTGTATTTCCTGTTTTCCACGTAAAAGTTTCAGATAATGAACAGTACGATATACAGCTACTATGTGCACGATATATAACAATCACAATAATAATTGCATTACATTCGAGAATAAAAACAGGCAACAATGACTGCCTGATAAAGTCAGTAACACAATAATACTTGTTAAATATAACACAGTGATCGTCACAGAACGGAAGATACTGATACAGCACAATTGAAATAACGCTCACCAGTTACAGACAACATTGTCAATTTACAACAGATGATATGGTTTTGCAACGTGATAAAACAAAAAGATGAAATCATAGACAACGATTTTTTTTTTAATGTTCTGTGAGGACACAAGACAAAAGGACCGACTACGAAAAATATTGATTGATATCCGGTCGTCTAGAAACACTAGGAAACAACAACAGAAGAGGTGAACAGAAGAGGCGAACAGAAGAGCAAAAGACAAAACTGTATCTCCCTTTGACCCTGAAAGGCAAATGATAAAATAAAGAAAAACCGACAGTGTCGTTATTTTATTTTGCAACAGCTGACAGCCCACACTAGCACACACTGACATAACATCCATCTATCTTTACAAAACTCATAACCTAATGCAATAACAGAGAACGCTGATGGAAACAGACAAGAAAACACAATGGAATCACTACAACATCACTAATAAAACAAAACAAATAATACTTACAACAATACTCTTCACACAAACTCATAACATTTATTGCAACTCTCATTACACCATTGATTAACACAACGAAACGAAACCAAATTATAAATATACATTTTGTGTAGTAAAAAAGTTAAAGTGCCCCGTCACACCAAGTGGGGTATAGGGAATATGGTGTTAGTGACCAACAATTTTACAGACCTTCAGCACATGATTTTTGGGGTAATGTGGTCGGTATTACGCCCGTGCCGCTTTAGTTTCCCAGAAAAAAATCCGGTACCCATTTAAGGCTGGGTGAACCCGGAAGCCGTCGGTTGGGATCGAACCCTACCTCTTGTCATTTGTAGCCCAGTTCACTAACCACTGAGCTATCGTGGCTCCCATATTTTGTGTGTGGTAATAAATTAAATCTAAGTTGTTAATGGGTTTCAAACTGATATAACGATTACACTATTTATTACAACACGTTTCAAAACTTGTCAAATTATCGGACAAGTATCACCGCTATGAGCCGCGATAGCTCAGTGGTTAGTGAACTGAACTACAAAGGACAAGAGGTAGTGTTCGATCCCAACCGACGGCTTCCAGGTTCACCCAACCTTAAATGGGTACCGGAATTTTTCTGGGAAAGTAAAGCGGCACGGGCGTAATACCGACCACATTACCCCAAAAACCATGTGCCGAGGGTCTGTAAAATTTATGGTCACTAACACCATATTTCCTATACGCCACTTGGCGTGACGGGGGTACTTTACTTTTTTTTTACTATCACCGCTATTGTCCAACAAGGAAATAACTCTAGAGGTAAAACGTGAACTCTACAATACATTCTTCATTCCAACGTTGTGCTACTAATGCCAGACTTCGACATTTGATATAAGAACAATACAAAAAATATAATCACTACCGAGATGAAATTTGGTACATGAATGACAGGAAACAGTCTGAGAGATAAGATTAGATATGAAGAGCTGAGAAAAAATCTAGGAATAATTCCCGCCATAGAATACATTAAAAAAAACAACAGATAACATGGTTTGGCCACGTGATTAGGCAGAATGATCAAAATGCTACACAACGAGCCTTCAATAAACGTTGCGAGAATACCAGACCCAAGAGATGACAACGAAACAGATGGAGAGATGGTATATTAGAAACACCAGGAAACACATGAAAGGGAGAACCTAACAGAAGAGAAATGGACCGTAAATTATATTTCCCTTCGACGCTGAAGGGTAAATGAGGAAGGAAAGAAGAAGGTGAAGAAGAATAGAAAAATCTCCACAGCACACACTCGCCATTCACTAAAAAAACACCACCCACTAGAACGATAAACAAAACTCACAACAAACATTCGCTACAGCAAAACATAACAACCAATAACGAAAACAACACCGCCTCATTATATAACAAACAATATAGGGTTCATCACCTATAACATATAGACGTAGTACTCAATAAATAAAAGCACACGTCTAGTAGATAGGTGCAGTAAAACAACACACTTTACTCATTAAAAATACAAAAGTCACTGCAAAAACACACGATACGGTCTATTACAATCGGTAACAATTGTGTGTTAAAATGTACAAAATTGGTATATTAATGTTAACATTCGTTAACATTCCTTTACGTAGAACATTCAATATGTAAAATTCAACAGACACTATAAACTCTATTAAAGCTACTCTAAAGGATTATGTATATAACAAAGCTAAATGCAACACTCGATTCATATATGCGAATGCAATAAAAAAATTACACTCGTTCCAATAGCAAACATCATTTAGTAAAACACTTAGTACGCCACTCATCAAAACAAATTACAACATCGCAACAAAATGCATCACCCCACAAACAGAACTTAGCGCTCACTACAAAGCATAGTACTCACGGAAACACCCGTTACAACACACATATATAACACTACAGATGGCGGATATTACACTCATACTACTCATATTACTAGTATACATGCGTTAAGACAAATAACTTATAACACCCACCACAAAATTGTCCTTAAAATCTCACTCACAACACATAAATACCAAATACCCACTATAATTTCATACTACACGACACACTACCTCATGTACTACAATAGCTACTACAACACACACTATCACATCTACAACAACACCCACTACCACATCTACAATAAAACCCACTACCACGTTTTTACAACAACACCCACTACAACATCTACAAAAAACCCACCAACATCTACAAAAACACCCACTACCACATCTACTGCAACACCAACTACCACATCGACTACAACACCCACTACCATATCTACAACAACACCCACCTCCACATCTACAATAACACCCACTACCACCCTTCTACCATTGCCAAATCTACAACAACATCCACTACAACATCTACAACAACACCCACTACCACATCTACAGCAACGTCCACTACCACATCTTCTATAACACCCACTGCCACATCTACAACAACACTCACTACCACATCTTCTATAACACTCACTACCACATCTTCTATAACACTCACTACCACATCTATAACAACACCCACTACCATATCTTCTATAACACCCACTGCCACATCTACAACAACACTCACTACCACATCTACAACAACACTCACTACTACATCTACAACAAAACTCACTACCACATCTACAACAACACCCACTACCACATCTACAACAACACTCACTACCACATCTTCTATAACACTCAATACCACATCTACAACAACACCCACTACCACATCTACAACAACACTCACTACCACATCTTCTATAACACTCAATACCACATCTTCTATAACACCCACTGCCACATCTACAACAACACCCACTACCACATCTTCTATAACACCCACTGCCACATCTACAACAACACCCACTACCACATCTACAACAACACTCACTACCACATCTACAACAACGCCCACTACCACACTCTACTACTACATCCATTGCCACATCTACGCAATACCCACTACCACTCCTATTACAACAATCACTACAACACGCTCCACACCACCACTACAACACCATTATCACTCACATCAATATACCGCATCCCCCACTCTCTGATCTCCTTCCTCAAGTCGTCGTACTCTAGGCCGTCTCCTTGCGCGCCCTGAAGTGGTGACACCAGAGAAGTGATTGATGGATCTACTTACATCATGATAGATTTAACGACCACGTGATTGATTCATGCCAGTAATGCTAACTGAAGCAGATATTCAAACTATTTATATTAAACTCATTTAAACTGTATTCATCTCTCTATTTTTAGTTACATGTATGAGCTATTAGCAAATTACTAACATACATGTATGTACATACGTCAGGCTTCTTATAGCAAGGCAAATATGGGGAACAATTTAATGACAATTTTACTGGTACAGTTAAAAAGAGACGGCTTTTGTGGTATTGTGCGTGTGAGCGTGTCTATATGCAAGATTATATGTCTCATTATATGTGCTATGTTAGTGATCGTTTTCATATCTGGTAAGCTATGAACGTATGAAGGTGTTATAGTAGGAGTATTCCCGTCACTCATAGTTGACCATAACCTTTTTCAGAGCCCCTGGAAAATTATTATTTTTTTTATTCTTGCGCCATGAATTCCCTTTTTCTATGAATATGTATTCTTCGTGCTTGAGTTGGAGCCGTAGAGTGAGTTTCCAAATTTTGCGGTCTGTAACTATTTATTCCCAGGCTGCAGGGTTTATATTCAGATTCTTCATGTCTTCATGTCATATTACACACGTCTATAAATCGAAAGTTTTGGGCGGCCAAGTTTTTGCCGACTGATAGTTGCTGAAATAACTGAATATATTATATATGTGTTTGGACGTAAGTGAAGCTGATTGTTTTATTGCATATGATTGATTTCGGTTCCGTAAATAAATATAAGTGTTTGTATAAAATTGTATTGATGAGACTGATTAATTATTAATCTAATGGACACTGCTGCGTTACAGACTGTCTGATAGGTGCGCAATCCTCCCTAACGCGGATAATTAAAGTCGCTAGTTAGGTGTCCACATACGTAATCCGTAATATTAATCGCTGGCTCTTACTGCCTGATGCATATCCCTTTGCATGAACTAATTATTATGCCCTTATCAATGTTTTTGTAAAAATGCTTGTGACGTAATTTACAGCGATTTCGTCTGATCCGAGAATTCGACTTTAACGCATTATTTACAGGGCACGCAGTACGCTGAGTCGAACACGTACAATTATGTTAAATAAAGACCCTTATTTTTTCTGTAGTAATCCTTTCCTTTCCCTTTTTCTCACAGTCTTAAAAACTTAATCACTCCCTACTCCACGCTTGTATCTTTCTTATATTTCATTCTATCTTGTTGTCATCTATCTTGTAACTAAAAGTCTACCTGCGCCGTCATCACGATAGAGACAAAGAAAAGAGTCAAAGTCACATGCCACTCATGTTGTAAGAGGTGACATAGGAGATTGGGGATAAGGTCCTAGTTGGTGCTTCGCGCATCAGAGTTTGTGTGTAGCAGCTGTGCTGGGAACGTGCTGACGAGGGCACCACAACACGACGGGGATGTCCGTTGACCACGACTAGCATCAAAAGGTGGTCATGTCAGGCTATGACAACCTATTCTATCAAAGGCGGCACTAGTTCTTTTGCCGTTTTAACATATTTCTTTCCTAGTTCTTTTGCCGTTTTAACATATTTCTTTCCTAGTTCTTTTGCCGTTTTAACATATTTCTTTCCTAGTTCTTTTGCCGTTTTAACATATTTCTTTCCTAGTTCTTTTGCTGTTTTAACATATTTCGATTATTTTTGTTTTGGATGTTTCGTTACTTGCTAGCTATGTAGGATTAGTTTTACTTACATATCCGTGTGTGTGTTTTTTTTGTTTGTTCCTGCTGAAGGCCTATTGGGCCGAAACGTCGTTATATCTGTGTCGTCTACTTATCACGTAAAGCTTCTAACATACCATTGTTTCTATTTTTTTGTATTTTTCCTCACATTCAGCTTTACTGCAGCTTCGCATTTGTATGCATTCATTTGCATTTCTTTGTGTTAGCCCTATTCTATCAAAGCAAGAGACAAAGCAGAATGTCGCTCCATGGTAACTAACTTTTGATGCGGAGACGACACTTTGAGAATGAAATCAAACATAAAGTGGCAGAAACGAACAGAAGAGCTAAAGACCGCAAATTATATATTTCCTCGGTGCTGAAAGGCAAATGAGGAAGAATAAGAAGAAGGAAAAGAAGAGGGTTAAGAAGAAGAAGAAGAAAGATAAGATCCCTCTTCAATCGTGTTTATTTTCCATAGTTTCGATATCTAGACAATTGTGGTGCCACTAGTCTTCAAAGTTTTCCAAGATGACGTCAGTCATCCATTTTTTTTGTTTTTTTTTTCTTTTTCCTTCTTGGGTAAGATATCACAAGTTTCTTGTATGATTTTCTTTAAGCATTTTCCATTTGATTGTAACATTTTCATCAGGATTTTCTCTTCTGTACTGCTCAATCCCTTCTAGCAGTTTTTAAAAAAAAAATATGTATTCTTTACTTGTATTATATACATTATCTTTAACATATTTTTGATTTAAAGCTGTTATCTCTAGTGGTATTGTTGGTGAATTAGTCTTTTATTTGTTTCTCTTTAGTTTGACTTTCAATTTCATCATTACAGAATTGTGATCTGAGTTAAAATCTACTCCTCTATAGATTTTGGTTTTCTTGATGCTATTATTGAACCTATCTTTTATCATTATGTAGTCTATGTTTCCGGTTGTTTCAAAATGGAGGAATTATTTTTCTCCGGCTTGGTATATAACCGTTGATCAGAGGTTTAACAATGCTGCTATCGTAAAAACGATGTTGTTAATGAAACGTAGACCTGATGGGAAACAACAGGTAAAAGAAAAAGAGGAAGACCCAGGGAGACACTGAGAAGAACATTGATGAGAGAGGCAAGAGCAGCAGGAATCGGCTCCCTCAATGAGATAGAACTGCTTGCACAGAACAGAGACAGATGGCGAGATTTGATAAAATATCTTTAAAAAAAAACTGCTAGAACAAAAAATTCATATAGGAGAAGGTGTATTTGGTCTACGCCCTATGGGCCGGTTACGGCTCGAAAGGTCAATAGATAGATAGATAGTCTATTTGATTCCTCTTCTTATATCAGGCTTTTCGATGTGTATAGTTTCCTTTTCTCTTGCTCAAGGTAGGTGTTACATATTATCAACCAGTTTTCTTCACATTGTTGTATTAATCTTTCTCCTCTTTCACTTCTTTTTTTATAAACCATGATTTCCTATAACGGTTTTATATCTACCTTTTCCTACCTTAGCATTCATATCATCCATTACAATCAAGATGTCCGACTATTTCACTTGCTTCATAACTTTATTTATATCTTCATAGTATGCATCTATTTGTTCATCTGTATAGTCTTGAGTAGGTGCATATATCTGTATTATTGCTATGTTGGATGGTTTTGCTTTCATTTGGAGTAGTAAAATCCTATCATTGTAAGTCAACGGGTACTTATATGTGTAGCTCTCTTTTTATTACAATTTGTACACCTCTTTGATGTTCTTTTATGTTGCCTGACTATATAAATGTCTATTTTTCGTCATGCATATACCCACATTCTTTACATCTTATCTCTGATATGCCTAAAATATATATGTTTAAATTAACTGTTACAAATTGATACCATCCTGATTTGTTCTAAACATATCACATGAATATGTACACATACTGAGACATATACAAACCTCATGAAGTTTGTTCAATTCCAGCCCAGCCTCCTCCAACTCATACTGTAGAAACACTCTCATATTTGCGGATTTGCTCAGATTGAGAATTGTGTTCATAAGCCTAAGGCAGCTGACCTGTTTGGAGCAATAATAATTAAGCCCGATTAGGAATTGATCTTGTACGCTCATCACTAAACCAAAGTTGACTATATATTTTTCTGTTTCACTAATATAATTTGTTTTCCAAATCAAAAACAAAATTAAACACGTGATGGAAGTGGGGATAACGCATCTCCTTACTTATCTGTTGTTGTTAGAGACATGGAAGTGGTGATAACGCATCTCCTTACTTATCTGTTGTTGTTAGAGACATGGAAGTGGTGATAACGCATCACCTTACTTATCTGTTGTTGTTAGAGAGATGGAAGTGGTGATTATGCATCTCCTTACTTATCTGTTGTTGTTAGAGACATGGGAGTGGTGATAACGCATCTCCTTACTTATCTGTTGTTGTTAGTAAAACCGAAGTGGTGATAATGCATCCCCTTAGTAATATGTTGTTGTTAGAGATATGTAGGTGGTGATAACGCATATCCTTACAATATGTTGTTGTTAGAGAGATGGGAGTGGTGATAATGCATCTCCTTACCAATCTGTTGTTGTTATTGAGATGGAAGTGGTGATAACGCATCTCCTCACTAATATGTTGTTGTTAGAGAGATAGAAGTGGTAATAACGCATCTCCTTACTAATATGTTATTTTTAGAAAGATGGAAGTGGTGATAACGCATCTCCTCACTAATATGTTGTTGTTAGAGAGATAGAAGTGGTAATAACGCATCTCCTTACTAAGATGGTGTTGTTAGAGAGATGGAAGTGGTGATAACGCATCTCCTTACTAATATGTTGTTGCTAGTGAGATGGAAGTGGTGATAATGCATCTCCTTACTAATATTTTGTTGTTAGAGAGAAGGAAGTGGTGATAACGCATCTCCTTACTAAAATGTTGTTGTTATTGAGATGGGAGTGGTGATAACGCATCTCCTTACTAATATGTTGTTGTTAGAGAGATGGAAGTGGTGATAACGCATCTCCTTACTAATATGTTGTTATTAGAGAGATGGAAGTGGTGATAACGCATCTCCTTACTAATATTTTGTTGTTAGAGAGATGGAAGTGGTGATAACGCATCTCCTTACTAATATGTTGTTATTAGAGAGATGGAAGTGGTGATAACGCATCTCCTTACTAATCTGCTCATGTTAGAGATATGGAAATGGTGATAACGCATCTCCTTACTAATCCGTTGTTGTTAGAGAGATGGAAATGGTGATAACGCATCTTCTTTCCAATCTGTAGTTGTTAGAGAGATGGAAGTGGTGATAATGTATCTCCTTACTAATGTTTTGTTGTTAGAGAGATGGAAGTGGTGATAACGCATCTCCTTACTAATATGTTGTTGTTAGATGGAAGTGGTGATAACGCATCTCATTACCAATCTGTTGTTGTTAGGGAGATGGAAGTGATGATAACGCATCTCCTTACCAATCTGTTGTCGTTAGAGAGATGGAAGTGGTGATAACGCATCTCCTTACCAATCTGTTATTGTTAGAGAGATGGAAGTGGTGATAACGCATCTCCTTACCAATTTGTTGTTGTTAGAGAGATGGAAGTAGTGATAACGCATCTCTTTACCAATCTGTTGTTGTTAGAGACATGGAAGTGGTGATAACGCATCTTCTTACTAATATGTTGTTGTTAGAGAGATGGAAGTGGTGATAACGCATCTCCTTACTAATATGTTGATGTTAGAGAGATGGAAGTGGTGATAACGCATCTTCTTACTAATATGTTGTTGTTAGAGAGATGGAAGTGGTGATAACGCATCTCCTTACTTATATGTTGTTGTTAGAGAGATGGAAGTGGTGATAACGCATCTCCTTACTAATATGTTGTTGTTAGAGAGATGGAAGTGGTGATAACGCATCTCCTTACTAATATGTTGTTGTTAGATGGAAGTGGTGATAACGCATCTCATTACCAATCTGTTGTTGTTAGGGAGATGGAAGTGATGATAACGCATCTCCTTACCAATCTGTTGTTGTTAGAGAGATGGAACTGGTGATAACGCATCTCCTTATCAATCTGTTGTTGTTAGAGAGATGGAACTGGTGATAACGCATCTCCTTACCAATTTGTTGTTGTTAGAGAGATGGAAGTGGGGATAGCGCATCTCCTTACCAATCTGTTGTTTTTAGAGAGATGGAAGTGGTGATAACGCATCTCCTTACCAATCTGTTGTTGTTAGAGAGATGAAAGTGATTATAACGCATCTTCTTTTTAATATGTTGTTGTTAGAGAGATGGAAGTGGTGATAACGCATCTCCTTACTAATATGTTGATGTTAGAGAGATGGAAGTGGTGATAACGCATCTCCTTACTAATATGTTGTTGTTAGAGAGATGGAAGTGGTGATAACGCATCTCCTTACTAATCTGTTGTTGTTAGAGAGATGGAAGTGGTGATAACGCATCTCCTTACCAATCTGTTGTTGTTAGAGAGATGGAAGTGGTGATAACGCACTCCTTATAAACCTGTTGTTGTTAGAGAGATGGAAGTGGTGATAGCGCATCTCCTTACCAATCTGTTGTTGTTAGGGAGATGGAAGTGGTGATAACGCATCTCCTTACCAATCTTTTATTGTTAGAGAGATGGAAGTGGTGATAACGCATCTCCTTACTAATATGTTGTTGTTAGAGAGATGGAAGTGGTGATAGCGCATCTCCTTACCAATCTGTTGTTGTTAGAGAGATGGAAGTGGTGATAACGCATCTCCTTACTAATATGTTGTCGTTAGAGAGATGGAAGTGGTGATAGCGCATCTCCTTACTAATATGTAGTTGTTTGAGATGAAACAGGGAATAGATGAGGATGTATGAAACGGGTATGTAGCGGGGCAACACGAGAAACAGAGCATTGATGAGAGTTGAATGAAACAGACGATATTAGTAGAGAAATAATAAACATCTAGGGGAGACAAGCAGAAGTGGTCAGGTGTGAGTGAGTGAACTGTTTTGGGAAAAAGGCGAAATAAGCGTGAATGGGTGAGATATTTTAAGGGGAAGTAGGGAGATGAGAATAGACGTAGATTTTAAAGTCAGTGTGCATTTTAGCCGGGTCCAGTGCGGACGTCTAGAGAAATCCAGTTAGCTTACCGCGGACTAGAAAGGAGTTGTAAATAGATGAAAGTTAAGACAAATATATGGCGACAGCCAATTAGTTTAGTTATCCTATTTCCAGGAGTTGTGATTGTTAGTTACTAAATGTTGTGTTAGATATGGCAATATAGAATAGGTGTGATTGTCACTGTTAAGGTTAGGGTTACCTTATCGGCAACGAAACTGATTGTGAATCAGTGAAATTGACACAGTAGAACATTGTTGGAAACTTGTTAAGTGTCCAGCGCTCGCCGACTTTGAGGGAGTCGTGGAGCAAGACTTATGAAGAATATAGAATAAGTGTGATTGTAGCTGTTAAGGTTAGCGTTACCTTCTCGGCATAGAAACTGATTGCGAAATAGTGCAATCGACACGTTGTTGGATAATCTCGCCGACTTCGAGGAAGTCGTGGCGGGAAAGTTTAGGAAGCTTATGACTAAGCTTCTACCATGAAGAGAGACTTTCATCGATCGTGTAGATCGTCCACATCATTGGGAAACTTCAAGTAAGGGTCCTCAGAGACTTGGGTGCTTATGACTAGCTTCTACGACACACAATTGAACTTGTTATAGTCCGTTCAGATTCGTTTGCCTAGACATTAATTTATTTTTTTAAAAACTTATTGTTCATTTGCATTGATCTTTTGAAGTTAGGTTTAGAATACTAATGTCGCTATAAAAATATTTTTTATCAAAGAAATGTGATCCAGTTTCAAAGATGCCTTATTTAACCTATATTAAAAAAAAGTTAATCGATATTATAAACACCGGCGGGATTATGTAGATGCTTACATCTCACAGCTGATTCTTTAACATATAGGCATGACCTTCACGGCTGAATGCGCACCGTCCTAAAATAGTTATGTTTCCACTATAAATTTTTATAAAGAAATGTTACATATGAAATTTCCCGTTTAGCACAAAATGACATTTTAGCCGAAACCGGAAATTATGTGACGTCAAAATCACGGCCGTAGACTCGAGTTCGAGTCATAATTCAGAGGCGAATCTCAATATTTACAGAAAGGAGGCGGCACTATCCATATTATCTTCTGCAAGTCTATGTGAGAATGAATATAAAGGCAAAATATTTTACTGAGTATAACATTGCTATAAAGATTTATCAATACTTCTGCAGAGAGCGTAAAAAGGGACATCTTTATTGTTCTTTATCAAACCCTGAGAAGAGAACAATGCATATTTTAGGTTTGTGTAAACGTTCATTTGATCGAATAGTTAAAGGAAGCGGATATTTATTGCCAACAAATGCAAGAAAGCAAGGAAGGAAAGAAACGTTAGACAGTTTTGATAAGGACCTAGTAAAAAGAGAAATCTGTCGAATGTTTGATATAAACGAAGAAGTGACACTTAGAAAGTTGAAGCTTTGGCTGAAAACTAACAACGACATTGAAATATCAAAAACTTCATTATGGAAAATATTAAGAAGTGCAGGCTTCACCTTTAGAAAGTATGCTGGTGGGAAAAACATTATTTGTGAGAAGCCACATCTAGTAGCTCTTAGAAGCAAGTATTTACGTGAAGTGAAGGAAATGCGCGAAAATGATTATGATATTGTTTATTTAGATGAAACTTGGATCAACGCTCATCATACAAATGAAAAGGAATGGCAGTTAGCAGATGGAAGTATTAAAAGATCAGTACCAAGCAGTAAAGGGCAACGTTTGATAGTTGCACATGCAGGTAGCAGACATAATGGGTTGTTGCAGAATGCTCATCTCGTTTTCATTTCAAAATCCATAGACAATAGAGACTACCACTCCGAAATGAATGGGCACATATTTAAAGACTGGATCGAGAAAAGTATCCTTCCAATATTAGATCGACCTTCTTGTCTGATAATGGACAATGCTTCATACCATAACGTAGTTAACGTAGAAGATAGAATCCCAACATCATCAAGTACAAAAGATGCAATCAAAACGTGGCTCATAAAAGAGCACATACAAGTTAACGACAGCTACTTGAAACCCGAATTGTTTAGCCTTGTAAAACAGACACAACGTACAAAGATATTTAAAATAGACAAGTTAATTCAAGAACATGGCCATAGATGTTTGAGACTACCTCCATATCATGCACACTTAAATCCTATAGAACTAGTTTGGGCAAAAGTTAAAGGACACGTAGCATATACAAATAAAACTTTCAAATTATGCGATGTTGAGACACTTACAAATCAGGCTCTATCAAATATAAATAAAGACTACTGGGTAAAATGTGAGGATCATGTGTTACGACAAGAAGAGGAATATTGGAAAAAGGATGGTTTGTTGTTTGTTCAGCCGAAAGCAGTAATCGACCTATTTGACTCGTCTGATTCTGAATGATCATTACTCTGATTAAGTCTACAGATAAATAGTTTGATTTGCAAAATTTCCTAGTTGATTTGTTAAACAGTTTATTGTTCAAGACCACCCAAGCAATCAAAAATATGTTATAAGCAAACCAACAACCATTACTTTGAATGGAAGCCTGCTTGAGTCAGTACAGAAGTTCAGCTATCTTGGATCCACTATTACAGCCACACTTTCCTTAGATGAGGAACTAAATGTACGTATTTGAAAGGCAGCGACAACATTTGGGAAACTCACACCAAGAGCATGGAACTATATCAAATTGACTCTACGAACAAAAGTTCTATATATAATTTAAAATTTGTATACTTGCCACCAAGTAAAATTTTATGGACACGCCTATGGGTCATCGTTGCACTAGATTACTGTAAAACATTTTGATTAGGGTCAAAATAATAGTTACATGGGCAAAGATCAAAGGAATTCGCCGCTTTAAGAAAACCGTTATAGCTAGACATCGAGTAACACATATGTTCTCGTGACATGGACATTTTAACACCGTATGCCAAAAATCATGTGAAATCATCAAGAACTTTTTGAATTATAAATCATAACATCTCGACAAACGATTCTGAACGGACTATAGTCAAGTAGTTTACACAGAGTTGGGAACTCGACAAGAGAGTTCCACAGAGTTTGGGCTATATTAGCAGTCCATGAGGAGTGCACCTGAGGGTGGCACTAATGTTAATCAAGGGAGGGAATTATCACTGTTAATATATGTACTGTTAATTTATGAAATGTGTTTACGTGATCCGGACATGTGCCTTGTCAAATAAAGATGTTTTGTGTGTAGTAAGGACTTGTGTTGAGTCATTAAAACATCTTCAGTATTACAACCATCTAGCGAGTGAACGAGCTGGGAGAAATCGCGGGGAATTGATAAGTTACAACGTGAAGTACTACACTATAGATCATAACGGTCCAAGGAGAGTCGCAACGGAATGACGTGAAGTACGAGGCATCAATCATGGCGGTCCAAAAGACTGGCATGGCAGTTTGAGCAAGGGGCAGATCATAAGAGTGGCGAGCAACTCGACATTCAGCAATCCGGCCATAAGCAGCATCACGAACCTTCGCTCATCGTGCTAAAGCACCTCTGGTACTCGGGCTCGTGGTGAAGAGGAGTGATCTCAGTCTCAAGGTTGACGAGCGGTCAATCGATCGTCATTTCATCGGTCACGACATTGATTGTCAAGTGATTGTCGATAAAGATCAAGTGAGATTATTACATTTGGTACAGTGATATTAGATCACAGGATATTACTGGTCTCTCTCCCAAGAAATATTACATCAGTCCCTAGAGGCGTTCATGAGACAAAGAAGGTAGTATTATTACAGAGAGATGGAAGTGGTGATAACGCATCTCCTTACTAATCTGTTGTTATTATTGAGTTTCAATTTGTCTATGACTGATCTGATACACTTGTTGCCTTCTTCATGATCCAACCCTTCATTCGCCATGTTACTCTTCATAAATTATTTATATTTACTTATTCAAAGGAATTCTCATAGTCAATACATGCAGACATTTATGTTATTTTTGAATTAAATTATAATTTTCTCTTTAATGTATATGCTTATTAAGCCACATCTCAGTTAAAACCGAGATTCCTTTACTATATTAATAGTTCACCGTTAGCTCAACTAATAATTTATTATTCGATATTTGCATACATATTTCATTTAGTCTCTATTTGTAGCAATTTATTTTAGTCTCATAAAAGAAGAAAGTTAAAAATAAAAGAACGTTTCCGTCACTAAGAAGTTGTTAAATATTCTGTCTTTCTTTCCCGTAATCCTTCAAGTTGTCCGTTAAACAGCACTTTGTACAGCACTGACATTTGAGAGTTAAATGTTGACCGTTAAACAGCACTTTGTACAGCACTGACAGCAGAAAACATCTTCTTTCGTTCGTCTTATTTTGTATATCTGCTCCTTGAGAAATGATGAAATCAAGACCTGTTTCTGTGATGTCCTTTCATTTCCTTACTCTTCTTGCCCACATATCCATTCTCTGCAAGACTAGTTTTCGCAAGGCCGGACCAGAGGTGTAAATGGCCATATCACTTAAGTTCGCATATCTTCTCGCTGATCAGGCTCTCCTGTTAGAGACTAATGTGTGCTCAGTCTTTCTCTAGTTTATGGGGAACGCCTACAAATGTTAAGCTGATGTAAACCTGTTGATAAGAATGAAAAGGGAACAACTGGTGTTTTTGTTTACAACTTTACGTATATTAGGGACAACTTTCTAGTTTAGTCAATAGATCGATTTCAGTATTTAACGGACAACGCCTCAGTACTTAGATTCCCTCCTCTGTACTTTCCCAGCATGAAGCACGCCTACCACGCACAAGCGAAAGCACTGAAGATGGCATTAGCTCTGATAAACAAACTTTGCAGAACCATCGAAGACCTTCACTTCACGAAGTCGTCTCTACGACATGTGTGACAAGTGAGACTGGTTCTATTCTCTGAGAACGCTTCATGCTATGAATGTTCACGTCGTTTCGTCGAGGGCTGGAAGAAGGCTATTCTCTGAGAACGCTTCATGCTATGAATGTTCACGTCGTTTCGTCGAGGGCTGGAAGAAGGCTATTCTCTGAGAACGCTTCATGCTATGAATGTTCACGTCGTTTCGCCGAGGGCTGGAAGAAGGCTATTCTCTGAGAACGCTTCATGCTATGAATGTTCACGTCGTTTCGTCGACGGCTGGAAGAAGGCTATTCTCAATCTTTTGGTGGTAACTAACAGACGTCGTTTTGCTGAGAGGCTTCTCATGAACGCTCCAGGACATATTTGAATGAGAGGTCAGAGGGCAGAGTGAACAAGATAATTTATGTCTGGAACAATCACACTTTTATTTTATTGAATCGTTTACCTTCTAACTTTGACTTACATGCTCTAATGTTGTTACGCTTTTTCATATATGTTAGTTAAGTTGTTAGTTAATTAATTAGTTAGTTAGTCGTCGCATTATCCTCATCGCACATCGAGCAACACTCCAGAAATCTCAGACGACCTCCCCAGCAAGACCCGCAGGGTTAATTTGTGAAAGGATAAACTAGTTCACAAGTCAACCCTAAATCTCCTAGTAGCTCGCTTGAATCTAGGCAACATCGTTCCTGGCTAACGTGAAACTTTTGGAGTCACACAGGGGCTGCAAATTCACTAACAAAATGCCAGTATGTCGCCCTTCAATAGGAATGTACGGCGCCGTTTTAGGGATATACGATCGCCCATCATAACGACGTAGCATACACAACAATGGATGCGCAAACACACGTCAGAAAACGCAAGAAACACTGTAGTGATGGCACAAAATCCCCAAAGTGAAACATTCGGTTGACTTGGCAGGGCAGTCCATATTAAGAAGCTGTAGCTTGTAAATAACCTGAGGAGAGCAGATCTAACGTCGGCCATTGAACAGCACTCAATGTGATGACATAAACAGCATATCGACCCTAAGACGGGGAAAGTCTCAATTCATGGCTTGTCAAAGAGGATCACCGCTATGTACACGACTCGGTGGCTAACACTGGTGCGAATCATTTAAGTGTAACATCCCGTTCATTTTAACACATAAATCTGCATTGGAGAGCTAAAGTTAATCATTCCCCCAAAGCAAACGTCATACATATATATATTTATTGCTCATGTGCCAATGTGGAGGTGCCATATCTCAGTTTGTGTCTGCCCACGTGCTACATTCCATCTATTAGTCATCATACTATGGTCTCATCACTGCCTCGTGTGTGTGTGTGTGTCAATATGACAATATCCATCTCAATAATTCATAACTAAGCAGTTGAGGTATAACTATCAAGATCCGAAACTGTACTGCAGATAGTGGACTGAGGAAAACCCATTTGCCGTAAATACAACACTACAGGGAAAACTATATGGGTCACTGGAAAACTATTTAAAAAAAAACAACTGTAAAATGTATACAAGAAACAACATTGTAGAGAAAATGCTTCAATCGAACGAGCAATATAAAAACATCCAACCTGAAAGAAGACATGGGAGACGCCTCTGGTGTGCATCATACTAATCAACATCTTGAAGCGAGTGCTCTCCCCATACTTGACCCTCATAGATGTGAACGCGTCCAGCACTTTGTCAACAGACGGTGGTCCGCTGATGACTAGAGTTAGTATCTGAAGGAAAATAAAATATATCTTTCACAAGTAAAGTATATGCTTAGTACACCCCACCATGACTAGAGTTAGTATCTGAAGGAAAATAAAATATATCTTTCACAAGTAAAGTATATGCTTAGTACACCCCACCATGACTAGAGTTAGTATCTGAAGAAAAATAAAAAACATATTTCACAAGTAAAGTATATGCTTAGTACACCCCACCATAGGGAGCCGCGATAGCTCAGTGGTTGGTGAACTAGACTACAAAGGACAAGAGGTAGAGTTCGATCCCAACCGACGGCTTCCGGGTTCACCCAGCCTTAAATGGGTACCTTATTTTTTTCTGGTAAAGTAAAGCGGCACGGGCGTAATACCGACCACATTACCCCAAAAATCATGTGCCGAAGGTCTGTAGAATTTATGGTCACTAACACCATATTCCCTATACGCCACTGGCGTGACGGGGCTCTTTACTTTACTTTTTTTGTACACCCCACCATGGCAGTGAAGACTGAATGACATGAAAGTAAATTCGAATCTGTCTATCTCCAGCATTGGTGGCAACATAATAGTAGCCGTCAACAGCAGCACAGTAATGAGTTTCACACTTGTTTTTGTACCTGCCTTGTGTGATCGGATATAAGACCTATTTTTATCATGAAACTAAATTGCATATTTGGAATCTGGCAGCAGTAACTGCGTCTATACTTATTTTCATACCAAAATTACAGTCATCATCATGTGCCATACCGGTTGCCGTAGGCGATCATGTCCTTCTACAATCGTCTATCCACAGTGCATCGTATCAATTCTATTGATGACTTTTTTCATGCCATGTTACCTAGCACCAAGGTGACTTCCGGTCAATATAGTGGATAGGCGGCAGGAACCGTAGAGCTCTGTCTGAAAAGTGTTCCTTGATGCAGTTTTCTAATATATTCCAATTCCGGTTTATTGCTGGAGCTACTGACTTTAGCGCTCTGTGCACACCCTGAGCTGTGTTTTTCATCCTGATCGTGTTTCGCCATTCCGATTGCTTACGATGAATGACGATATTGTATGACGAAAGACAGTTTGACTGCGTTCACTTTCCGCTTGACCTTATGTCTTTTGGCGTTTGCTGTGGCTGCTATGATATAGACTGCAGCTACTTTTCTTTGTTTGGATCCTTCAATGAGATGAGATGTTATTTAGGATGATTCAACTGACAAATGCTTTTGAGCAATTATGGATGTTAATTCGTTCAGAGTGCTGCCGGGCCTTCAACTAACCACAACTATAGCACCAAGTTATCCAGTATCTTCTCTCTTTGTCGTCTGCGATTTCTATTACCCTGTATTTTCCCAGCTGTAACGACGTATTCCAACTTTCCTTTACTCATAATGTGCCCAAAAATGTTGATTGTTACAGAGTAATCACCACTAAAGGTAAAGTTAGCCCCGTAGCAATCGCTGTTGTGTAACGAAGTGGTAGTGACGTCATTGTACTGAACCTCGTCTTCATGAGTCAAGATAGTCAGTTCCTCGCTGCTGCTCCTTCCCAGAAACAATTGCTGGTGACCAGTTGAAGGGGCTGGGTGAACATCGAGAGCCCTTTTTAGTTCGAAACCCAGGGCTTCAGGTCCGCTGGCGAGTGCATTCACCAAAGAGCAATTATTATATTCCCTGTCTCTACTCGAAAAAGTGTTATCAAGATGTTGACATCGCAAATAACTATCATCAGTATATAGGTGATCATGTCCCTCCACAATCTTCTATCTACAGTGCAATGTATCAGTTCTGTTGTTGACTGTTTTCCATGCCATGACACCAAGCTATCTAGTATTTTCTCTCTTTGTCGCCCGCGATCTCTCTTTCCTTATATTTTGCCAGTTGTAACCAAGAATTCCAACTTTCCTCTTCTCATGATGTGCCCGAAAAATGTTGATTGCTTCTTTCTGATGTTTTTTAAGAGCTCCCTTTTTGTGTTGGCCTCTTTGAGATAACTATCAGTATAATTATTATCAAGTATCAAACCTCTGCAGCAAGTAGATGATCATGTACTTTCACTACTCTCTAAGTCTAGAATTATTTATCAATTCTTCTTGTTATTTCCAGCCACGTTATCTTTAGAAGCTGTCTAGTCATCTTTCTCTGCTATCCTATATCTCCTCTTCCCTAAAGCTGTCCAGTTATTTCCCTCTCATTATAATATCAACAAATCGTAAATAAGTCCTCCTGATATTAGTAATAAACTTTCATCTATCTTGGCCCCATCATTGCTCCCCTTGTTCAAGGTATTCTCAACACTCTTCTCAAAACACTTCCTTGACACTTCCTTAAGGTTCACGTAGCAATTAATTTTAATCAGACTATATGTGACAGGAAAAATAACACAAATTGTGAGGTTGTCGACAACATTTTATTGAAAAAATAAAGGAAGTGGCGACCCTACCTCGATGGCCACAATCCTTGACCGTAAGAAGTTACTTAAGAGACAGGTAGTTATGGTGAATAGTCCAGAGTTATGCTCGAGCATCTCATTCACAGCAGCCTGTGGGTAGGAATTTATGACGACGTTAATGGTGACTTGGTATGAGAGTATTAAGAGTACGGTTGAGATTGTGTTGATTTGTTATTGCAACTTAAAAGCCTTTTTATCGTTATGCTGACTAGATGTTTGAGCATAAAATGTACGATTCTTCTTGTGTTTGTTTTATATAGAAGTGATCATGTTTATATTTTTAACTTATTGTTGAAGTATAAATGTGATTATGTTAATCTTACTTTCAAGCATAAATAAAGATTCGCGCGCATGTTGATTTTATATTTGAACGTAGAGTGCTTGGTAATGGTTATAACGATTTGAATGTGAATCATAAAAAGAGCATAAATAAGTTTGTTTTGAGAGGACGCTAACATATAAACCGGGTATCTAAGGGTACATGTTCGATCCCCAGCAGTGAATGATTTTTTTCGGACTGGCAAGGTTCCGGGGTTCACCCAGACTCTAAAAATGGGTACCAGAGATTTTTCTGGGAAGTAAAGGCGGCCTGTCGTAATACCGACCACATCACCCAAAAATGTGCCGTGGTCATAGAAAAATATGGTCACTAACCCCATATTCCCCATACGCCTAGCAAGACGTGCAGGGAACCTTTTTTTAAAATATAAATCCATGTTTATGTTGAAGTCGAGGAGACATAAATACAACGATAAATTAAAGTAAATAAGATGTTTTGTTTATGTTGGGAGAATGTAAAAACGAACGCGCAAGCTGTGGTTATATTTATGTTGAGAAGACCCTAAAATATAAATGGCACAGTTATAATGTAAAGAGGATATTGAAATATAATGGACATAATTATGTTTATCTCTCTCTCTATCTCTGCGATCAAGACTCAATCAGAGTAGGATTCCAGACTCTCTCATGAAGTCAGCTGTCTGTTTAAGTGAATCGATTGTCCCATATAGTTTTTCTTCCAGGGAGGTGGGCGTGGACCACATTGCTCTTCTCAGGTCTGTGTACAGAGGGCAATCCTGTAGAACATGTTTTGTAGTCATATTGTCCAGTGTACAGTGGCATATGCTGGTTGTACCTATTTTGAATTTGGTGAACATGTGATTTCTCACTCTATTGTGGCCAGTGTGTAGGCAAAGTATGATAACTTGATTCCTCCTTGATAGTTGGTGGTATCCGTCACTCTCATTATGCTTTGTGTGTTCTCGTTTCCATTTTTCACGGAACTGACCCTTGAGGATGGATTTGGCTTCATCATAACTGAGCGGATGGTTCTCTTGTGGTAATCTCCTTCCCTCTTTAGCTAATTTGTCTGCGCGTTCGTTCCCGTGTATATTACAGTGTGATGGTATCCACTGAATGACTACTCTCTGGAAGTTATTGCATAGTTGGTCCAGGGTTGTTCTCAAGTCATCTAGTTCATTGTTCTTAGGGCTTTTTAGAGCTGATAATACTGACAGTGCATCAGTCAGAATCACCAATTTATTGTGCATGTCATTATGTTTATGATTTTTTTTTAAAATATCTGTGTATGTCACATCTCATATCCTTGTGTGTGCATAGTTATGTTAGTCACATCTCATATCCTTGTGTGTGCATAGTTATGTTAGTCACATCTCATATCCTTGTGTGTGCATAGTTATGTTAGTCACATCTCATATCCTTGTGTGTGCATAGTTATGTTAGTCAAATCTCATATCCTTGTGTGTGCATAGTTATGTTAGTCACATCTCATATCCTTGTGTGTGCATAGTTATGTTAGTCACATCTCATATCCTTGTGTGTGCATAGTTATGTTAGTCACATCTCATATCCTTGTGTGTGCATAGTTATGTTAGTCACATCTCATATCCTTGTGTGTGCATAGCTATGTTAGTCACATCTCATATCTTTGTGTGTGCATGTCTATGTTGATCATATCTCATATCTTTGTGTGCATGTCTATGTTAGGCATGTGTCATATCTTTGTGTGTGCATGTCTATGTCAGTCATATCTCATATCTATATGTGCATGTGTATGTTAGTCATGTGTCATACATCTTGATGTGTGTCAGTGTTAGTCATGCCTCGTACCGCTGTGTGCATGTTTGTGTTGGTCACATCTCCTATCTTTGTGTGTGCATGTCTGTGTTAGTCACCTCTAGATGGTGCTCGTAAACCTGGGAGGGCCGACCATCTAAGGGCAGAATTCCCCTACAGAAAAGATCATCTGCTGCCTTGCAGGAAGATTGGGGACAATCAAAGGCTAGGGAAAGCAAACCTGAATAAAATACTGGCTGAAATCGGATGCACTGGGCCATTGGCGCAGAACACAGTGCAACGTTTAAACGGGTGTTCAATCAGAGTGGATCTGGCAGACTCTAATTGTGATGTTCTGCCTGTGGGAGCGATCAACACACTTAACCTGACAACTGACTTCATGTGAGAGTCTGGAATCCTACTATGATTGAGTCCTGATCGCAGAGATAGAGAGAGAGAGAAAAAAAGAGGTGTTATTCTTTTCCTTTATAATCAGAATATAGCCGGAGCATAGGTCTAACAAACACTTTGCAAGTCGTTCTGTAGAAATGGGATTATAAAAACTATTTTCTAAATCTGATTAGTTATAACAGAGTGGGCACGTTTATGTTAGGTGAAGCTGGAAGTGAGCCAGACCAAAGTCAAGTATTTTTATAAAGAAAACTAAGCGGAAACGCCACTCACATTGAACTAACAATAACAAAATTATGAATTTGTGTTTCTTATCCATTTCCGTCGAATGGTTTTCCCTGACGCCACTTCTTGTCTGTACTATCTTTTTCTTCTGCTATCGTGTTATTAAGATCATCAATACAATCAGACAAGGTCCATTAGCATTTCTGTCTCTCTGTGTGATAACACTGCAAGATCTCAGAACAATGCATGAACTCCGTAGTAGAAGTGATATATTGTTTTTTTTATGTTATAAGATTTAAAAATATAAAAGAACAGCAGCTAGCTTTAATGAATAACGCTACAAACCTGGTAACTGATCTTTAGCTTTAAATGATAACGCTATAAACCTGGTAACTGAACTTTAGCTTTAAATGATAACGCTACAAACCTAGTAACTGATCTTTACCTTTAAATGATAACGCTATAAACCTGGTAACTGATCTTTAGCTTTAAATGATAACGCTATAAACCTGGTAACTGATCTTTACCTTTAAATGATAACGCTACAAACATAGTAACTGATCTTTAGCTTTAAATGATAACGCTACAAACCTAGTAACTGATCTTTAGCTTTAAATGATAACGCTACAAACCTAGTAACTAATATTTAGCTTTAAATGATAACGCTACAAACCTAGTAACTGATATTTACCTTTAAATGATAACGCTACAAACTAGTAACTGATCTTTAGCTTTTATTAGATAACGCTAAAAATCTAGTACACTGGTCTTTAGCTGTATCTTTTACCTGATACCATATAAGCTTCGTACACTGATCTTGCAATTATTTGCTTTTGTTATTTACTCGGTAATTAATTAAGAGTTCTATCCGCATGATAAGTCGTGTTATGATGTTTGTGATCAAATCTTCCAATAGCCTGCTGCAAATGAGACTTAGAAGAAGGACAATGATGAGCAACAGAAAGAAATGATTATTTTTTGTGTGAAATGAATGGAAGGAATTGTGCTAATTAAAGGGAAGATATAAAAGAGTAAAACGTCAAAGATATTGAAACCTTTGTGACAACGGCAATCTTAAACTAGCTACGTCACTTGGAGGATCGAAATGAGATGAACACGTAGCGCGCTTTCCTAAAGAAACCGGAAACAGTTATCTGAATGGTGATAGTCAAATAGGCAGAGTGAGCACCCCGATGGTTCTTAATATGTGTCTAATATTTTCAAGCCTAATGTCCCCAAATGACACAATAACACCCCTTTACCCTGCGCTAGATGATCAATAGAGCATTATGGTCCCTGGAGCAGTTTCATCCCTAGGGCATCATCATCCCTAAAGCATTATCATCCCTAAAGCATTATCATCCCTAAAGCATTATCATCCTTATAGCAGTATCATCCCTGGAGAAGTTTTATCCCTAAAGCAGCATGACCCTTAGAGCAATATAATCCATAGAGCTGTAACGCCTCTCTTTGCTTCCCAGTTGTTACAATATATTCCAGCTGTTCCCATCTCATTAGATGGCCAAAAAATGATGATTGTTTCCCCTAATATTGGAAATTAGCTCCCTTTTTGCTTTGGCACCTTTCTTTTTTTCCCAATGTTATGAATGAAATAGTAACACAACAATTGAGACATCTCGTGTTGGTTGTAGTTGGACATGCTGCTATTATTCTCAAACACCTTAAAATAAATTCCCCCCCCCCCTTTCTTCCACTATTTTCCCATACCCCTACACGACTCCAGAATATATTGTTATAATACCCGTAACAGAGGTTGTTTATTATGTTTATTTACTGTTTGCGTTATTATAAACAGAAATATAACAACAATTATTTAACGTAAATAATGTACCTTGATAAGTAAAGAACAATTGTTTCCTAGAATAATTGTAGAGTTGTTTTACAACTTGAAAATTACATTTTGAAAATATAATATATCCCTCAACAAATCAGTAAATATGTAATTCCGTGTTTTGTATGTAAAAACTATTTTATAATAACTGATTGATGTGATGTGTTTTGTATGTAAAAACTATTTTATAATAACTGATTGATGTGATGTGTTTTGTATGTAAAAACTATTTTATAATAACTGATTGATGTGATGTGTTTTGTATGTAAAAACTATTTTATAATAACTGATTGATGTGATGTGTTTTGTATGTAAAAACTATTTTATAATAACTGATTGATGTGATGTGTTTTGTATGTAAAAACTATTTTATAATAACTGATTGATGTGATGTGTTTTGTATGTAAAAACTATTTTATAATAACTGATTGATGTGATGTGTTTTGTATGTAAAAACTATTTTATAATAACTGATTGATGTGATATAGCAGCAAGTACCTTGATTCTGAGCGTGTACTTGATACACAACAAACAGTCTTGTTCGTCAACCTGAACATAAATTGAGTAAAAAACGAAAGCAGAAAAAGTAAATGTGGTTAACATGCCTAGTTTGTACATGAGTGTGATATGGACGTTGAATTCTGTAGACACAGGTGGGGCCTAGAAGTGCCAACGTTTTAATTGATACGTGTCACAAATATATTAAAGTCTATTTAATTTAGGTGCAACATATTTCACAATGTTAATGTTTGGACTCGAAACTAACTGTTACTTCCAGCGTGTAATTGATGATGATGATGCGTTCGTCCGATGATTTGAGGTATTCTAACGGATACGAACCGTAGACTTCCTCCTCGTCATCCGTCCTTAAAAGGACGTTAAGTGGACGTAGTTACGTTGTGTTGAAGTTTGCAGTGTAACACTGTGATATCTGCGCCTTTCGGCCCAACACATCCGATTTCAGCCGACGCTTTTTTGTGTACCGGGTTCGTCTTCCCACTTCGATCCCTGCTCGCTTGGCCAGACTAGACAGGTTAGTCTGTTTCTAGAGGCACCACGAAGAGGTGTAGCAGGGTCTGGATGGTTCTGGTTCACCGATCCTGGCGCAAGCCATCAGTTATGAGTCACTGACGACTTCCAGCTCTGGTGCTGGGGGGGCGCGCCTTCGCCTCCCAGCGTGTAATTGATTTCAGTCAAACATAAATGTCAGTGGGAAATTGAAATAGCTTTTTTTATCATTGTCAGAGAGTCGGTGAAGTTTTTGTTAACGCATTCGCCTATCGATCTGAACTATCGGATTCAAATGCCAGTTAAAATGACATTTTTTTCCGACCTAACAAACGTCTCTGTGTTCACCCAGCCTCTTTAAATGGGCACCAATGATATTCTTTAAATGGGTACCGATGATATTCTTTAAATGGGCACCAGTGATATCCTTTAAATGGATACCTATAGTATCTTTGAAATGGGCACAAGTGATATACTTTAAATGGGTACCGATAATATCCTTGAAATGGGCACCAATGATATTCTTTAAATGGGCACCGGTGATATTCTTTAAATGGGCACCAGTGATATTCTTTAAATGGGCACCAATGATATACTTTAAATGGGCACCAATGATATTCTTTAAATGGGCACCAATGATATTCTTTAAATGGGCACCAGTGATATTCTTTAAATGGGCACCAGTGATATTCTTTAAATGGGCACCAGTGATATTCTTTAAATGGGCACCAATGATATACTTTAAATGGGCACCAGTGATATTCTTTAAATGGGCACCAATGATATTCTTTAAATGGGCACCAGTGGTGAACTTTAAATGGGCACCTGTTATATTCTCTAGTAACACAATGCAGCGAGCAAGGGAACTAGCCACTCCACCTAATGAAGCTGATACTAAGCTCAATGAAGCTGATACTAAGCTCAATGAAGCTGATACTAAGCTCAATGAAGCTGATACTAAGCTCAATGAAGCTGATACTAAGCTCAATGAAGCTGATACTAAACTCAATGAAGCTGATACTAAGCTCAATGAAGCTGATACTAAGCTCAATGAAATCTTCGTTACCCAATGATAAATGCTGCTGGACAACCTTTACCTTTTCATCACATCTGCATTGAGAAAGAAAGGGAACTGAAAGAGAGAAAGAATTTTTTTAATAGAGAGGAAGAAAGAGTGCAGTTTTAAGACAGAGAATGTGAGAAATGGTATGACCTCACAGCATGTATAAAACGTGGTACAAGAAGAAACACCGATGCAAGGTCAAGGATAAAACTCGGTACAAGAAGAAACACTAAAGCAAGGACAAGTTTAAAACTTGATACAAGTAGAAGCACTGATGCATGGTCAAGTTTAAAACTTGGTACAAGAAGAAACACTGATGCACGGTCAAGGATAAAACTTGGTACACGAAGAAACACCGAAGCAAAGTCAAGTTTAAAACTTGATACAAGAAGAAACACTTCCAAGGATTAAACTTGGTACACGAAGAAACGCTAGTGCATGGTCAAGGATAAAACTTGGTCAAGTTTAAAATATAAAGCCACACTGAAATACTACATGGGTCCGCTGACAAACATAAATATGGATTCCTGACCTAAAACTATCATGGGTTTTTGGCTACATAGATATGTATGGATCGCTATCTTAGTACAAACAATGAGCACTTACCAAGTACTAGATGAGTATGAATGGTCAAGTTAACGCATAACCTTGCTTGGTACAACATGAGTTCACGGCTTTGTAAAAAAATGGGATCATAGACTTCTACAAAAATGAGATCATAGTCTTGTACAAAAAGGGATCATAACCGTGTACAAAAAGGGATCATAGCCTTGTACAAAAATGGGATCATAGCCTTGTACAAAAATAGGATCATGGCCTTGGACAAAAATGGGATCATAGCGCTGTACAAAATGGAATCATAGCATTGTACATAAATGGGATCATAGCCTTCTGCAAAAATGGGATCAATGTCTTGTACATAAATGGGATCATAGCCTTGTACAAAAATGGGATCATAACCTTGTACAAAAATAGGATCATAGCCTTGTGCAAAAATGGAATCTTAGCCTTGTACAAAAATGGAATCATAGCGCTGTACAAAATGGGATCATAGCCTTGTACATATATGGAATCGTAGCCTTGTACATAAATTGAATCATCATCATCATCATCGAGTGCCTTCTCCGCAACGAAGGTTGGTTACCATGGATCGCCATTCTACTCTGTTTCTTGATTTGATGGTGCAGGCTGTCATAGATTGACTTGTCCATCTTTTGATGTTACTCGTCCATGTTAATCTTGGTCTGCCTCTGCCTCTTTTACCTTGTATTTTCCCTTCCAACATTACTTTTAGTAGGCTGTTGTGCCCCCAAAATTTCATTTGTTTTGTCTTAATTGTATCTAGTAGTTCTCTTTTTATTTTCAGTTGTTTTAAAACTTCATCGTTTCTTTTCTTTTCTTTCCATCCAATTCTACCTATTTTTCTATAAATCCACATTTCAAAGGCTTCAACTTTCTGTTCTGTTTTCTTGTCTAATGTCCATGTTTCTGCACCATTCAGGAATACTGAGAAGATGTAATATTTTTTGTCATTCTTAGTTTCAGCCCTGTTGATATTTGTTTTGTTGTTAGTATATTTTTCCTGGCATTAAAATTACTTTTTGCCATACCTATTCTTTTGTTTATTTCAATTTTGCTTTTTCCATCATTGGTTATAGTATGTCCCAGGTAGTTGTAGCTCTGGACTGTCTCCAGATGTATTCCCTCAACTGTGATATTTAATTGTAGGTCTTGAGAATTTTCTAGAATCATAGCCTTGTAAAACAAATGGGATCATAGCCTTGTACATAAATTGGATAATTGTCTTGTACACAATGGGATCATAGCCTTGTACAAAAATGGGATCATAGCCTTGCATAAAAGTGGGATCATAACCTTGTACAAAAGTGTGATCACGATTTTGTACAAAATTGGATCACAGCTTTGTACAAAAATGGGATCATAGTCTTGTACAAAGGTGGGATCATAGCCTTGTACAAAAATGATATAATAGCTTTGTACAATAGTGGGATCATGATGTTGCACAACAATCGTCCCTTGACCAAGTACAGATAATGGTCCCAGATTAAGAACAATGTTTGCTAAATTGTATGGAAATGCTATATTTATGAAACTGTGGAAACTAATGCATATATGTACAATAGTATATGTTACATTTATATATAACCAGAAAATGCCTAATATTTAGTAGATATTAAAAAGCTTCATTTAAAATTTAAAAAAAAAAGAATATTATAAATTACAATTAATTATCATCATCATCATGTGACCTTTTCCAGCTGAGGACGTTGCTCTGCCCATCTGATTGCATTTCCTTGATAAGCCTTGTCAACTGATCTGCGAGTAATGAATGCTCCTTGATGTCTTGTACTTGTCTTCTAGATAGATCTCCTCTCCGTTTTCCAAGAAATGAATCCTACTGTATTGATCATTCAAGGCCTTTATACCGTTTATTGTGCAACATTTTGCTGTTTGTTTTCATTTATTTGTATTGCCATTTTCATTTATTTTTACAGTTAGTTGAAAGATATTTCCATTAACTGCTCAACTTATTGATTATATTTGAATGATTGTTCTGTAACATTTGAATTTCACCTGGTGTTTTATTTTTTAGCTGCACTCCTATTTCAAATTACTGCCGCTAGTCGTAACATGCGGTAAACTTGGCAGTGAGAAAGAAAGGGGGAAAAAAATTTGTTAAGTCAGAACTTTGATGTGATTGGCTGGTTAGATATAAAAAATTATCCCCCAGAAGTTGATTCCGCCTATTTTGTGCCTTCTCTGCTCTATTTTGACAACGTAATGAACAAGAAATAGATCTTCTTTTCTTTCATATTTTGCCATCCATCGTCTGGGATAAGGTTTTGTGCTTCTGTTGGCCTATCTTTCTGAATGTTTCTTGAGTTTCTAATCCCCCCCCCCACCCCAAGAATGTGGCCGGTCCTTAAAGCTGGTGTTCTCCCAGCACTTGTTGATTGTTATCTAAGTCATTTTGTTTTTTTTTTCTGTCTTATCATGTGATCAAACAATTGTAGCTGTTTTTTTTTTCAATACATATAAAAATGGGGCAAATTGTTCCTAATTTTTTTTTCATCCTAAAGTCTTCACTTCTAATCTTATGTGGCAGGATGATTCTTGTCATAAGGTTTGGCAAGGTTCATTTCCGGTGTGGTTCGTTCGTTCGTTCGCTTTCGTCAGCTTTAACCTCTGACGAAGTCCACCCACTCAATTTTGTGGGACTGAATTTTGCGTGTAAAGTCTGTTTTATCCCATTACAGGATGCCCCTCGCCATCTAGGCAGATTTACTCCGACTTCAGAGGTACTAATTTTTAGGGAATTAGTAAAACCCAGGTGTCCTCGCCAGGGTACGAACCCCGGCTGTTGCCGTGGTAAGCCAACCGCCTATCGATTGCGCTAACCGGACACCCGGTGTGGTTATTTTGTTTTATTCTTTCATAAAGTAGGATATTTACAGTACAGCATTGGAATCAAACAAATAAAACATAGTAAACCAAAATACAAATAAGTTACGAGTATCTAATTTTAAACACGAATGGCTTTATTTACAAAATGATTCAAATCAGATAATACGGATACCATATTTTGCTTGTAGTTTTCCATTTTAAGAGTTCCTTTGGCAGCTACTCTGTTGACATTCTCTGCTGGGTTTAGAGACGCAGACTGGACTATTTTCAAGAGGCTTAAGAGAAGGCTCAGGCCGTTATTTGGGGTCTGGATAAACTCCTCCACAAAGCTGGGGATAAATATTTTCAAAGAATGTCTGGCCTGCTAAGGCATAATGCAGATGGCGCTAGTTGTTTTTGTTGAAGAGATAATGTCGAGATGTGAAAACAGGATTTATAACATTGCTATGAAAGCGTGTTTGAACGAGTGCTATAGTTATGTAACTGTGGAAGATAATGCATATATGTACAACAACAAAAATCGATACATATATGCACAATAGTATATGTTACATTTATATATAACCAGAAAATACCTAATATTTAGTAGATATTAAAAAGCTTCATTTAAAATTTAAAAAACGAATATTATAAATTACAATTAATTATCATCATCATCATGTGACCTTTTCCAGCTGAGGACCATCGAATTGTCGATATTTGTTTCCCTTGCGCATTTGCTCTTGAATAATAATACGTGAACGTTTCTTACTCTCAAGTGGTTAGAACTAGCCTTTGTGTTTACTTGTTAACAACCTTTGTAGGGGTTAAATGTTAAGTATCTCACAAGTACAAACACACACAGGGACACAAACATACACACATGGACACAAATACACACGCACACACACAGGGACACAAACACACACGCACACAGGGACACAAACACACACGCACACACACAGGGACACAGGGACACAAACACACACGCACACACACAGGGACACAAACACACACGCACACAGGGACACAAACACACACGCACACACACAGGGACACAGGGACACAAACACACACGCACACACACAGGGACACAAACACACACGCACACAGGGACACAAACACACACGCACACACAGGGACACAAATACACACGCACACACACAGGGACACAAACACACACGCACACAGGGACACAAACACACACGCACACACATAGGGACACAGGGACACAAACACACGCACACACACAGGGACACAAAGACACACGTACACAGGTACACAAACACACACACACAGGGACACAAACACACACGCACACAGGGACACAAACACACACGCACGCACACAGGGACACAAACACACACGCACACAGGGACACAAACACACACGCACACATACAGGGACACAGGGACACAAACACACACGCACACACACAGGGACACAAACACACACGCACACACACAGGGACACAAACACGCACACATACAGGGACACAAACACACACACATGGACACAAATACACACGCACACACACAGGGACACAAACACACACGCACACAGGGACACAAACACGCATGCACACACACAGGGACACAACCACACACGCACACACACAGGGACACAAACACACACGCACACAGGGACACACACAGGGACACAAACACACACGCACACATGGACACAAACACACACGCACACACACAAGGACACAAACACACACGCACACAGGGACACAAACACACACGCACACACACAGGGACACAAACACACACGCACACACACAAGGACACAAACACACACGCACACAGGGACACAAACACACAACACACACACAGGGACACAAACACACACGCACACATGGACACAAACACACACGCACACACACAAGGACACAAACACACACACACACACATGGACACAAATACACACACAGGGACACAAACATACACACACACATACATGGAGCAGACATTCTAAACTCTCAAACCCGACAACCTTTTCTTATCAAGTGTGTCAGACTCTGCACAGGACCCGTATTGTATCTCGCTATCAGTCCCTATCATGGGCAAGACGTTCAATCTCGACAAGCCTACTGTTGTTGCAACTCTCTTCAATATGTGTTTCAATTATTTCTCTATATTCCCAGATATTCAACATATTTCCGCTCTTTACTGTCGTCCATCTCTGCGGTTTGTGAGAGAGCAAGCGTGACATTTATCAAGCGTGGACTAAAAAATACCAAATTTATGGATGATTTTTCTTGTATTCCCGAGCCCGAGCCCGAGACGAGCACTGGCTTATTGAGACTAGCGATTGTGCTCGATCTCGATCGACAGTTTCTCGGCACACCCACTCACATCCACTCACATCCACTCACATCCACTCACACCCACTCACATCCACTCACATCCACTCACATCCACTCACACCCACTCACATCCACTCACACCCACTCACATCCACTCACATCCACTCACATCCACTCACATCCACTCACACCCACTCACATCCACTCACATCCACTCACATCCACTCACATCCACTCACACCCACTCACATCCACTCACACCCACTCACACCCACTCACACCCACTCACACCCACTCACATCCACTCACATCCACTCACACCCACTCACACCCACTCACATCCACTCACATCCACTCACACCCACTCACATCCACTCACACCCACTCACATCCACTCACATCCACTCACACCCACTCACATCAACTCACATCCACTCACATCCACTCACACCCACTCACATCCACTCACATCCACTCACATCCACTCACATCCACTCACACCCACTCACATCCACTCACATCCACTCACATCCACTCACATCCACTCTTAAATGGGTACCAAAGATTTTTTTCTAGAAAAGAGAGACTACTAGTGCTACTAGTAGTAACGACCACATAGCACACAAACTATGCCGATGGTTAACTGGATTTTGCGTGTTAATCCATTTTTCCCTGCCAGCCGTGTGCACAGGGGTCCCTCGCCGCACAGGCAGATAACTCCGACTTCGGAAGTACTCATATTTTTTCCGTCGATGAGTAATTGACGTTTCAAGCCGGGCCTCGCTGCTGAGACCAGGGTTAGTATCCGTAGAGAGAAATCATAAATACAAATCCCAAATAAGTAAGAGCAATAACACCAGATTTCAATACGTTACACAAAAAGTGAGCTTCCTTTTTCTACCTAATATGGACGTTGGTTCGACTTCGTGTAGGGTCCACTGCTATTAGTGGTTAAATAATAAATACTATGACATGCAAACTACATGGCGACTGCACTGAGATTGAAGGGAGCCTTAGTAGCCTAGTTGAGAAAACCACCCGGTTGGGCTACCGTTGTTCGGACAATCCGTGTTCGATTCCCGCCAGGAGCAGTGTGAGTTGTACTCGTGGTTGAAAAAAAAAATACCCCCGCGATCGACCCAGCCGCCGGTGTAATAGAGTTGAGTTAGATTTTCCAGAATACAAGTTAGGATAACAAGTTGTAGAGATTGGGTAGTGGACACCCACCGAAGGAGAGAGATAGAATGATTGGACGACAGGATGAAAGTTTAGTTACATGGAATTTTCCATGCAACAGAAGTGGAAATTAGAAGATGACGCAGTGTCTGTGAGGATAGGGTCCTCAGGCAAACAATGTCACCCACCGAACTAAGTAGAGAGGGTCATGAATTGGCCTGGACATAATAGTTGAGGGGATTTTCCATGAATCTCCACTCGCCCAGTTGTTGTGAGAGTGACCAACACACAGAGAGCATGCAGTGACCTCGTGGCATTACTAACATATCTCCAAGATGTCCACTCGGGTTGTCCAATTCACAACAACAAGTTGTGATTGTAAGTGACCATCACACGGATACCATGAAATGAACTCATGGTGTTACTCTGCCAGGTAAATAGCTACCAGGAGAGGTCAGTGTCATGAGGTAATATTATTCCAAATAGGTCATAGAGATTTCGTGGAAACAGGTTGTTGTCATCAACCTGGCGGAAAGTTCAGGTGTTGAGTCACAGATAATGAGCAAGCGAAAATCTCAGTTGACCATGAGAGTCGCGAGTGATCAATTTGCGACGATCTTATTGGTCACTATCTTGCAGGTAGAAGAGAGTAGTTGGGTACTTAAAGGCCTGCATAACAAGAATTTTAAGTTAAGTCAGTCAGAAGGTTAGAAGTAGAAACATTTAGACAAGAAGCAGTTAAGCAGTTTAGAAACAGCTAGAGTCAGAACAGTTAGAAAGTTAACAGTTAGAAGTTTAGTTAATAAGTTTTTATTGAGTTAGCAAAGTCAGTAGGAATCTTCAAGTTACAGTCATAAGTCAGTGATAGATTATTAAGACAGTGGAGAAGTTATCAGTAGAAGTTAATGAACATATGAACATTAGTGCTGTGCAAGTTGTTTTTACAAGTGTCCAAGAAATGTGTTATATGTGTTTCCATTTTTGAAGTATTTCACATATTGTACATGTCGTAAGTAGACTTACAAGTTCGTATGCTGATGAATAAGATGTCTGATGAACAATGTTATATGACAATATGCACTTATGGACTTGCATGTTCATCGGTGGTAACCTACGTATGTCCAGAATTTAAGAACCTTAGATTCAGAGAAGTGCATCCACTATATTATATCACGGCGAAAAAAACTTAATTATCATTGTTTATAACAAGAAAGACTCTGTCATGAATTTACCTGTTACCTGTTGTAACATCAATGTTGTATTGTGCTGTGACCGTAACAAGTTACAACTATACAAGATAAAATACTACAGTTAAAAGAAAGAACATTACAAATCTGTATCACCGGTAGAAATAGATGCCAGAGTATAGTACTCTGGGAAGGTGAGAAATGCCGTCTCGCATCGTGAGTTTCGATGTTTGAAGCAACACTGTCTAGAAGTCTCCGAACACTTCTAGATAGGCGGCCGAAAACTTCTGGATAGATGAAAACTCGCGTGCTAAGACGTCGATGCAAGTCTCGTTCTTTACCTTTATTTATTTTACTTTTCTGAGAAAGAAGTGTCTCCCCCCCACCCCTCTTTTTTTCTCTCACCAGCCTCCTTTTGCAACATCCAGAAAGTCGTTCACTGAAAAGAAATATGTTTAGAGAGTTTTTTGTTTCATTATAAGCATGTGTGCGAGGGTAGAGAGTTTTTTGTTTCATTATAAGCATGTGTGCGAGGGTAGAGAGTTTTTTGTTTCATTATAAGCACGTGTGCGAGGGTAGAGAGTTTTTTGTTTCATTATAAGCATGTGTGCGAGGGTAGAGAGTTTTTTGTTTCATTATAAGCATGTGTGCGAGGGTGTGATTTGTCTTACTTCTGGTAATATAATACTACAGAGCAAATATATCAGCAGGGTCGTATGTACATTGCAGAACGTTGCACTCATTACAGCCTGTATGAAGAAAGCTCTGTCTCTACCCAGGTCTCCCACCTATTTTGTTGGTATGTTAAACGTCTCCTTGATGTGTTGAAATCACTTTTTTTCTTGGTCTGCACCTGTCTCGACTTCCTGAAACTATACCTTCCATTACTGTCCTTTTCAGTCTAATGTGTTTTTTGACGTGACCAAATTATTTTAATTGAGACCACACAATGTAACATATCAAGCGGCGTTCAGCGACGTTCTCGTTATTTCACTGCAAGTGATGACTGTAATGCTTAGTGTTATGCGCAACGGCTCACACTCGTTATACTATTGATTTCATCGATTTCCTTGGCTATTTCAGTCTCTTCCTTGTACTCTGAATCACAAGTAAAACAGGTTTGATCATAACATTGACTTTAGATAAAATAATTCTCTAATTATTTCTATTTACTGCACAAATTGTATAACAGAACAAAACAAATCACAAAAAAACTAAATAAAAAGCTTGTTTTACCGCGTTGGTAAGTTTGTATTTACAGCACACTTTCACTTATAGCAATTTTACATTCATAGTTTTATTAACAGTGCTGAAATGTGTTAGTTCTATATTGAATGAATGTGTTGTTATATACAAAATATAACCATTTCGCTATTTCATGCAATGCTTAGTTTGTACGGGCATTTTCAAAAATTGTGTACGTTGGTATAACATTCATTTTGACCACTTAATATTAAATATGTTATGGTAAGTGTCAAATTAAATTTAAAAAAAAAAGATGATTAAGATAGATTAATCAGAGTAACAGATGCGACGATATCAATGGATGGACATTCCAAGAATTCGCAAAGTGCCAAAGATTGACTATGTGTTGAGGTACGTTGTGAAAGTTAACGAAGTCTACCAGTAGTTCCCTTACGATCCTCACTCCCGCCTTCTCGTGTTTTGAGATGAAGATAAGGAAAATAAGAACATATCAAATTACTGTAACTTTTCAACAACCAAACAACGTTCTTCGACGACAATTATCGAGACAAATAAATTCACAAAGGATCCAACATTTTCATCAATTCTACCTTTGTAGAACGTTGCATGCACCACAGCCCGTTTAAAAGAATCTCTCTCTCTCTCTCTCTCTCTGTCTCTCTCTAGACAGATCTCCACTTCTTCTGTTGCCATGTTTAAGGTCTCCTTGATGTCTTGAAACCACCTTCATCTTGGTCTGTCCTTGATGTGTCTTCTGCCTTCCATTATTATTTTTTTCCAACCCGCTGTGTATTTTGACGTCATCAGCAGAAGAAACAAGTTCCAAACAGTAGAATCTAATATCTCAATCAAAGCCTGTTGTTTTACTGTTTCATCCACTGGTTGGATGAAAGCAAGCTCTCGCTCTCTCTCTCTCTCTCCCTCTCTCTCTCTCTCTCTCTCTTCTCTCTCTTTCTCTCTGCGATGAAGACTCAATCAAAGTAGGATTCCAGACTCTCTCATGAAGTGAGCTGTCTGTTTAAGTGATTCGATTGCTCCGTATAGTTTAGACACAATCAAGTGAATGGACAAGAAGAAAGACAAAAAAAAAACAGAAAAGGAGAAGAGAAGTATAGCGAGGAGAGGAAAAGGTTCAGGAAGAGAATAGAAGAGAGGAAAGGAAAAGATAATCACTTTTATCCGAACCTATAGTAATTATGAATATAATAGCTTCCATACTTGGAAACAAGGATGTATTTTATCGCCCTTGTTATTTGGAATTGTTATGGACTTCATAATGAAGAAATGCTGCACTGGTAATAAAGGCATCGAATGGATACAAGGAGACCATTTGGAGGACCTGGACTTTGCTGATGACATAGTTCTCATCAGCAATCAGATAAAAACGATGCAGGAAAACACAAATGAACTATCATCAATAGCCAGCAAAATTGGGCTTGAGGTCAATCATGAAAAGACTAAAGTCATGAAAAGTTTAATTCCAACAAGTGACAAAATATACATGGAAAACAAACCAGTAGAAGAGATCGATCACTTCATCTATCTTGGAAGTCACATTGATCGAGAAGGGGATACGAGCAAAGAAATTAGAATCAGACTGGCTAAAGCAGCAATGTCTTTCAGAAGCCTTGAAAAGTTGTGGAAATCAAAACTCATTAGCACAAACACAAAACTTAGGCTATTCAAATCAAATGTACTATCAACCCTTACGTATGCGTGTGAAAGCTGGAAAACAACAAGAGATATAGAAACAAAGTTGAACGCATTCGAAAATAAATGTCTAAGGAAAATACTTGGTATAGAATGGAACGAATTCAAAACAAACGAGGAAATTAGAGAAATCGCCAATCAACCACTAATATCTTCAGTAATAAAGAAAAGACGATGGTCATACGTTGGACATGTGATGAGAAGAGATAATAATCGAATAGCAAAGCAAGCCCTCATATGGGAAACAACAGGTAAAAGAAAAAGAGGAAGACCCAGGGAGACACTGAGAAGAACATTGATGAGAGAGGCAAGAGCAGCAGGAATCGGCTCCCTCAATGAGATAGAACTGCTTGCACAGAACAGAGACAGATGGCGAGATTTGATAAAATATCTTTAAAAGAAAACTGCTAGAACAAAAATTCATATAGGTGAAGGTGTATCTTGGTCTACGCCCTATGGGCCGGTTACAGCTCGAAAGGTCAATAGATAGATACTTGGAAAAAATGCCGTGTAAAACTATACCATACGAAGCATATTTAAGAATGGAAAAAAACCGTGAGGCTCACACACGAGGCATTCATGTAAAACATCATGAGAACCAATACGACCAAAGACAAAGTGATCTCGTATCCCAGAAACAAACTGGTAAAAGCAAAGTCCCCTGCTAAAAGTGTTTCTCACAAGAGACAGGAAAGTTAAACTCAACTCTGATGTCAGTTGGGGTCTAACATAAAATGAAAGACTAAATCTGTAGTTAAACGGAACCACGCCAAAAAAGTAGGGAAAACCTCAAATAAGTTCAAGTTAATAGAAGCCCAACAAAAGAATGACGAAGAGACAGCATCATTGGAGCTCTAAATCATCATCAAGTACCGGGCCTGCTGGCGTAGGTGATCATGTCTCTCCACATCTTTCGATGTCGACAGTTATTTATCATTTCTGTTGTTGACCTTCTGCTAAGCCATTCTCTTAAGCTGTCTGGTATTTTTTTCTCTTTGCTTCCCTCTGTCTCTTCATCCCTCAATTTTTCCGGTTGTTACAATATATTCCAGTTGTTCTCTTCTCATTACATAGCCAAAAAACTGATGATTGTTTCTTCCTTGGAACTCTACAATAACGTATAACGTCTAAAGTTGACTAATAACCTAAAACTAAACCTGTGAATCTACTTCAACATCAGGACGAATATAAGCGAAAGTGAAGAAGTAATACAATGATATAATCATAGGATATGGCATATATCACCGTGGGGAGTGGTCATGGTGATGGACGGGTAAATACAAACAAATACTAAATGCGTTAGAACAGAGCTCACTGACTGACTGGAAAGTTATAAGGGTTTCATTTCAACATTTGAAAATATGGCAAAGATACAATATTTCATTCCACTTAACGAAATGTGGAGAAAACATTGCATGTTAAAGGTCATAACTGTATGTGAGTAGAAACTAGTCTGATTAGTTTTAGTTGTTTAAAAAAAGTGTAATTTATTGCAATTGCAATATATTTATACAATTGTTATTATTATAATAGCATGAAGATTTAATTTGTCAGATTTGTAAGTCGATGTTGAGAAGTGTTACCGCACTCTCAATTATTTAATAGACAACAAGCGCGCGCGCGAACGCACACACACACACACACACATGTACCAGTCAGAATTATAATATTAGACTCCCCATCTTAACTGAGAAATTAAGGGAATCATGTCTGTTACATACAAAAAGAAAAGGAAACAAATTCGTTATCGAGTTTCGCAATAGTCATTAATAAAAAAAAATAACTAGTCCCAGTAATCAAGAGCATGGAAATACAAGTCAAAGAGAAAGTAGTAGAAGAAGCGGGGTTCAACTAAGTAAGGTTTTTACGGTATACACATTATGTTATTTTGGGAGCCGCGATAGCTCAGTGGTTAGTGAACTGGACTACAAAGGACAAGGGGTAGGGTTCGATCCCAACCGACGGCTTCAGGGTTCACCCAGTCTTAAATGGGTACCGGATTTTTTTCTGGAAAAGTAAAGTGGCACGGGCGTAATACCGACCACATTACCCCAAAAATCATGTGCTGAAGGTCTGTAAAATATAGGGTCATTAACACCATATTTCCCTATACGCCACTTGGCGTGACGGGGGTACTTTACTTTTTTTTTTACATTATGTTATTTTAGAAATAATATTTTTAAAATCGATTCATTTAAAGGAAATCCTGCTCTCTTATTTTAATCACATTTAACAACATGGACGGGAGTAATAGGCCAGTTTATAAGCATGAAGGAATAAAATCGATTCATTCGAAACTAAATGCTACAGAAAAATCCAAAAGATACCTTGGATAATGAAAAAGAGCAATGAAGACATGAAAAGATTTAACCATTAAAAGGAGCTGGCTTATAAACACCATTCTAAAAAGGAAATCAATATGCCATGGCCTCGTCTAAAGACACAGCTGGCTGGAAAGAACAATAATGGAAGGCAAGATTTATTGGCGACGCATCAGGATGAAAAAAAGATCTTTTAAAAAAATCCACTCATCAGAAAAAAGCACAGCAACTCTGCTTCACCTACCATTTAAGTGAGTATCACTAATGTTTTGTTTTTTTTATTATCTCCTGATAACGTTTTGTAAGCCCATATTGTTAGGAGTTTTAATTAGCTTCAAAATATACATGTATTATTCACTTGAAAAAAGACGGAAGAAATTTCGTTTTATTGATGGAAAATTTGAGTCAAATTAATCTGTCCCGGATTAGAATTTCAAAAATATGGCCACCTTAATATAAACCCGACATATATATATATATATATATATATATATATTCTTTGGTTTCTTGGTTATGGAAGGCCCCGGTATCACTGCAAACGAATTTAAAATCCATAATTGCTCAACCACCCGTGCCAGTGGAATCATCCAAATTACTATCTCATCTCCCAAACAAAGAAAGGTAGCTGTAGTCCCCATCATAGCAGTCTCAGCACACGCCAAAAGACATAAGGCGAAACCGCACAGAAAGTGAACACAGCCAACTGTTCCCTGTCATACGATATCATAATTCATCGTAAACAACTGGAATGACGAAACATGATCAAAACGGATGAAACACACAGCTCACGGTGTGCACAGAGCACTTAACTCAGTAAATATATATCTATATGCTTGGCGAAGAGAATATTTGTAGAAAGTTTGTCAAAACGAAACAAAATGCTGAAAGATTGATGGTTCTGAACAATTTGACACCATGACAGCAGCGCTGATGGACGATAACAAGATCAGAAGGAGGTTGTGGTTTTCATACAGAAGGAGCATAACTCTTGATGGACAATTCAACTAATGATAAAAGTGAGTAATTGATTACATACCTTAGTATTATTTGATAAGAGAAGCCATTCTGACTAATAAACCTACTTGGCGGTAGCAAGGAGGGAAATAGTAAAGCAAAGCCTGCAGAATTGATCGCGAACAAATTCGTGCTATAAGAAAAATGCATTAGAATGCTTGTGTATAATACAGTAGAATGATCTCTGTCAATGCAAAAAAAGACGAAGAAGTGAAGTTTGCTTCCGAATTACAATAATAATTGTTATTAGAAATTGTCAACACCACAGTAATTCTATATCTTTTCTAGGGCTTTTTCTCAGTTATCGATCTGCCTCTGCGTGTTCAATCGCATCGACTCTGATAGTCGCAGCAAACATAACAACAAGGCGTTCGAGTTACAAAATGGCGTGTTCATCTGAATCAGCAGATTTATTTAACGAGACTTAAACTAAAATTGTTGGCGTTGCTGGGATCATTTACGTTTTGAACACACAAGAGTTAACAATGAGTCTAGTTTGTGAGACTTTGAGTATAGGTTAAAGAGAGGAGAGATGCCCTCCACATCTGAATGTATACAGGGAATGTGGTGTTAGTGCCCATATTTGTCAATGACCAACGACACGTTTTTTTGTGCGATGTGGTCGTTATCACGCCAGGCCGCTCTACTTGCCCCCGAAAATGCAGCTTAAGGTTCTGTGAACCTAGGAACCATCGATCGAGATCGAACCAACTTCTTATTCTCATTATTCCAGTTCACTTACTACTGAGATATGCATCTTTTTAATTAAGGTATAGTTAATTGCTTATTGTTGGTAGTGTTATCATTGCAGAATTCTCAACACACCCATCGATACTCATCGTCATGGAGGTAACAAAGTATATGCACACTGATGGTCTTAGACACACGATGCACTCATAGAACTCGCCCGGGGAGTTGTCTTTCCTACATGGGCAAACCTCAGATGGGCAGTCATCAGCTCAGACTAGCCTATCAACTGTTTATTTTATACGACTAAGTGTGTAGTCTACAGTACACTGGTTTGTTTATTGTTCACGGCTTAATAAATTACATTTCAAATTACCTACTTTGAAAGTCAAGCTCATTTGACATGTTGGCTTTTGGGGACTGGCAAGACGCAAGAGACTAGATGCCGGTCTCGAGACCGAGAGGTTGGGAGTTCAAATCCCGTCTGCACATGTTCGGATTTTTATTCATGATTTCTCACTGCGGCAACTACCTCTGGTTTCAGCGGCGAGGCCCGGCTTCAACCGTCAATTACTCATCGACGGAAACAAATATGAGTACTTCCGAAGTTAGAAGTATCTGCCTGTGCGGCGAGGGACCCCTGTGCACAAGACTGTCAGGGAAAAACGGATTAACACGCACAATTCAGTTCCTAGACTCTAGGGACTTCGCCAGAGGTGAAAGCTGCCTAACGCGAAACAACAAAAAAACAAACAAAAAATCTAGCAACTTTTGGCAACTTGACTTCTTGTTGAGAAATCGATTCATTTTCAGGTGAGATACTGTTACGCTAAACTTACAGAGAAGATGCTGTTTGTCAACTATGCATGTTACAAATTCGTTATAAAATACCCTAGATGTGCACTGTTCTGGCTGAATTGACTGGCTGTGTTGCCGTGCTGCAATATTGATTACAGTCTCAATAATCTCTTCTCAAATAGCCTTGGCGTAAATTATTGCTTGCACAGAACAACGGTTCTCAGAATGTTGACCGAGGACAGAACGAAGGGGACAAAAAGGAAGGAAGGAAGGAAGAAATGAAGGAAAGAAACATATATAAAAAGATTTTGAAAAGTACTATAAGAGTCATGAAACGTGAACACTTTAAGAAAAAGAGATTTTGTGTCAAACTTCTTGTCAATAGTGGGTGTGATTATTCTTGAATGCTTTAATCTTTACATTTGGTTCCACCACTTTGTTAAAAAAATATCAATACCTCACGCTAATTCAAGTTTAGTGGGCTATACTTTTAGAGGAGTGGGTTCGATACGGTCTCCTGGGTTCACACAGCCTCATATCATCAGCATCATTAGGTGCCATCTCTACATCGAAGGTTGGCAACCATGGAGCGCCATTTTACTCTGTCTCTTGTTTTGATGGGCATATTGCATGTTCAACTATCTATCTTTTGATGCCTCAGTCCACTTTGGTCGTGGTCTGTCACTGACTCGTTACCTTGTACCTTCCCTTCCAATATGACTTTTAGTAGGATATTGTATCTCTTTACGTGTCCAAATAATTGCAGTGGTCTTTTCCGAATTGTGTTAAGCAGTTCTTCTTTTCATTTTCAGCCATCTACAACTTTCTTGTTTGCCTTATTTTTCTTCCAACCAATTCGTTCCACTTTTTTCCATGTATTTACATTTCAAGGGCTTCTTTTCTGCCCAGATGTTTTATTTAATCTGGATGTTTCTGCAATACACAAGAATGTTGAGTAAATATAGCATTTTACAATTCGTATTTTTACTTATCTGCTTTGATGTGGTTATATTTGTCATGTTATTAAAATTACTTTGTGCCATTCCTATTCTTTTGTTTGTTTCTACTTTTTATATTTTCCATCATTTGTTATAGCATGTTCATAATAGTCTTGAAATTGTAGCTTTCTTGTTCTTCCTTTCAACTCCCTGTGGGCACAAGTCTCCAACAAACACTTCCCAAGCAACCCTGTTTCTTACAATTCTTTTAAAATCATTTTATGTCTTCCCCATCATCTTCATCTCTGCTTCCATCTGTCTTCTCCAAAAATATTTCAGTCTTTCTCTTTGTCGCTTTCCTTGGGGATTCCAAAAAAGAGCATGTTCTGTTATGCTTTCATTTGGCCTCCACAGTGTGTGTCCTATCCAGCGCCATCATCGTATCTCTTTATTCACTGGTATTTGACTGGTACATTTCCATAATTCTATGTTAGTGATTTTGTCCTGTCATTTCCATCCTTTTATTCTGCAAGCATCCATTAATGAAGTATGTATTTTCTTGACTGTCATTTTTGTTGTTCTCCATGTTTCACAGCCGTATAATAGGAATGGCTTAACAATGGAATTATAATTTTTTATATTTATACGTGTACTTTATTTGTATTTATATATTTGTTTTAAAATACAAACTTTTAGCCTTAAATTAATTTTTGTTGTAAGATAGGGCGACCTAGCGACGATCACATCACTCATAAAATGTGCCGTAGTCATTTAATAACATGGACGCTAACATCCTATCTCGTATACACCTTGGCTTACTGAAATTTGTCGTGTATTTAAATTATTTTATATTACTATTATTACTGTGTGTATTATTAGTGAAAGTGACGGAAAGCAGCAAAAATGTCTTACTCTGGATAGTAAGAAAACAGAAGTAATGTTTATATATAAACAAACAGACATTACCAACATGCAACATAAAAATAAGCGGGACAAATCTGATACAAATATTAAATACTGAGGCACAGTAATAATATCCGACAGAAGATGTACAAAATAAATAAATTGCAGAATAGCACAAACCAAAATAGAGCCGTGACGGCTCAGCAGTTAGTGAACTGGACTACAAAGGGCATGATGTAGGGTCGATCCCAACCGACGGCTCCGGTTCACCCAGCCTTTAATGGGTACCGGGTTTTTTTTCTGGGAAAGTAAAGCGGCACGGGCGTAATACTGACAACATCCCCAAAATTATGCGCCGAAGGTCTGTAAAATTTGTGATCACTAACACCATATTCCCTATACGCCACTTGGCGTGGCAGGGGTACTTTACTTTTTTTTTTTTTTTTTTACAAACCAATATAGCATTTCAGAAAATTAAAAACGTCTTGTGCGGCACGTCTGTGTCAATACATGAGTCAGCGGTTCCATACAGAGTCAATTCTGACCTAAGGAAGCGAATCATGGACAGCAGACAAACGAATAAAAGGACTATTAAAGGCCACATACTTATCAAAAGAATGTTGATAGTTCCCTGGATAACTAAAAAGACCAACGAGGAAATTGTCAAAGACGCAAACACAAACAGGGAATCCCTAAGCAAATATCTGAAAGAAATAATCGAACTTTATTTCTGACACTTCATGAGACAAAGAAAGTTGGAATACTTAGTTAAAACTGGAAACAATACAGAGAAAGAGAGATCGCGGACGACAGAGAGAGAAGATACTAGATAGCTTTGTGGCACGGTAAAAAGTTAACAAACAGAATTAATACGATGAACTGTAGATAGAAATATATGAAGGAACATAATGGCTTACACCAAAGGGTCTATGACACATGATTATTATGATTATTATTATTTCTTTGATTGCATTCCTGTGAGAACGAGGCTATGGTGTATAGTGCCAGATCTGTGAGGATATACGATTTGTTGAGAGGTCAGGAGAGTTTTTTTTTTTTTTTCTGACGAAAAAAAAATTTGTTTCGTTCGCTAGGTAAATCTCTGACGAAGTCCCTAGAGACTAGGAACTGAATTTTGCGTGTTAATCCATTATTCCCTGGCAGCCGTGTGCACAGGGGTCCCTCGCCGCACAGGCAGATAACTCCGACTTCGATTTTTTCCGTCGATGAGTAATTGACGTTTCAAGTAGGGCCTCACTGCTGAGACCACGGGTGGTCGCCGCAGAGAGAAATCATAAATAAAAATCCCAACCGGTGAGAAATAATTTGTTACACACGCTGCTATTCTCTTTTGTTTGAATGCTTTCTTACCCATTAAAAGAAATAATAACAACGGAATAAATGATATAGGGCTCGGAATTTTATGAGCTAAAAAATTTTATTGCAGAATTTAAATTATTTTATTTCATTCAGATTTCAGTTGTTAAATTATCATCTAAATATGATTGTTTTAATGACATGCAAAATATGACTTACAAATAAAAAATAGGCCGATGTGACATAAATTAATTACTTGTTTGCTATTAAAAGTGATGTTAAATGATCTGCTACGGCGTCTACATCCTATGTGTTAAGCTCTGAGTTCACGCCTTTGACTTTGTTGACGAGCAATTTTGGAGAGGGCGCATCTCTCTGCCTTCAATTTTGTATTCAATTGTTGGACACATTTATTATTCTTCAGTGTCTGCAATTACTTTAAGCCACCTACGGTAGTATCCCTGTTTGAAGTCTCACTTCAGTACAAACATTCTTCATAGTACTGTCACTCCTGTCCGCTGCTACTCGGTATGGGGTTTTGACCAATGGTCTCTTTTATATTTGAACTTCAAAAGTTTATCCTGACAAACGGTAAATCAACTAAAAGTGGTCCTTAATTTTCCGTCTAATTTTTTTTTCATTTCGAATTACGTCATTTGAGTTATTGTAACGTATTTATTCAAGCAAGCTTACGTGTTTCTTAACATTACAATTACAAAGCCATTTCTCCCACTTAATACAGGGTCGTCTAAATTAAAGTTTTCGTGTACCTAAAATGACGACAAATATAACCGAACACGCATTTATGCCCCCAATTTGATAATAATGTGACCTAAATCTAAATTATGGTCTAATCTTCATTCATATATGGAGCCGCGATAGCTCAGTGGTTAGTGAACTGGACTACAAAGGACAAGAGGTCGGGTTCGATCTTGATGGATGGCTCCCAGGTTCACCCAGCCTTAAATATGTACCGGATTTTTTTTGGGGGGAAAGTAAAGCGGCACTGGCGTAGTGCCTTCCACGTTAACCCAACAATCATGTGCCGAAGGTCTATAAAATGTATTGTCACTAACACAATACTCCCTAAACGCCATTTGGCGTGACGGGGCTCTTTACCTTTACTTGTGTGCATTTATATAACCAATAAAAACAGTGTCAATGTGTTCCGAAAGGCATGTTACATGTTGAAATTAACTAAAATTTCAGAAATATATGTCAGGAAAGAAATATTAGATGTCATAAAATTCAGAGCTATATTGATAATAATATCTGCAGAGTTCATAACTGGGGCCTGCGCTGTTCAATAATTTTTCTCTTGGTTTTTCTCTACTCCTTTTTCTTTTCAAATTGCCTTTGTTATAGTATTTTCAAATGTCCTCTTTTCGCATCACATTTCTAATATGGGTGTGTGGAACACTTAGAACCTTTTGTCTATCTCTACGACATTTTTTTTTCTTTTCTGGAATCTACTAGGTGGAAATATAGGACTGTGGATCAACGAAATACAGGGAGAAAGATTTATTTCAACGTGAAGCACATGGTGTTCCATCGGCAAAAGACAACAAAATACGCGTATAGATGCTCTCAAATTACAGATTATTATAGTGCTCAGAATATCTAAGCTGAAATGAATTTGAAAAGCGGTTTCCGCGTGTTTGTTCTGGAACTATTACACAGAAAACTGAAAGCTATTGATGTTATTTTTTTCCTCACGTAAAAATATTTGTGAAAACCGTTTCCTGCTCCAGATAATCTTAAAAATAAGCGCAGAATCCATCTAATAATGTATTATTGGGAGTCAGGTTCCACATTTCAAACAAAAGATCTCTACATAATACTGCTTGTAAGTGAAATACGGCATCGGTTTTCTAAATTATAAACAAGAATCATTTTTAAAATAATAATAATAATTGAGCATTGAATGTAAAAAACGAAATGTCTGGAACTGACTGAAAAATTTTTTGCTCATTAAAAATAAATTGATGTCCATTTTCATCCGTGGTTTAATAATACATTTACGTCAGTGGTTCTGCAACTTTTCTTTACCTCGACTCCTTGTCTCTTGTACCCAGGCATTCCCAGGATTGAACTTCTAATTAATAACCCAAGAGTGAATCAAATATTACAATTCTACAAGGTTGTTTATTTTGGAGATAAGTGAGAAATAAGTTATTACATATGCTGCTAGTCTCTTTTGTTTCAATGATTTCTTACTAATTAAAAGAAATAATAACAACAAGTATTCTCAATTCTTTATGAAGAAACGGAAATTGTATGCAAAGAATCATACGAATATGACACGCCCATACACAACAAAACAATCAAATGAAAGCTAACAAAAATGAAGAATATAATTTGTACAAAATTATGCAACATTAATCACAGGCTGAAGTCCTCATGTGGGAAACAACAGGTAAGAGGAAAAGAGGACGATCCAGAGAGACACCGAGAAGAACATTGATCAGAGAGGCAAGAGCAGCAGGAATAGGCTCCCTCAATGAGATAGAGCTGCTTGCACAGAACAGAGACAAATGGCGAGATTTGATAAAAGATCATTACAAGAATTACAACTGCTAGGAGAAAAAAATTAGATAAGAGAAAGAGTATCTGGGTCTATGCCCTATGGGCCGGCTACGGCTCTAAAGGTCAATAGAATTGAATAGAATAGAATAGAATAGAATAGAATAGAATAGAATAGAATAGAATAGAATAGAATAGAGTAGAATAGAATAGAATCACAGGCTATGTGGAAAAAGAGAGAATATTTTATTTTATATTTTACATTACACAACTAATGAGAAGGACGGTGCTATTTTTCACGTACACACTTACAAGCCTCGTTAGATCGAGATGAATTGTTGAAACTTGTATGATGAGTTCTGGCTCTACGTTTTTTTTTAAACGGTTCATACATTTACACTCTACGGTAAACGAGAGCAGAGCATTATTTTCACACAATGGATATCTTTACAAAGACATCAATACATTCATAGCCTCTTTAATATTTCTGGTAAAAACCTACTTGTAAGTAGGCCCACAAATTTAGAAGAGACTGTTCCTTAGAGTGCAGTTTCAGAGCATAATCCGTGGATATTTGCCATAGGCGTGTAGTCCTCTGCGACTTTGAGTCCCATCAGTTCAAACATAAAACTGAAAATGGATCTCTAATCCAGTTTTTACTTTTATCAGGAACAGGAAAATATTCACGGAAACTATGCTGCAAGTTTACCAAATGTCATGCAATAAGTGACGTGTCTACCTCAGACAACTTTTCGTCGTTGAAGTCAGGAAAATGTGTCAAGTTTAGAAATATTGTATAGTTTCTGTTCAACGAGCCACAATGCCACAATTCATAATAGTTTAATAATCATTGCCTTGATCTTGTCTTCAACTTGGAAAACTGTAACATTTTCACTTTGACGATTTCAGTTGAGCGTATTTAAACGAGTGAAGGTATCTGAGAAATATGCAAATTTGGCCAACTAGGAAATGTGTCAAACAAGCACTGAGGTGATGTTGCTTCTTCATGGGAATAATCACTTCTCTCAAATCTCATAAACCAGACAAGACATTACTGCTGGATAGTGAACAGGCTTCACCGTGTAGCAAACATTGATAGTGAACAGGCTTCACCGTGTAGCAAACATTGATAGTGAACAGGCTTCACCGTGTAGCAAACATTGATAGTGAACAGGCTTCACCATGTAGCAAACATTGATAGTGAACAGGCTTCACCGTGTAGCAAACATTGATAGTGAACATGCTTCACCGTGTAGCAAACATTGATAGTGAACAGGCTTCACCGTGTAGCAAACATTGATAGTATACAGGCTTCACCGTGTAGCGAACATTGATAGTGAACAGGCTTCACCGTGTAGCGAACATTGATAGTGAACAGGCTTCACCGTGTAGCAAACATTGATAGTGAACAGGCTTCACCGTGTAGCAAACATTGATAGTGAACAGGCTTCACCGTGTAGCAAACATTGATAGTGAACAGGCTTCACCGTGTAGCAAACTTGGATAGTGAACAGGCTTCACCGTGTAGCAAACATTGATAGTGAACAGGCTTCACCGTGTAGCAAACATTGATAGTGAACAGGCTTCACCGTGTAGCAAACATTGATAGTGAACAGGCTTCACCATGTAGCAAACATTGATAGTGAACAGGCTTCACCGTGTAGCAAACATTGATAGTGAACAGGCTTCACCGTGTAGCGAACATTGATAGTGAACAGGCTTCACCGTGTAGCGAACATTGATAGTGAACAGGCTTCACCGTGTAGCAAACATTGATAGTGAACAGGCTTCACCGTGTAGCAAACATTGATAGTGAACAGGCTTCACCGTGTAGCAAACATTGATAGTGAACAGGCTTCACCGTGTAGCAAACTTGGATAGTGAACAGGCTTCACCGTGTAGCAAACATTGATAGTATACAGGCTTCACCGTGTAGCGAACATTGATAGTGAACAGGCTTCACCGTGTAGCAAACATTGATAGGGAACAGGCTTCACCGTGTAGCAAACATTGATAGTGAACAGGCTTCACCGTGTAGCAAACATTGATCACTGTCTTTATCAAAGCACAGTTGTTCACAATAACTCATAACTCAATTATTTGCTTTTTTTTAAATGGGCAATTTTGACTGATTCTTTCCACGTCAGTTTTAATTGTTCTGGCACCTTTAAGCAGCTAGAGCTTCCTTATGTAAGCAGCTAGAGCTTCCTTATGTAAGCAGCTAGAGCTTCCTTATGTAAGCAGCTAGAGCTTCCTTATGTAAGCAGCTAGAGCTTCCTTATTTAAGCAGCTAGAGCTTCCTTATGTAAGCAACTAGAGCTTCCTTATGTAAGCAGCTAGAGCTTCCTTATGTAAGCAGCTAGAGCTTCCTTATGTAAGCAGCTAGAGCTTCCTTATGTAAGCAGCTGCAGCTTCCTTATGTAAGCAGCTAGAGCTTCCTTATGTAAGCAGCTAGAGCTTCCTTATGTAAGCAGCTAGAGCTTCCTTATGTAAGCAGCTAGAGCTTCCTTATGTAAGCAGCTAGAGCTTCCTTATGTAAGCAGCTAGAGCTTCCTTATGTAAGCAGCTAGAGCTTCCTTATGTAAGCAGCTAGAGCTTCCTTATGTAAGCAGCTAGAGCTTCCTTATTTAAGCAGCTAGAGCTTCCTTATGTAAGCAGCTAGAGCTACCTTATTTAAGCAGCTAGAGCTTCCTTATGCAAGCAGCTAGAGCTTCCTTATGTAAGCAGCTAGAGCTTCCTTATGTAAGCAGCTAGAGCGTCCTTATGTAAGCAGCTAGAGCTTCCTTATGTAAGCAGCTAGAGCTTCCTTATGTAAGCAGCTAGAGCTTCCTTATGTAAGCAGCTAGAGCTTCCTTATGTAAGCAGCTAGAGCTTCCTTATGTAAGCAGCAATTGTGCAAACTCCTCGGCAGTAAGGTTTCCCTAATCATGTAAGCTTTCCAGACATTGCTCTTGTACCGGCTGTGCTAATTTCAAAGTGTTTCGGCCATTTTAAGTAATGGAATATTTTGTTTAAGCTGTGTAGTATTTCTTCATTTCAAGTGTATTCCAACGGTCAGACAAAGACTGTTTCTTCCATGACGTTTCTCTGGTGCCTATGGCGGGCAGAGTTAAGTCACTTTGTTTATCTGTATTTTAGTTCAATTGCTGAGCAAAATAAGGGGAACTTACGAATTGTTTCTAATAATTGTTCTTTGATATTGTCTGAGTCTATGATATCTCTACTGAGGTGAAAAGTGTTTAACGTATGACAGGAAAAAAAACCTGCTACATTAGATCAGAAAGTAAGAAAGGAGATAAAATGTAGGAAATAATTCCCGCCATAGAATACATAAACAACCATAAAAGTGTTTTGGCAACGTGATAAGACAGAAAGACCAAGAAGACACAACTCAAAAGGCCATTAATAAACGCTGCGTGAACACCAGTCTCAAGGGTCGACCACGAAACAGATGGATTGATGAAAAATCAGAAACACTGGGAAACATAACAGCAGCAAAGGCCAACAGAAGACAAAAAGAATGGAAATTATTTCTCCCCTCGACGGTGAAATGCAAACTAAGAAGGAAAGAATAAAAAGAAGACAAACTGGTGGACAAACAATCAGTGCGCTTCTTAACTGTATCAATTGCCACATTTATTAAAGAAAGGTCAATAACGGATTTCTTGTTGATCAATGAAAAAACCGTAATGTCTGTAGCAGGTTCTTCGGTTATTGCCTATGTTCACAAGTTTTTGTTTTTAGATAAGAAACTTCGATCGAATCCCTCACTGCATTTTTCTTATCAGAGCCAGTTGCTGCTATTTTAACCATTTTCGTATTGTCCTGAAGTTTAGGCCTGACATCTATTATTTACCATTCGAATACAATGTTTCTAACAAAAATAGTCTAACTAGAGGTGCGCATGTTTTTGTCTTTCTTTATACAGTTGAAAACTGATAGTTTCATGTAAATTATTATTGTATTCGAATTATGAAGTAAACCTTGAGTTCAGTGTTAGCGACATTAGCTGATATTTAAAAGCAGTTTACGATAAAGAAAATAAGAACCGCTCCTGGAAACTTGAACACAATCTCAATTCAATTTTAAAAAAAAAAGAAATCCTCTGTTACTCACTATTGATTTAACTTTGTCAACTATTTCTTTTTAATATATTTTTCTTCTTTTTTTTTCTATTTTCTTCTCTTCCCTTTGTTCTCCTTCAACGTATTTTATATATTTTTTTTTATTTTTTCGTTTAGCGGCTGTTTGCATTCTTTATAATTTATCCTATCTTTTCTAGCTCTTATTTATTTATATTTATCGAGTTCCTATTGTTAAGCTTTCTTCTGTTATTCTTCTTATTACTTCTTTCAACATCTATCACCCTTGTTTTGCTATTTCAAAGTTTTGTGTATATCTTATTAATGTTCATCTTCTGAGTTATGCTCCTTTTTCGTTTTGCTTTTATTTTACTTCTTCCTTACCATCCTACTTCGTTATTCTTCTACGTGTTCTTGCATTTCTTATATTCAGGCCTAAATTCTTCATACTCATCTTCTTGCTCTTGCTTTCCTTCTTGATGCTGTTCAACTTCAGTTGGTTAAGTTCCCTTTACAAGTTGCTTGGTAGAAATTAGTTATTTGTGTCCCCCCCTAACACTCTTAGTCGTCTCTATCATGGTAGGTGACAGTGGCTCAATATCAATGTCCCTGTAAGTAAAACAAATTCAAGCCACCGTCACGCCAGATGGCGTATAGGAAATATGGTGTTAGTGATTATAATTTTTACAGACCCTCGGCACATGATTTTTCGGGTACTGTGGTCGGTATTACGCCCGTGCTGCTTTACTTTCCCATAAAAAAAATCCAGTACCCATTTAAGGCTGGGTGAACCCGGAAGCCATCGGTGAGGATCGAACTGACCTCTTGTCCTTTGTAGTCCAGTTCCCTAACCACTGAGCTATCACAAGGCTCCTGTAGCCACGCGGGAATAAAAAACATTTCTTAATACCTACACCCTTTAACGTCTTTTATAATTGGCTAGACAGCAAACCCACGTTCTCTTTATCGTCAAATTGGCGAGGTAACGACAATGTTACTGGAGTTTCCTATGTACATAATGTTTTTATTTTGTAAATAAAATTAAAAAATGAGTGCGCAAAAAGTTATTTGGTGAGCTTGGGTGGTTGGGTGGACAGTGCGCTCACTTTCTGACCAGAAGAGTTCGGTCTCCATTCCTCGAAGAAGCGGATTTGTTGTTTTTTGTCGGATCGATAAGGCTTTGGAATTCATCCAGCCTCTAAAAATAGGGTACCAGTGATTAATACGGGAAATAATGACGATCTGACGTGATACTGACCACATCACACATAATGTTTTGTTGCCCATGAAAAAATATAGTCTCTAACAACACCATATTCTTCATAGGCCTATTAAGGCCTTTAATTTATTTCATATTACCTTTATATACTTGAACACACATGATCTTTTCTTGAAGATTTCTTTTTTGACAAATAATAAATGCAAATTAAGAATAAACAGAGCGTCAGTGGCGATCTAAACATCCCCATCCTTCTAGAAAGCATTCATGCCTGACAAGTTTACCTGGAAAAGGACATTTTTAAATCCAATTTCAACTTCCTGATGAAGTAGGACAAAGGACTGATGGAGTCTAATGATGTCTGGTTGTCTGGTTTTAGGGGCCGTGTCTCTCTTTTGTCAGGCGGTGCTGGCTTAGTCTGTTTCTCGTTGCGACTACCAGAGAGTGTAGTCTCTTCAGGTTGGGAAACATAGCGGCGAAGATAGGAAATATAGTGTGGGACTGAGTGTGTTGGAGGATGTGTGTGCTGTGGATATAACAAAAAGATATTTCATTTGGAGAAGAAAAACGTATTTAGGCATTACAAAATAGTACAGCAAAATATGTCAAGCTTCATTCATTGTCCTCTCTGGCCGAATGCAGCACAAGGACGGAAGTCGCAGTACTCCGCGATTTATGATTTGCTGCTTGTTTGTGTAGATCTTTGTTGTTTCTCAGTCTCATGGTAGAACCTTCCCTAACAATTGTTCTGAGTAGCGATTCTCTTGGTCTGCCTTGTTTTCTTGTATCAGATAGTGTCCATATGAATGCATGATGGGAAATATTTTCTTCATTTATTCTCGCACACGTTGATGTGTTTCCAACCTCTTCTTATTACAAAGCTCGACACGTCTTCTTAATTTGACTCGTCTCTTATCAGTTAGGTTTGACATTTATTGTTTCCAGCTTCTGTTTGAGACCCTACACAAATATTTGTTTTAAAAGGCATTTAATCTCCTATCTAAATGTTAGCACTGGTATAATACAAGAGTTTAACAATGTCAGTTTTGTTCGTTTACTGTAAAATTGTTCTGCTATAAAATATGTCACAAGATATTATATTAATGCAACAAGTCATCCTTAGTACACGTTTTTTCCAACGTTGCACATTTAGTACATATCGAAACCATATAGTTTACTTTATACACAATGTAAACAACATGACATACTTAGTACATATTTTAAACAATATGTTGTGCTTCAAAGACATTTCGTGACAATAACTTTGTTTAATAAGAGGGACTCTGTACAGGAGAAACTCTCAAAGTGATATTCCACCCCAGTAAATGCTTGAGGGTACTCACTGTGATAATTCGAGTAGGTTAAGCACACTCTTCTCTGATTCAAGGATGGTTCCATTATATCCTAACACTCTAACTTAGCATCTCATGCTTCTAAATATTACAGTTTCGCTATGTGCCCTCGTCCGTCATTGGGAGACATAAACTCGAAGCTGTTCTCTTTGCTCAGAATCAATATTCTCCGTAAAGCTGCTGAGGAAAGTGGGTAAGAGGATTCACGTAGAGGTGTGCTGATTTGTAGCAAAGCTGATTATGAGGAGAGTACAGTTGACATCAAATAATGTGTATAGGTTTGGTCTTTATGGTATAGGTAAAAGTATTGTATAGGTAAAAGTATGGTATAGGTAAAAGTATGGTATAGGTAAAAGTATGGTATAGGTAAAAGAAAAACACTCTATCACAGTTCTCTCATTGTTATGGCAGATGCAAGTTCAATATAATCGAAGGAGACACTCAAGTTTAGAGACTCTCGTTTGTTCTATCCACGTATGTATAAACATTTATCTTGGGTCTACTGAAACAGTTAGAAAAACTCCACAGAGCTTAGATCTCCTACCCAGTAGCACGTCCAGTGTGCAGCACTAACAGGTGCACAAACTCTGTAGGACTGGCGTGGAACGTGAATACATCTCGTCATATGCTAAAAGCGACTGAGTACCTATGTGAGCGCCCAGAGTGCTGCGATGTCAACACTGACAACAATGTTATAATAATGCCCTTATCAAAAGTGTTCTTTTCCATTCACTGACACGATTTCTTCTTATTCTTCTATGTTCACCTTTCTTCTACCCCTCTTGATCTTCTACCATTAAAAAGACTTTACACGAACAAGAACTCTGTGATGGTCCACAGCAAGCTGCGATATCTGCGACTCTCCGCTCAGAACATCCGACTTTTGATTACTGTGTATTTGATAATTTTCCCCTTCCATCCCAGTTCCTTTGCCCTGACTAGTCAATCCATGTCACTGCGGTAATATAGAGTGTGATCTTCATCAACTCTGGTTCACTAATCCTGACGCATGGAATCAACAAAGAGTCATTGATCGCTTTTACTGCAGTTGCTGCAGGACGGTTGAGATCCTGATTGGATATAAATAGGCAGCAGCTTAAAAAAAGCAGTGAACCTGGAGCCACTGATGGTTGGTTCGATCCCTAGCAGTCACATCTCATTAGACTGGCGTAGGTGATCATGTCTCTCCACAACACATCTCATTAGACTGGCGTAGGTGATCATGTCTCTCCACAACACATCTCATTAGACTGGCGTAGGTGATCATGTCTCTCCACAACACATCTCATTAGACTGGCGTAGGTGACCATGTCTCTCCACAACACATCTCATTAGACTGGCGTAGGTGATCATGTCTCTCCACAACACATCTCATTAGACTGGCGTAGGTGATCATGTCTCTCCACAACACATCTCATTAGACTGGCGTAGGTGATCATGTCTTTCCACAACACATCTCATTAGACTGCATCAAGTACCGGGCCTACTGGCGTAGGTGATCATGTCTCTCCACAACACATCTCATTAGACTGGCGTAGGTGATCATGTCTCTCCACAACACATCTCATTAGACTGCATCAAGTACCGGGCCTACTGGCGTAGGTGATCATGTCTCTCCACAACACATCTCATTAGACTGTATCAAGTACCGGGCCTACTGGCGTAGGTGATCATGTCTCTCCACAACTTTCAACTCCACGACACATCTCATTAGACTGCGTCAAAACAAGGTTCATTCCGCGTCATTTTCCTGAGCTTCTTTTTTTTTTTTTGTTTGCTTTAACTGACCAATTAATCTCCTAAAGTTTGAATTAGCCTGTCTGGTTAAAACACTCAATATCCCTATGAGATAATATCATTTAAACTAACCGTGCAGCAGCAGCAGTAAGTTTTCATTGAAGAACATCGTATAATCTACCTACATTTAACATTTCACTTGAGGCAGTGCTTTGAAGCAATAATGTATAAATACGAAACAATGTTGGTTATTGATTACTAGCAATGATGCTGAACGATTTATAATATGATCAACTCACAATAGCAGGACAGCATTTGTACTTACTTCGTTGTACATGATCTTCATTCTTCCCTCCATTAGTGGTATCCCTCCATATACTTTCTCTTGTTCCCATGTGAACATCTTAAGACCTGCGTTCTAAGTAAAGTAAAGAAAGTGGACTATTTTAGCTGCTTAAACAGTTAAGACAAAGCCAGAATTAACTTTTAACAAATGTGTACATTTTTGTGTGTATTGTTTGTGTAACGCATCAATTATATGTGATATGTGTGTTTCTATATTAGTTATATGCTGTAAAAAAAAGTACCCCCCCGTCACGCCAAGTGGCGTATAGGGAAATATGGTGTTAGTGACCCTATATTTTACAGACCTTCAGCACATGATTTTTGGGGTAATGTGGTCGGTATTACGCCCGTGCTGCTTTTACTTTCCCAGAAAAAATCCGGTACCCATTTAAGGCTGGGTGAACCCGGAGCCGTCGGTTGGGATCGAACCCTACCCCTTGTCCGTAGTAGTCCAGTTCACTAACCACTGAGCTATCGCGGCTCCTACTAATTTTTAGGGAATTAGTAAAACCCAGGTGTCCTCGCCAGGATTACGAACCCCGGCTGTTGCCGTGGTAAGCCAACCGTAGTTATATGCTGTGGTGACATGAAATTATTAAATGACAAAGACAATGTCATGTCAGTTGTCCAACATTAGCATACAATTCCTTTATCCATGGTCCATTACTGTTAAAGTATAAACATGTCAAGATGATAGAGCGTAACTTTGCTGACATCGATACCTAGTGATTGCTACATTCACCCACTACTTCTCGCGCCTCACAGCGCACTTCTATAAACATACTTTACATCGTGTTATCTGCTCATTCGTTGTTTTATTCTTTTACGACGTTATCTTTTTTCGTCTTCTGAGTAATAAAACTCGGTGGTGATTGTTTTACATGTCCAGAGACGATGATCTGTCATTGTTTCTGAATATGATTCACCACATTATATTTCAGTCTCTTTTTGTCACGTTCTGTAATCTTCTTAATTATCTGATCTTATTTGAGACGATGAATTAAAAAGAAAAAAAAATGCGTTGAAATTCATTTTCTTTTCATTATTTATTGTATTAATTTTGTTCTATTTTTCAATTCATATTTAATTGCATGACTAATGGTCCATGTTTTCATTTAATGTAAAAGACTTCGACTTATGTATAATTTATATTGTATTCTCTTCTGAGTGTTGTTCTTTTACTGTTTTCCGATGTCACAAATTATACTTCTATGATATAAGGATAAGTTCTTGGAAGTCACAGGCATATCATCGCATTGATCAATAAATACACATATGCTGCTAGCAACACAGCTAAAGGATACGGAGTAGAATGTTAAATGTTGAGAAAAACAGGGGTGACAATTCCAGAAAATGATTACATCAACCCCTAAAAATGAGATAGTTTGGACATCTTACCAGAATGAAATCTAACCAGCCAACAGCACGATCATGTTACATGAAACGGTAAATCTTATAGGTGAATGTTTGACCTAAAGAAAGTGGATAAACTGAATGAGATAATCGATAAATAAACCAGAGATAGCAACAGCTGAAACATCCAAGATGCCATCAATGTTATCTACACAAACATGTCCAAAAGGTTACATATAGCTCCTCATTGCAGCACCTTACGGTTTTGAAAAAAAATCTATCTTTACGACACATAGTACCATTGCTGGTGTATGTCGGGGGGCTAACGATAGAACCAGATGGATAAAGTCTGCTTGGTCAAAGCAATCGCCACGACGTGTGAGACTCAGAATTTTTATTTCACCCCCCGATAGAAAAAAATCATTTCGGTCTACCACGGGTTTCAGCCAGCAGTTTTAGCCGCATGGCCACGCGCACAATTCGGTTATGAAGTAGGATAAAATAAGACGTTAAAACAATCCATAAACGTGCACATTATATGTCCCATTACATATTTGTGAGTGTATCTTGTACGACTAGCCAGACAGTGAAGCAGCTTCAAATTACCATTGAAATGATCATGAGTTATACAGAACATGCAGCTTAGAACAAGGACATTAGCACCATTATTTTCGCCTCTACTTTTTACAGATCAGAAGCATTACCAAACCATACAATTGTACTCTTTAAGTGTATTTGTTCTGCCCCATGAACAAGATCTGCGATATTTCCTTGTGGTTTTGCTGGTCTGGTTCTACACATCCCTGGACGATGTACTAGAGTTGCACTAAGGCGATGAGGCTGGCAAAGATTAGCGAAGCCATATTTTCAGCTCGAGAACTCACAGCCCATCGGTTAAGCTAATAAGGCATTATTATAACAAATAGAAGATGGGTTTGCTCACCTGGACACTTTTCTTTTCTTTCTTCTTCTTCTTTCCTTCCTCGTTTGCCTTTCAGCGTCGAGGGAAGAATAATTTCCCGACTCTTCATCTTCTGTTCTCTCTGCTGTTGTTATGTTTCCTGGTGTTTCTAATATTCCGTCAACCCATCTTTTTCTTGGTCGTCCCTTGAGCCTGGTGTTCTGGTAATGTTTTTTGAAGGCTCGTTGTGTTGTGGCTAGATCACTCTGTCTTGTCACGGGGCCAGATCATTTCATCTGTTGTTTCTTTATATATTTTATTGCGGGAGTTATTCCTAGCTTTTTTCTCAGTTCTTCATTTCAGATCTTTTCTCTCAGGCTGTTTCCTGTCATTTGTCTAACATATTTCATCTCAGCAATGATTTGATCATAATCAAGAAATAACATCGGAGTTAGCAAACCATAACTGAACAATTTCTTTGTAGTTATCTCGATCATACGCTAGCAATTCTGGAAACAGAGGAAAGATCGATGATGGTAGCCAAAATAGATCAAAGAAGCACACCGTACAAAGATAAATATGCTGAGACTAAAGGGACGATTGTCTTAAATAGCGACAAAAATGTATTAAACATAATTTTCTTGGCAACACAGAGTATACGTATATTTTTACTCTTCCTTCTTGTGCTTTCAAGGGTCCTGAACACGTGAGAAGAGAACTCTACACCCTAACAAAGAGAACTCTACACCCTAACAAAGAGAACTCTACACCCTAACAAAGAGAACTCTACACCCTAACAAAGAGAACTCTACACCCTAACAAAGAGAACTCTACAACCTAACAAAGAGAACTCTACAACCTAACAAAGAGAACTCTACACCATAATAAAGAGAACACTACACCCCAACAAAGAGAACTCTACACCCTAAAAAAAGGACTCTACACCCTAACAAAGAGAACTCTACACCCTAACAAAGAGAACTCTACATCCTAACAAAGAGAACTCTACACCCTAACAAAGAGAACTCTACACCCTAACAAAGAGAACTCTACACCCTAACAAAGAGAACTCTACACCCATTGATATAAAAAGAGGAGTAAGACAGGGATGCATCCTATCACCAAGCTTGTTCAATCTATTCACTGAGCAAATCTTTAAAAACATCATAGAGGTGCCAGGCCTACAAATTAATGGAAAGATAATCAATAACCTAAGATATGCTGACGATACTATACTACTAGCATAAAATCCTAAAGATGGAAAATGTACAACTGAAATAAACAAAAGAATAGGAATGGCAAAAAGTAATTTTAATGCCATGAAGAACATACTAACATTAAAACAAATAACACTAGGGCTAAAACTAAGAATAGAAAAATTTTACATCTTCTCAATATTCCTATGTGGTACAGAAACATGGACATTAGACAAGAAAACAGAACAAAGAATTGAAGCCTTTGTAGTGTGGATATATAGAAGAATAGGTAGAATTGGGTGGAAGGAAAAGAAAACAAACGATGAAGTCTTAAAACAACTAAAAATGAAAAGAGAACTACTAAGCACAATTCAAACAAGACAAGTGCGATTTTTGAGCCATGTTAAAAGACACAACAACCTACTAACAGTTATCCTGGAGGGGAAAATACAAGGTAAAAGAGGCAGACCAAGACTAACATGGACGAGTAACATCAAAAGATGGACAAATCAGCCTATGACAACCTGCACCATCAAAGCAAGAGACAGAGCAGAATGGCGTTCCAAGATAGCCAACCTACGTTGCGTAGACGACACTCGGTGATGATGATGATGAAAACTTGAGACGAGTTCACACGTTACTCAATTTTATAGTCAATCTCATCGCACTCAAGATACACCCATAGGTGTTCACCATTATTGAACGCATTGGAAGCTCATATTTTTCACTACTTACTGATTGAACCCACTCCATCAACTAATTCTGCTTCATCTGTGTGACGACTTTACCTTCAGACATCCACCTTTAAATATCATTAAAGTGCCGTGAATGCGTTGTGTTGCTGTTCGCAGCAAGCTGCGATATCTGTTACTTTCTGTCTACTACATCTGACATTATAAATGCTCTCGAGGAGACATGTCTTTGGTAATAAATGTGAACGTGCAACCTTGGATAGATTGCAAGCGCATCACGTCAAAAAGGGTGGTCCAGGCAACATCGCTAAATAGGAAGCCAAAGAAGACTGGTAAATCAACACAGAACTGGAGTTGTCGATCGTTACACGTTGAGGGATATGCCGAGAAGTTATGAGTTGTCGATCGTTACACGTTGAGGGATATGCCGAGAAATTATGAGTTGTCGATCGTTACACGTTGAGGGATATGCCGAGAAGTTATGAGTTGTCGATCGTTACACGTTGAGGGATATGCCGAGAAGTTATGGAGTTATTGAGTTATTTGCGGGTCATCATCATTGCACTCCGAACATGTCCATAGGTGCTCAGATCCCCTCCTCAGCAATTCCCGCAGTGTCAGCGACTGACGACTCCAGACTCCAGTTGGTTGATAAGTCTTCTTACATGGCCACTAAGTTTCTCATTTCTGGCTGTGCCCATCTCAACTCCCATTTCCATCATCCGAAGAAATGACGTGGATCTGTGCTTGTGCTCTTCCCACATCTCGGAGGGCATTGATCATGTCCGCCCTATCCATTGGTTGCCCGTCCTCAACGACAGCGCAGCTAGCCAACCTGTCCGCTCTTTCATTTCCCCGTACTCCCGCATGTCCAGGGACATAGACAAAGGTGACCTTACGTATTTTGGATTTCTGCGAAGACTATATCCATTGCATGCGTTCAGAGCCCGCCTCCACTTTTTTAATCATGCTCATCGAATCACTAAGTATACATGCGTGGGTGTAGTCTTGTGACTCTAACCATTTGAATACCTTGGTCACTGCCATCGCCTCCATTGTCATGCTACTCGTGGTCAATGTTCGCATAACTTCAGTTATGGAGTTGTCGATCGTTACACGTTGAGGGATATGCCGAGAAGTTATGGAGTTGTGCAATGACGATATGCTGTTGACTAAGTAACTCACTATTTTTGGAAAAAGAACAAAAATAATTTTTAAAGAGCTTAAAATTCAACCAAAAACTGGTTAATAAAGATCATAAAAACAAAAAAAATATAGGATATGCTGGTCATGTAAACGGAAAAAATAACCATGATAAGATAATTATGAAGGGAACAGTACCAGGTTAAATGTGAGAAAGAATGACCTAGAAGCGGGTTTATGCAAGATACAACAGTCGAACTAGGATTGAGTGCTACAGAAGGTGGACATTTTGCAGTACAGAAAAAGCACCAGAGTAACTTCCATAGCAGCTAAGATCCAACAAGGACAAGCTATATACTGAAGATAATGATGACGATTATAATGATAATGATGATATTTATGATGAATCATATATTATTGTGACACAGCCATTGATGAATAGAACCTTCAGATTTCGAGAATGAAAGTCAGGTAGGGTTCGAGTAACACTCAGTATTGGGACTGTTCTAACCAGCTTGTAGGAAGAAAATTATGGAGACGGTCAAAATGGAAATTTAACATGATCTTTTGAAAAAGGGAGAGTACATTTAGGTCTTTTCGTAGTGCTGTGAAATAAATTCTTTAAAATATAAACATTCTAGCATTTCTAATTTTGACACAAAATATTGTATTCGTTTGCTGTCTATTGGAGCCATATTGCATACATGACATCAGCGTTGCCTACAGTACGCAGCCACAGTAAAATGTATGCATAGCTTCATAAATAATGCCTACAGCACAAAGCCACAACAAAATGTTCACATAACTTCATTAGCATTGCCTACAGCACAAAGTCACAACAAAATGTTCGCATAACTTTATTAGCAATGCCTACAGCACAAAGTCACAACAAAATGTTCGCATAACTTTATTAGCAATGCCTACAGCACAAAGTCACAACAAATTGTTCACATAACTTCATTAGCATTGCCTACAGCACAAAGCCACAACAAAATGCTCACATAACTTCATTAGCAATATCTACAGCACAAAGCCACAACAAAATGTTCACATAACTTCATTAGCAATATCTACAGCACAAAGCCACAACAAAATGTTCACATAACTTCATTAGCATTGCCTACAGCACAAAGCCACAATAACATGTTCGCATAACTTTATTAGCAATGCCTATAGCACAAAGCCACAACCATAAATGTTCACATAACTTCATTAGCAATATCTACAGCACAAAGCCACAACACAATGTATGTATAGCGTCATTAGCAGTGTCTACAGCACAAAGTCACAACAAAATGTTCGCATAACTTCATTAGCAATGCCTACAGCACAATGCCATAACAAAATGTTCGCATAACTTCATTAGCAATGCATACAGCACAAAGTTACAACAATATGTACGTATAGCGTCATTGGCAGTGCCTACAGCACAAAGTTACAATAATATGTACGTATAGCGTCATTGGCAGGGCCTACAGCACAAAGTTACAACAATACGTACGTATAGCGTCATTGGAAATGCCTACAGCGCAAAGTTACAACAATATGTACGTATAGCGTCATTGGCAATGCCTACAGCTCAAAGTTACAACAATATGTACGTATAGCGTCATTGGCAATGCCTACAGCTCAAAGTTACAACAATATGTACGTATAGCGTCATTGGCAATGCCTACAGCACAAAGTAACAACAATATGTACGTATAGCGTCATTGGCAATGCCTACAGCTCAAAGTTACAACAGTATGTACGTATAGCGTCATTGGCAATGCCTACAGCGCAAAGTTACAACAATATGTACGTATAGCGTCATTGGAAATGCCTACAGCGCAAAGTTACAACAATATGTACGGCCTTCACAATCATGATCTAAACCTAGTATCTGACGTAGGTTATTATGTCTACCACAACTTTCTCTGTCTACAGCTGTTTATCATCTCTGGTGTTGAGTTCATTGTCTTTTTATTCCAATTCCTCTACCTTTCCACTCCCTGTGGAGCATAGGTCTTCAACAAACACGTTTCAAGCCGTTCTGTATCTTGCTATTATTTTAAGATCAATCCATGTCTTCCCCGCCATCTTCATCTCTACTTCCATCTACCTTCTCCAAGAATATGTTGGTTTTCCTCTTTGTCTTTTTCCTTGGAAATTCCAATAAAACGGCATGTTATATAATACTCTCAGTTGACTTCCACAATTTGTGTCCTATCCAGCGCTATCATCTTCGCTTTTCTCTTTATTCACAGGTACTTGAACTGGTAGATTTCCATAATTCTATGTTAGTGATTTTACGCTCCCATTTTCATCTTTTTATTCTGCGTAAGCATCCATTAATAAAAATCTGTATCTTCATGATTGTCATTTTTGTTGTTCTCCATGTTTCACAGCTATATAACAGGACTGACTTAACATTGGAGTTGAAAATGTTTATTTTTTTATTTAACCTAATTTCTTTGAATTTCCATTTGTTTCCCTGTACAACGAATGCACCTCATGCTTTTGATATCCTTATTTTGGTATCGTTCTCTGTTCCTCACTCTTTGTCGGTATTAATGAAATCTCTTCTCTGTGTTTCCGTTTATCTCATCTTTCTTTAGCTGTTCCACTTGTCACACTATATTCTTGTTGCTCTTGTCTAATTACAAGACCAAGAAATTGTATTTCCTTACACTAGATTGTCTGGTAACAACATAACTTGTTGCTTTGGCGACCATTACTCTTTTCAAATGTTCCTGGTATTCTCAACTTCCTGATTTAAACTACATTCTAATGTCATTACAAGATTTTCTTGCCTTTTATCAGATTGTCCAGGATTGGCTTCCATATGTCAAATATTGCTCGTTTATTAAAGTGTTTGTAGAAAATATAAGTTAAATCTAAGCCTCACTAACGCGTGTGTTTAAGTTCTGAGTTAGCAGGTGGCAAGTGATTGACAGGTTACTGTTTATTACACATATCTTTTCCTGTTTATAAAATCGTGGTCCTCAGGCAAAAAAGTTGTTTGACAACTGTAACGACAGGAGAGTGATTTGGTATTAAGTCGCTGCGATAGTGCAATCGTTGGTGGATTGAATTTCTGTGGACAAGAGGATGCGTTGCGTTCACTAGCCACCATGTTATCGGTTCACATATCCTTAAACATATCCTTCAGGGTATCGGGGATTATTTTTGTGAAAAGTAACTGTGCTGTTTACAACTGGCCACACCGTAGAAAACGTCGGAGACACATCGCTGAAGTCCTCATTATGGACGCGAGAAGACTCCTGTTACAGACCTTCACGTGGACATCGGGTGATATAAGAAATCAAGAGAGGAAACTCTAAGATGAATAATTAAACGAGTGTCAAACTATGAACTTAAGAAGAAAACGTATGAGCAGTGAATCGCTATACACATGGAGGTTCCTTTATGATTTCTCACACGATTTCTTCTCTGTCCTTGCGATGTCTTCGGTCCGAAAGAAACTAACACTATACACAACTATAAGAGTAGGTCAACAAAATAAAATATCGGACAGTGGACGAGCTGAAGCAACAATGAGAACTAGAATATCGGACAGTGGACGAGCTGAAGCAACAATGAGAACTAGAATATCGGACAGGGGACGAGCTAAAGCGACAATGAGAACTAGAATATCGGACAGTGGACGAGCTAGAGCGACAATGAGGATCAAGATATTGGACAGCGCACGAGCTGAAAGTAACATTGAATCGCAGTTGACTGCTTAGGTCAAGATCAGTGAATCCATGAAGACCCGACTCCGCCTCCACACGATGACTTTGGAAATTGACAAAGTAGCTATGACCAAGTAAATAGGAATTGAAGACCGCAGGTAATATTTTACTCAAAAGATAGATTCAATGGCAAATGTTATCTTTTACTCGATAGATAGATAATTTGGACTGAAGGTAATATTTTACTCACTAGATAGAAATGGTTATGGTTATGGTTATGGAAGGCCCCACTATCACTGCAAACGAATTAAAATCCATAATTGCTCAACTGCCCTTGCAAGTGGAATCATCCAAATTACTAACTCATCTCCAAAACAAAGAAAGGTAGCTGTAGTCCCCATTATAGCAGTCTCAGCAAATGCCAAAAGACTTAAGGCGAAACCGCACAGAAAGTGAACACAGCCAACTGTTCCCTGTCATACGATATCATTCATCGTAAACCATTGGAATATCGAAACATGATCAACACGGATGATACACACAGCTCACAGTGTGCACAGAACACTTAACTCAGTAGCTCCTGCAACAAGCAGAAGGTAATCATTTATTCAATAGATAGATATATTGGACAAAGAAATGAAAACATTACCGCTTGCTGTAAGCGGATTCAACTCACTCATGATCGTTGAACGTCCTGTTTATTGGCAGTCAAGAAAGTGGAGTAATTGTCGAGGTAACCGGCAAGAAACACAGTAATAGAATACATTAATATGATTAGTACTAATTCTATGTCATATCACTAACAATGACAGCGAGGTCCTAGTATAAAGTGATGAGTTATATGGTTTTGTTGATCTATAAAGAGGTTTACTAACAACTTCAGATTGTTAAAACATCTTTTTAATTTTATTTCTTTCTTTTTAATGAAGCATACACGTGTCTCGGCTGCCGCGATAGCTCAGTGGTTAGTGAATTGGACTACAAAGGAAAACAGGTTAGGTTCGATCCTAATTGACGACTTCCGGGTTCACCCATTTAAGGGTACTGGATTTTTGTTCTCGGAAAGTACAACTGCACGGGCGTAGACCACATTACCCCAAAAATCATGTGCTGAAGGTCTGTAAAATTTATGGTCACTAACACCATATTCCCTATACGCCACTTGGCGTGACGGGGGCTCTTTACTTTTTTTTTGTTAATACACGTATCTCAATGTTTATGCTGCAGATAAACAACACATACACTTTAAAACAAACGAATTATATAAACGTCAAGAACAGTTAATTCTTTTTAAACAATGAAAAGCAGAATAAACCATTCACCAGAGATCATTCGATGGATTTTCCAATATAAATGTATAAATACGATTAATAAATGCTTGAAAACAATCAATTGATTAATTGAGCAATAAGTTCCTTCCTCTGACATTAGACCTTCTTGTTTAAAGCTTCCACTGAAATATTTCAATAATGTACTGCTATTTTATACCGATTTTTCATTAAAACACCATATAGTAATGTTTTTAATAGCTCTATAGAGAATTCTGTATTGTTTCGTTGAACTATATAGCAAGCATTAATTATATTGATCATTTACAATCTAAAGGGACCCGTAATATATATTTTGATCTAAGCCACATTGAAAATCAAAAGATATTGGTTGGCTACGCTAAACTTTCCAATGTTTCTCTTCTACAGTTCTAATTGCTGATTTCCAATCCATCCCTTAATTATTTTATAGTTTCTTTTATATAGCCCAACTCTGAATTTTTATATTTTGTCTTTTGTCTTACCTTTCTTACCTTTTTACATTTTTTAAAATCTCATCTTTTTATTTCCTTTTTCATCTGTTGTCTAATTCATCATCATCATCATCGAGTGCCGTGTCCGCAACGAAAGTTGACTACCATGGATCGCCATTCCACTCTGTTTCTTGCTTTGATGGTGCAGGTTGTCATAGGCTGGTTTGTCCATCTTTTAGTGTTACTCATCCATGTTAGTCTTGGTCTGCCTCTGCCTCTTTTACCTTGTATTTTCCCTTCCAATATTACTTTTAGTAGGCTGTTGTGTCTTTTAACATGCCCCAACAATTTCATTTGCCTTTTCTTAATTGTATTTAGTAGTTCTCTTTTTATTTTCAGTTGTTTTAAAACTTCATCGTTTGTTTTCTTTTCTTTCCATCCAATTCTACCGATTCTTCTATTAATCCACTTTTCAAAGACTTCAAGTTTCTGTTCTGTTTTCTTGTCTAATGTCCATGTTTCTGCACCATATAGGAATATTGAGAAGATGTAACATTTTGCTATTCTTAGTTTCAGCCCTACTGATATTTGTTTTGTTGTTAGTATATTTTTCATGACTTTAAAAAATTTCTTTTTGCCATACCTATTCTTTTGTTTATTTCAATTTTACATTTTCCATCATTGGTTATAGTATGCCCCAGGTAGTTGTAGCTCTGAAGGTAGTTGTAGCTCTGAAATGTCTCCAGATGTATTCCTTCAACTGTGATATTTATTTGTAGGTCTTGAGAATTTTCTTTATTTATGAACATAGTTTTAGTCTTTTTGATATTCATATCTAGTCCACATTTTTGTCTTGTTATGTTTATTACATTAACAATTATTGTAGATCTTTAGGATTTTCTGCTAGTAGAACAGTATCATCAGCACATCTAAGGTTATTTATTATCTTTCCATTAATGTTTAGGCCTGGCATCTCTGATATGTTTTTTTAAAGATTTCCCAGTGTATAGATTTAAAAACTTGCTGATAGGATGCATCCTTGTCTTACACCTCTTTTTATATCCATGGGTGTAGAGTTCTCCTTGTTATATTTTCTAATAAGGTTGTCTAATTACAACTTGTAAATTTCAACCATTATCGAACTCTTACTGTTGTAGCTTATACCTTGAGTACTCCATATTTGTCAGTGTTTATGAGTTATGTGGGCTTGGATGTGTTATGTCGCTTGTTTACGACATCATCACCATCATCATGTGCTGAAGGTCTGTAAAATGTATGGTCAGTAACACCATATTCCCTGTACGCCACTTGGCGTGACGGGAGGGGGGGGGGGGTTCTTTTACTTTTTTTTTTTTACTGGGGAAGTTGTAGATTGACGTTTAACTTATTGAGCCGGAATGTGATTGTGTTTTGTATTTTGATCAAATATTTGAGGAATAGTGGTTTTCTTTGACATCTCTGAATATCAGCTGCTGTTTGGGAGTCTAGGGCAATACAGAGTTCTGGTTTTTTCTAACAGCCACAGCCTTTTCTGCGTTGTACTCTGTGTATACATTGTATTATATGGCATATCTAGACATCCTCTTGAAATGCCCAGACCATTTTATTTGTTGTCTTTGTATGTAAATCATAATGAAATCTGTGTCAACTCTTTCATTTGCAACCTCTCATCTGGCTGTCTCGTAAATTTTGTTATTTAATTTTATAACATTAGTTTTTAAAAATACTCATTTTTATTATTTATAATTATTGAAATAATTATTTATTAAATATTAATAATTATTATATTTATCTTACTAACTCATTCGTAGATATGTCACTTCCTTTAAGATTACAGAATCATTGGGCTTTTTAAAAATACATTGTTATTTTTGTTATAATTTACAATACCGCATTCCTTTAGAATATCTTATATGTAGAACTATATATCATTATACGTTACCTTACTGTAGAATATGTTACTGATAACTTTCCTGTTCTAATTGCTGCATATATTGAGTATTTTGACTTCATAATACGGTATAAAATAAAATAAACATATTCTACTTTAATGCTCTACCACAAATGCAATGAAATTAACAGAATAAATTGTGTTTTGTAACATTTGTCCAGCGTCAAGACTTTTATTGAGAGTACTCTTTGTGCAGACATAGAACTACAACAAGACTGCGATGTAATTGCCAAGTTATATTTGCTCATTCTGACCAGGTCGTTACTGTTTGCCTCGCCAAACAAGCACGGTGTGAACACGGCATGGCAAATATGTTTGCTAGGCAATGGTGAGCCATCATTTGTTTCTTGTTATGTTACACCAGAAAATATGGCTAAGAAGTAACAACAACGATAAAGGATAACGGGGAGAGTTTGTCTTGACCTGAAATTTTTTACATTTTGTTAAAATAAACAGTCATGAGAATTTTTGTTAAGAAAATGAAAGAAAGAAATGACTAAAATGATTAACAAGCAAAAAGAAAATCAAGAATAGATTTTTTTTTTAAAATAATAAAACTAATAGAAATGTATGGTAAGAGGAAGAGACACATACAGAGGATAAAGGAGAACGAGCCAATAACATATAATTACAAGTAACAGATTATGATTATATATATATATATACCGCAGCTTAACGTACAACACTTTAACATACAACACTTTAACATACAACACCTTAACATACAACGGAACGCACCAAACAACATACAAGAGAAGCAGACTGAGAATGTTGAAGGGTGATATAGCCTATGGTATTTATGTGCTGCTTTTGAAGGGGTGGGGATTATCTCCTCCTTTCACCAGCTTTTATAAAAAAAGTATAAAAAAAATATCTGCCAAGAAGGATTTAGATGGGGCAGACCTGCTCAAAAGATCAATCAAACGTGATGCTACGAAACAGGTAAATAAATGTAATACTGCCGTTACTGGATTATAAAAGAGCAGGCATCATATTACTAATCACAACTGTTTATCATTGATAATTTAATTATCCTGTTAGTTAAAACGTCTCTGAGATATCATTTGTTAATAATTGTCTAAATGACACGTTCAGGTTGATTAAAAGCATTTATAGTATAATTGTCAAGAATATTAGTGGAGTAAAATAGAAAATGTCATCCCAGTGAGTGGCAATCTATTAATTATTTTAAATTGTTATTCTCGTTCATCATCATCATATGCCAACCGGTTGGCGTAGGCGAGTATGTCCTTCCACAATTATCTATCCAAAGTGCATCGTATCAGTTCTGTTGTTAAATGCTTACCGTGCCACAACACCAAGTTATCCAGTGTCTTCGCTCTTTGTAACCAAGATATCTCTTTCTCTGTATTTTACCAGTTGTAACCAAGTATTCCAACTTTCCTCTTCTTATGATGTTCTCGAAAAATGTCCATTATTTCATTCTAATGTTTTTTGGGTTTTTTAGCTCTGTTTTTTGATTGGCGTGTTTTGATAATTTGTTTTATTCTCGTAAGAATTCATAAAAACATCTCATATCTTTGTGTGTGCATGGCTATGTTAGTCACATCTCATATATTTGTGTGTGCATGGCTATGCTAGTCACATCTCATATCTTTGTGTGTGCATGGCTATGTTAGTCACATCTCATATCTTTGTGTGTGCATGGCTATGTTAGTCACATCTCATATCTTTGTGTGTGCATGGCTATGTTAGTCACATCTCATATCTTTGTGTGTGCATGGCTATGTTAGTCACATCTCATATCTTTGTGTGTGCATGGCTATGTTAGTCACATCTCATATCTTTGTGTGTGCGTGTCCATGTCAGACATATCTCATATCTTTATGTGCATGTCTATGTTAGTCATGTGTCATATATATTGATGTGTGTCAGTGTTAGTCATGCCTCGTATCGCTGTGTGCATGTCTGTGTTTGTCACATCTCATATCTGTGTGTGTGCATGTCTGTGTTAGTCACCTCTAGTGACTCCGGCAGATTGTGCTCGTAAACCAGGGAGGGCCGACCATCTAAGGGCAGAATCCCCCTACAGAAAAGATCATCTGCTGCCTTGCAGGAAGATTGGGGACTATCAAAGGCTAAGGAAAGCTAACCTGAATAAAATGATGGCTGAAATCAGATGCTCTGGGCCACTGGCGCAGAACACAGTGCAACGTTTTAACGGGTATTCAATCAGAGTGGATCTGGCGGGCTCTAATTGTGATGTTCTGTCTGTGGGGGCGATCAACACACTTAACCTGACAGCTGACTTCATGTGAGAGTCTGGGATCCTGCTCTGATTTGAGTCCTGATCGCAGAGAGAGAGAGAGAGAGAGAGAGAGAGAGAGAGAGAGAGAGAAAGAGAGATAAAAACAAAACTAGTATTACAGCATATGTCGTGTCCACTTATGTGATCTGCTGAGGAGGGAGGACTATATGGATCTAGAATAAAGGACGCATGTACAGTGCAATAACTAGGAGGTGTCTGGATCTTTTTATTTTCTTTACTTTTTCTTGTGCTCATTCGACGTCACGAGAGATAGAAAGTTGTGGTTCGTGTTGTTCTGGCAGCTTCAGTCATTGCCATCTGATATTGTTGTTTTCTTTGAACTTGTTTGTCCATCCTTCTCTGCGTCTGGCTTTTGCTATTCTTCCTTCTCATATTTTAATATACGCTGCGTTTGATTAGAAATGGTACGACATTCTTTCTAGAAGGGGGAACCATTTTATTTGTTGTTTCTGTATGTAGCATTAGGATTGATTCAATGCCCAACCTCGCTCTTATAAAAACATTTTTGTCTTATCTGATCACTCTAAGCCCTCTCTTTTTAGACATCTTATCTCTGCGATGAAAGGCTTTATTTTATGCTGAGTCGTAAGTGGCCATGTCTGACATTGATAGCTCAATGTGGGAATGGATATACTTTGTATAATATATTTCTTTGTAGTAATAAGTGTGATGGAGTATAGGGGATAGTTGTCCCAATATTTGGTTTGCCTCGTTGCATCGTAAATCTATTTCTTTGTCCATTTTACCATAATCAGAGAAAGTTGATCCCAGATATTTGAAATTTGATGTTTAACGTCTGCATTTGTTTTCCTTTAGTTAAGACTTCTGGTTTTTCAGTACTAATTTTCATGTTAGTAATTTTACATTCTTTATTGAAGGACAGCAGATGTTGTTGAAGTTATGTTGATTTGAAAGCTATCAGGGTCTGGTATGGGCAACAAGTTTTTCATTTATACTTTCACAAGTAAGTTAAACAAGGATGCATTTTATCGCCCTTGTTATTTGGAGTTGTTATGGGCTTCATGATGAAGAAATGCTGCCCTGGTAATAAAGGCATCGAATGGATACAAGGAGACCATTTGAAGGACCTCGACTTTGCTGATGACATAGTTCTAATCAGCAGTCAGATAAAAACGACGCAGGAAAATACAAATGAACTATCATCAATAGCCAGCAAAATTGGATTTGAGATCAATCATGAAAAGACTAAAGTCATGTAAAGCTTAATTCCAACAGACGACAAAATATATATGGAAAACAAACCAGTGGAAGAGATCGATCACTTTATCTATCTTGGAAGTCACATTGATCGAGAAGGGGATACAAGCCAAGAAATTAGAATCAGAATAGCTAAAGCAGCAATGTCTCTCAGAAGCTTTGAAAAGTTGTGGAAATCAAAACTCATCAGCACAAACACAAAACTTAGACTATTCAAATCAAATGTACTATCAACCCTTACGTATGCGTGTAAAAGCTGAAAAACAACAAGAGATATAGAAACAAAGTTGAACGCATTCAAAAATAAATGTCTAAGGAAAATACTTGGTATAGCGTGGAACGAATTCAAAACAAACAAGGAAATTAGAGAAATCGCCAATCAACCACCAATATCTTCAGTAATAAAGATAAGACGATGGTCATATGTTGGACATGTGATGAGAAAAGATAATAACCGAATAGCAAAGCAAGCCCTCAAGTGGGAAACAACAGGTAAGAGGAAAAGAGGAACTCATAGAGAGACACTGAGAAGAACATTGATGAGAGAGGCAAGAGCAGCAGGATTCGGTTCCCTCAATGAGATAGAGATGCTTGCACAGAACAGAGACAAATGGCGAGATTTGATAAAAATATCTTTAAAATAATTGAAGACTGCTAGAACAAAAATTCAGATAAGAGAGGGAGTATCTTGGTCTACGCCCTATGGGCCGGCTACGGCTCGAAAGGTCAATAGATTGATAGAATTACATTTGTTAAGTTACTATATAAACTCTTGCAACATTTAATAAGGTGACCATATAATTGTGTTTGGGTTACATATTTTATTTCACCCCCGACAGATAAAAGAAGAAAATGAAAATCGTTTCGACCGTACAGCCTCGTTAATATAAATCTACTAAAAATGTCACTGATCCAAGCAAACAATACAACTTGAAAATTAATATCTTTGATTCGTGTCGCAAATTGTAACCACGCCCATTAAATGTCACGTTAACGAATTCACGAAGTGTAGCAGCCTGGGGGCGTGTTAGTCAATCAATTCTGCAAGACGTCTACGATTAGATTTGAAATCTTATTGTGTATTAAATCAATAAGTGTGTAGTTAAACCATATATGATAAAACGTATACAAGAGAACAAGGAAAAGAAGAATAAGAAATCGATCAATTTATTGATGATATAATCATAGTAAACTGAGCAACCACACATTCTATTTTTCTTTTTCTACTTTTAAAGTCCACCTTTTAAACCCTTTTTTCTTCTTTAAACTCCTACTTTTAAATTCCTTCTACTTTTAAATTCCTTTTACTTTTAATTTCCTTTTACTTTTAAATTCCTTTTACTTTTAGATTCCTTTTACTTTTAGATTCCTTTTACTTTTAAATTCCTTCTACATTTAAATTCTTTCTACTTTTAAATTTCTTTTACTTTAAACTCATACTTATAAATTCCTCCTACTTTTAAATTCCTTCTACTTTAAACTCCTAATTTTAAATTCCTTCTACTTTAAACTCCTAATTTTAAATTCCTTCTACTTTTAAATTCCCTGTACTTTAAACTCATACTTTTAAATTCCCTGTACTTTAAACTGCTACTTTTAAATTCCCTGTACTTTAAACTCATACTTTTAAATTCCCTGTACTTTAAACTCATACTTATAAATTCCTCCTACTTTTAAATTCCTTGTACTTTAAACTGCTACTTTTAAATTCCCTGTACTTTAAACTCATACTTTTAAATTCCCTGTACTTTAAACTGCTACTTTTAAATTCCCTGTACTTTAAACTCATACTTTTAAATTCCCTGTACTTTAAACTGCTACTTTTAAATTCCCTGTACTTTAAACTCATACTTTTAAATTCCCTGTACTTTAAACTCATACTTATAAATTCCTCCTACTTTTAAATTCCCTGTACTTTAAACTCATACTTTTAAATTCCCTGTACTTTAAACTCATACTTATAAATTCCTCCTACTTTTAAATTCCTTGTACTTTAAACTGCTACTTTTAAATTCCCTATACTTTAAACTCATACTTTTAAATTCCCTGTACTTTAAACTCATACTTATAAATTCCTCCTACTTTTAAATTCCTTGTACTTTAAACTGCTACTTTTAAATTCCCTGTACTTTAAACTCCTACTTTTAAATTCCTTGTACTTTAAACTGCTACTTTTAAATTCCCTGTACTTTAAACTCATACTTTTAAATTCCCTGTACTTTAAACTCCTACTTTTAAATTCCTCCTACTTTTAAATTCCTTTTACTTTAAACTACTACTTTTAAATTCCTTCTTCTACTTTTAAACTACTTCTTCTATTTTAAACTCCTACTTCTAAACTCCTTTTTTCTACATTTAAGCTCCTACTTTTAAGTCCTTCTATTTTTAAACTCCTTCTACTATTAAACTACTTCTACTTTTAAACTCATATCGTTTCATTTATGTTGTTGACTGTTTACCATGCCACAACTCCAAGCTATCTAGTATCTTCTCTCTTTGTTTACCGCGATCTTTACGTCCGTGTATTTTGTCAGCTATGTTCCAACCTTCTACTTCTCATGATGTGCCAGAAAAATAAAGGATAAAAACATATCGTTCTAGCGGATGTTGTTCAACACCTACACAGTAATGATCACAAGCGAGCAAAGATTAGGACGGGGATCTTACGCTGATGATCTTTTAGTATATCGCCAGGGAAGAGACAGAGTGTTGCTGTAGGACTTTAATCAGAGCTTGAAGTGTGGGAAGGCAACAGAACTTATCACTCCGACAAAAGGTCACACGTTTACCCCAAATGTGAATATGTGTTCAGAGATTGTGTAGAGAACTCAAGCGATGAGATACCTAGAAGTGTGGTTTGATCGATGCCTTGCTTTAACAAGCATTTAGACCAGGTAGTATTGCCATAAAGATGGGGCCTATATGCAATAAGGGTCATTGCTTCAGCACAAATTGAGCAACGACATCTTGTTGCATTACAACAGAGGCTGTCCTGTCTGTGATGGAGTATGCACTGGCGGTCCTAACTCTCAGCAATACGCAAATAGAACGATTCGAAAAGATACAAAATGAGGCAATGCGCATATCCCTCGGGTGCAGAAAAGATACAAAATGAGGCAATGCGCATATCCCTCGGGTGCAGAAAAGATACAAAATGAGGCAATGCGCATATCCCTCGTGTGCAGAAAAGATACAAAATGAGGCAATGCGCATATCCCTCGTGTGCAGAAAAGATACAAAATGAGGCAATGCGCATATCCCTCGGGTGCAGAAAAGATACAAAATGAGGCAATGCGCATATCCCTCGGGTGCAGAAAAGATACAAAATGAGGCAATGCGCATATCCCTCGGGTGCAGAAAAGATACAAAATGAGGCAATGCGCATATCCCTCGGGTGCAGAAAAGATACAAAATGAGGCAATGCGCATATCCCTCGGGTGCAGAAAAGATACAAAATGAGGCAATGCGCATATCCCTCGGGTGCAGAAAAGATACAAAATGAGGCAATGCGCATATCCCTCGGGTGCAGAAAAGATACAAAATGAGGCAATGCGCATATCCCTCGGGTGCAGAAAAGATACAAAATGAGGCAATGCGCATATCCCTCGGGTGCAGAAAAGATACAAAATGAGGCAATGCGCATATCCCTCGGGTGCAGAAAAGATACAAAATGAGGCAATGCGCATATCCCTCGGGTGCAGAAAAGATACAAAATGAGGCAATGCGCATATCCCTCGGGTGCAGAAAAGATACAAAATGAGGCAATGCGCATATCCCTCGGGTGCAGAAAAGATACAAAATGAGGCAATGCGCATATCCCTCGGGTGCAGAAAAGATACAAAATGAGGCAATGCGCATATCCCTCGGGTGCAGAAAAGATACAAAATGAGGCAATGCGCATATCCCTCGGGTGCAGAAAAGATACTGAGTTTAGGTTCTGTTTCGATTTGCCCACCAAGGCAGACATAGTAAGACGTTCTCGAGCGCGTGCCCATCTTTGCATCAGTACAGACACACATCAACCGATTTACTATGAATTTAATAATACAAGATGCGGTAGGTTAAAAAGAGAAAAATCATGGATGGGTCAGGCTATGAACATTGGTGGGTCAGGCTATGAACATTGATGGGTCAGGCTATGAACATTGGTGGGTCAGGCTATGAACATTGAAGGGTCAGGCTATGAACATTGATGGGTCAGGCTATGAACATTGGTGGGTCAGGCTATGAACATTGGTGGGTCAGGCTATGAACATTGATGGGTCAGGCTATGAACATTGGTGGGTCAGGCTATGAACATTGATGGGTCAGGCTATGAACATTGGTGGGTCAGGCTATGAACATTGATGGATCAGTCTATGAACATTGGTGGGTCAGGCTATGAACATTGGTGGGTCAGGCTATGAACATTGATGGATCAGTCTATGAACATTGGTGGGTCAGACTATGAACCTCAATCGAGGACACATAAGCCGGGGAAGAATGGGTACGAACTTCATCAAAATGCAGTACGTTTTTTCCCGTCATCATTACACTGGACAGAGAATACAAACAACACAAGTCATTGATCGTTGAGGCAGAAGTGCAGGTCTTGATTTTCGAGAATTATTCTGATAGTGACGCATTCGTTTATACAGAAGGGTTTATTATTTGGCACGTCCTGAGATCCTAGGCTTTCAGGGCTCGTGTTAGAGGTAGAATTGCGAAGGAGAATAGTGGTGCTTTCACATTTCATTAATTAAAGTAATTTGATCATAAAAATGATGGCAGTTACTAAAGCTTTAGCTTAGTTTGAAACACAGCTTTATTCAGATGTGTGTTTCCTCAGTGACTAAATGAGGACGCTCAGATAGGTCGCCGATGTCTGTGCTCAATGACAGCGTTTAGAGTCACTGTTGAGGTCTGTTCTAAAATGTGCCAGCTTCATTTTTGTGCCAGGGCCCCCTTGTGTAAGAAATAATTAAAGTGTTGATAGACTTGTCAGTTTGGCGGATGTTCAGTGCGGAAGGTCAATGGACCGGTATAACATTCTAAATGCCTTCATGGACGCTAGGTGAAAAAAACTACTCAAGAAAAATGACCCTGAATCCGCATCCATGACCAGACTTTCCGATGTCAGACGAGAGCGCTTTACTGGAATCCAAAGAGGACTTGTCAACGAACACAACATTGGTGTCATAAGTCGCTACACGTTGAGGGATATACATCGGAAGAGATCTTGGCAATTATGGACTTGTTCTATGTGCAAAAGGATGACCTGACTAAACTCAATTTCTACTGTTAAACTCCATGTGGAGTGCAGGTCTTCCACAAACACTTTGTAAACGATTCTGTTTGGTGCCATTTGCTAAAATAGCTTCCTATCTTCCCCATCTTCTACATCTCTGTTCCCCTCCTTCCCTCTCCAGTTAAACTTTGGCCATCTCCTACATCCCCTTCACTAAGGATTCCAGAAAATGTACTCTCAATATAAGATCATATATAGGGAAAAACAAACATATAGGGTAATCCTATCACTAAGCTTGTTCAATCTATACACTAAGCAAATCTTTAAAAACATCTCAGAGATGCCAGGCCTAAACATTAATGGAAAGATAATAAATAACCTAAGATATGCTGATGATACTGTTCTACTAGCAGAAAATCCTAAAGACAATTGCATAATGTGATAAACATAACAAGCAAAACATATGGACAAGAAATGAATATCCAAAACACTAAAACTATGATCATAAGCAATGAAAATTCTCAAGACCTACAATTAAATATCACAGTTGAGGGAATACAGTCCAGATTTACAACTACCTGGGACATACTATAATCAATGATATAAAATTCAACATTGAAATAAACAAAAGAATAGGTATGGCAAAAAGTAATTTTAATGCCATGAAAAATATACTAACAACAAAACAAATATCAGCAGAGCTGAAACTAAGAATGGCAAAATGTTACATCTTCTCAATATTCCTGTATGGTGCAGAAACATAGACATTAGACAAGAAAACAGAACAGAAAATCGAAGCCTTTGAAATGTGGATTTATAGAAATATAGGTAGAATTGGATGGAAACAAAATATAACAAACGATGAAGTTTTTAAACAACTGAAAATAAAAATAGAACTACTGAACACAATTAAGACAAGACAAATGAAATTTTTGGGGCATGTTAAAAGACACAACAGCCTACTAAAAGTAATATTGGAAGGAAAAATACATGGTAAAAGAGGCAGAGACAGACCAAGACTAACATGGACGAGTAACATCAAAAGATGGACAAGTCAATCTATGACAGCCTGCACTATCAAAGCAAGAAACAGAGTAGAATGGCGATCCATGGTAGCCAACGTCGTTGCGGAGAAGGCACTCGATAATGATGATGATAGGGTAATTGCTCCTACCAAGCATGTTGCAAAAGAGTCCTAAAATTTATTTTTGCTTTTTCAGAACAGAACGATACACCACAGGTATCTAGTTTCCACGTTATGATGGTGATAATTTAATTGTCTGGTTATCATACCCTCTCAGGTAGGGTAATCAGTCGTCTGGATTTCACATCAGATCTCCGGCTTTCAAGGTATATTCTGCGTCCAATCAGGTATTGTACAATTGACATCATTACAAAAAGTATTGGAAATAAGCACCGCATTATCATTTTCTGCTTTTCGTGAAATACCTTTCTTTATTAGATAAAAATGTGCGTTTCCTTCCGTATCACTTGGTAACCATAATCTCAAGAAATATGTAAGCTATAGATGTTTATTGTCCTTCCTATTTAGTAATTGTAAAAGTATACATTTTACACAAACGTTTGTTGTAGAATCATCATCATCATCAAGTACCGGGCCTACTGGTGTAGGTGATCATGTCTCTCCACAACTTTCGATCTCGGCAGCTATTTATCATTTCTGTTGTTGACCTTCTGCCAAGCCATTTTCTAAGCTGTCTGTTATTTTTTCTCTTTGCTTCCCTCTATCTCTTCGTCCCTCAATTTTTCCAGTTGTTACAATATATTCAAGTTGTTCTCTTCTCATTACATGGCCAAAAAATGATAATTGTTTCTTTCTAATATTGGAAATTAGCTCTCCTTTTGCTTTGACCTCTCTCAGAACATCTTCATTACTCTTCTTAGCTGTCCAGGGTACTCTCAACATTCTTCTGTAAAACCACATTTCTACAGACTCCAGTGATATTCTTGTCTGTTGTCCTATTGTCCATGATTCGCATCCATATGTTAAGACTGGCTCTACATAACATTGAATAACTCTTTTTCTTGTTTCTATTGTCAAAAATGGATTGCATAGTATCTTCCTCATTTTTTAGAAAGCTGCTTTTGCCTGAGCCATTCTGCATCTCACCTCTTTTGTACATCTTCCGTCTGAGGTTAACAAAGTTCCCAAATATTTAAATGCATTTACCTGTTGTAATATTGTTCCTTTGTTGAATAACTTAGTCTAAAATATAATTAATACGGGTATCCGAATACGGAGCTGAAGAATTTGTCGACAATACTGTAATTAAATGGGTGGTACTGATTGATAGAGTTAGAAAAGGGTTGATTCAGCTGTAATGAAATTATTGGTATATCGGAGTTAGAGAAAGGTAACATTTGTCATGATTTCTCTACTCTAAAAAAATGTAATTTAAATTGGGTGTCAACTTTACAAAGCTGGATGGAGGCAATAATTCACATTCATGAGCTAATGAGGGTGAGTGGACGAATGGATAAAAACCTGCCTCTCTAGTCGGTGGTTGAAATAATAAAAACCTGTCGAATTAGCCAGTAGCAAAGATGATAAAAACCTACTGTACTAGTGAATGAGGGTGATAATAAAAAATCTGCTGAGATGCTAAAAACATGTCGAATTAGTGGGTGGTGAGATAATAAAAACCTGTGGAAATAGTGGGTGGTGAGATTATAAAAACCTGTGGAAATAGTGGGTGGTGAGATTATAAAAACCTGTGGAAATAGTGGGTGGCTGAAATGATAAAAAACTGTCCAACTAGTGGGTGGTTGAGATGATAAAAATCTGTGGAAATAGTGGGTGGCTGAGATTATAAAAACCTGTCGAATTAGTGGGTGGTTGAGATAATAAAAACCTGTGGAAATAGTGGGTGGCTGAAATGATAAAAACCTGTCGAACTAGTGGGTGGTTGAGATGATAAAAATCTGTGGAAATAGTGGGTGGCTGAGATTATAAAAACCTGACGAACTAGTGGGTGGCTGAGATTATAAAAACCTGACGAACTAGTGGGTGGCTGAGTTGATAAAAACCTGACGAACTAGTGGGTGGCTGAGATGATAGAAACCTGACGAACTAGTGGATGGCCGAGATGATAAAAACCTGACGAACTAGTGGATGGCCGAGATGATAAAAACCTGTCGATCTAGTGGGTGGCCGAGATGATAAAAACCTGTCGAACTAGTGGATGCCCGAGATGATAAAAACCTGACGAACTAGTGGGTGGCCGAGATGATAAAAACCTGTCGAACTAGTGGATGCCCGAGATGATAAAAACCTGTCGATCTTGTGGGTGGCCGAGATGATAAAAACCTGTCGAACTAGTGGATGCCCGAGATGATAAAAACCTGTCGAACTAGTGGGTGGCCGAGATGATAAAAACCTGTCGAACTAGTGGATGCCCGAGATGATAAAAACCTGTCGATCTAGTGGGTGGCCGAGATGATAAAAACCTGTCGATCTAGTGGGTGGCTGAGATGATACAAATCTGCCGAACTAGTGGATGCCCGAGATGATAAAAACCTGTCGATCTTGTGGGTGGCCGAGATGATAAAAACCTACCGATCTAGTGGATGCCCGAGATGATAAAAACCTGTCGAACTAGTGGGTGGCCGACATGATAAAAACCGGTCGAACTAGCGGATGCCCGAGATGATAAAAACCTGTCGAACTAGTGGATGCCCGAGATGATAAAAACCTGTCGAACTAGTGGGTGGCCGAGATGATAAAAACCTACCGATCTAGTGGATGCCCGAGATGATAAAAACCTGTCGATCTAGTGGGTGGCCGAGATGATAAAAACCTGTCGAACTAGTGGGTGGCTGAGATGATAAAAATCTGCCGAACTAGCGGATGGTTGGGATGAAAAAAACCTGCAGAACTAGCTGGTGGTTGCATTTATAAAAACCTGGCGCTCTCGTGTAGGACAGAATTGATAAAGACTTGTTGTTTTACATATAGGACGAGCGAAGGTTCGAACAGCGGTAGAGTCATCAAACCTTTTTTTTCTGTTTGATATGAAATGAAAATTGTGACCCAAACACCTAGTGATGGCTGCATTGAATTTGCGGCCTTTATTCTCCAGCCCAAATTAAAAAAAAAAAAGCACATCGCGTCTCCACATAAAAGTCAAAAACGGAGTGGCTTAAAAACTAAACACCTCTCTCCCCACAACACTATAAAATGATGCAGGTCTACACTAAATTCGTTCCATTTTCATATCTTTAACATGGGCTTACCTTCCTTATCACACCAACCACTCAGACACAGAGGACAGTTATTCCATCCCACTGAACAACGTCGCTTTAAAAAGAGACTTCTATAACGACCGCCAACACAAGTCACTTCGCCCGAAGTCACTGAATATCCCAGTTCAATAATGTCCTTTTTCTACGGTCGCATTTGACGGATCCTAACTCAGCATGTCCACGAGAAATCCAATCAAAAGCCCTCTCGTGTTGGCTGTACGCCAAACAAATCGATGTCCGACTTGAGTTTTGTTTGTTTATTTTATTCCCTGCTTTTTTATTTATTTCTTGTATATATTTCGTCAGTTTTTGGACATTATTTATTTTTTCTTGATTTTATATAACTTATAATTGTTATAATAGCATTAATTTGTTACATTGAACAGAAGTGACAATAATGAATACATCGCTACTGGCGCGAGAACCTAACGATAATAACCTGGTTCAGACTCGTTGGCATTATATTGGAGTTTTTTTTTTATCTGTCACAGCAAAGTTGCTTATAGTCTGGTACTTTCAAGCAGGGATTTTTTTATATTTTCAGCCGGATCAGTTTCTACATGATCTGGTAAAGGTTTTAAGAATGAAACGCTGACTGAACTGTAACCCTTACTGGTTGCCCAGTACATTATTCCAGTTTTTATGGGCCTGTCGGGGTGAAGGTATTCATCCATGGGTGGAAATTAATTAACCGGTCTCTCAATCTTCTACTCTAAGCCTCACAACAGAACATTTATCTGGTATCTGAATCGCCTTCTACAGGCCTCACAACAGACAATTTATATATTATTTCAATCGTCTTCTATAAGCCTCACAACAGACACATTACCAATTCTCTCCATCCTCATCTGCAAGCCTCACAACAGACACTTTTACTAGTTTCTCAATAGTCTTTTCCAAGCCTCACAACAGACAATTTACCCATTCTCTAAATCCTCTTCTTCAATCCTCACAACAGCCTCTTCAACTAGACTCTCAATAGTCTTCTGCAAGCCTCACATCAGACACTTTAACTGGTCTCTTAATAGTCTTCTCCAAGCCTCACAACAAACGCTTTATCTAGTCTCTCTTTAGTCTTCTCCAAGCCTCATAACAGACACTTTAATTGGTCTCTTAATAGTCTCTTCTCCAAGCCTCACAATATACACTTTAACTAGTCTCTTTATAGCCTTCTCCAAGCCTCACAATATACACTTTAACTAGTCTCTCAATAGTCTTCTCCAAGCCTCACAAGAGACACTTTAACTAGTCTATTAATAGTCTTCTACAAGCCTCACAACGAACACTTTAATTGGTCTATTAATATCCTTCTCCAAGCCAAACAACAGACACTTTAACTAGTCTCTCATTAGTCTTCTTCAAGCCTCACAACAGACACTTTAACTAGTCTCTCATTAGTCTTCCCCAACCCTCACAACGAACACTTTAACTAGTCTCCCAATAGCCTTCTACAAGCCTCACAACAAACACTTTAACTAGTCTCTCAATAGCCTTCTCCAAACCTCACAACAAAAACTTTAACTAGTCTTCCAATAGCCTTCTCCAAGCCTCACAACAAACACTTTAACTAGTCTTTCAATAGCCTTCTCCAACCCTCACAACAAAAACTTTAACTAGACTCTCAATAGCCTTCTCCAAGCCTCACAACAAACACTTTAACTAGTCTCTCAATAGCCTTCTCCAAGCCTCACAACAGACACTTTAACTAGTCTCTCAATAGTCTTATCCAAGCATCACATCAGACACATTAACTAGTCTCTCAATAGTCTTATCCAAGCATCACATCAGACACTTTAACTAGTCTCTCAATAGTCTTATCCAAGCATCACATCAGACACATTAACTAGTCTCTCAATAGTCTTATCCAAGCATCACATCAGACACATTAACTAGTCTCTCAATAGTCTTATCCAAGCCTCACATCAGACACTTTAACTAGTCTCTACATAGTCTTCTCCAAGCCTCACATCAGACACATTAACTAGTCTCTCAATAGTCTTATCCAAGCATCACATCAGACACATTAACTAGTCTCTCAATAGTCTTATCCAAGCATCACATCAGACACATTAACTAGTCTCTCAATAGTCTTATCCAAGCATCACATCAGACACTTTAACTAGTCTCTCAATAGTCTTATCCAAGCATCACATCAGACACTTTAACTAGTCTCTCAATAGTCTTATCCAAGCATCACATTAGACACTTTAACTAGTCTCTCAATAGTCTTATCCAAGCATCACATCAGACACATTAACTAGTCTCTCAATAGTTTTATCCAAGCATCACATCAGACACTTTAACTAGTCTCTCAATAGTCTTCTCCAAGCCTCACATCAGACACTTTAACTAGTCTCTCAATAGTCTTATCCAAGCATCACATCAGACACTTTAACTAGCCTCTACATAGTCTTCTCCAAGCCTCGCAACAAACACTTTAACTAGTCTCTCAATAGGCTTCTCCAAGACTCACATCTTTAACTAGTCTCTCAATAGTCTTCTCCAAGACTCACATATTTAACTAGTCTCTCAATAGTCTTCTCCAAGACTCACATATTTAACTAATCTCTACATAGTCTTCTCCAAGACTCACAACTTTAACTAGTCTCTACATAGTCTTCTAATATAGGGAATTAACTGTGACATGTTTAATTACATATTGATTCTTTTTTTAAATTCCTGGCAATGATGAAGAGTTTAATCGCTTGGTGCTTCCTACGAAAGTTCGTTGTTTATCAAATTGTGCCTGTTGTGCCATTATTTTTGTTTCTAAACAGTCTTTATGTTTATGTTGTTGTAGTCTCACAATCATAATTTACCTAGCAAACAGACAGATATATAGACTGATATATAAATATTAAATAAACAACATAAAATTACACATTATCCAATGCTATGCACCAAACAACGATAAAGATGATTTAGTTAAAGATGATTTCTATAAACAGCTACAGGGTCAGATGGATGCAAGACGAGCCAAGGACATTATAATCTTGATGGGAGACCTAAATGCTAAAGTAGGATCAGACAACATTGGCAAGGATCATTTTGAATCTATGAAGTGGGCTCATTGTGTGTTTAACTCAAACGCATATGTGCTTTTTAACCAAAGACCTTTTTTGGGGACTCAATGCATATATCCCCGATGGAAGAATAAATTGTACTATTAGTCCCATAAATGATTCGCTTCCAGAGGTTTATGATGTAAACAAAGCAGTTTTGTCATTGCAAGTGAATAATGTCCACACCTATAATTGGTCAGGATTGTGTAGCAGCAGCAGCTTTATAGCGAACACAGAAAACATCACAGGATTGTGCTGTTCTGAAACAGCTATGCCATGCTACCATAGAATTGCCTTTAATGGGATTACTGTGACCACAAACCACTCTCCATGTGTGTGCCACATATTTACACCCCAGAAAGAAATACTGAATATAACAACACCGTGTGTCGTCTGTGATATTAATGACCACAGACCAGGAGCCTCCAGTATGATTGATACAACTGTTGCACCATGCACTTCATCAGCAGAGCCATATCTATGGAATGTTAATCTGACATTGTTCTTGAATGATGTCCAAGTTAATGAGACATCAGAATCGTGTGGCAGCAGCTCCAAGAAGGGAGCGGAGAACATCAAGTTCTGCTGCTATAAAGGAGACTTGCCTTGCTATCCTAGAATTGCCTTAAATGGAATCACTGTAGTTGAAAACTTCTCCTCTTGTGTAAACTACACATTCACATCTAAGAGTGAATCAGTGAAGGTCACAAAATCATATTCTCTCTGTGGTTTTACTAACTACAGGTCATGTGGCTTCTGTTGGATTGGAAATGACAAATTACCACCACTGTGTGTCTATATGTTTGGAATTGGAGTCATCAATGACGGCCTAACATCATCAAGTGCTATGACGATCATAATTTTCGGGAGGACGTGAACTCCCATGGTATATGGTGGATAGGCGGCAGGAACCATTGAAGGCTATGTCTGAAAAGTGTTCCTTCTTGCAGTTTCCTCATATTCCAAGTCCGGCTTGTTGCAGGAGCTACTGAGTTAAGTGCTCTGTGCACACCGTGAGCTGTGTGTCTCATCCGTTTTGATCCTGCTTCGATATCCCGCTTGTTTACGATGAATGATGATATCGTATGACGGGGAACAGTTGGCTGTGTTCACTTTCTGCGCGGTTTCGCCTTATGTCTTTTGGCGTGTGCTGAGACTGCTACGACGGGGACTACAGTTACCTTTCTTCGTTTGGGAGATGAGTTAGTAATTCGGATGATTCCACTGGAACGGGCGGTTGAGCAATTATGGATTTTAATTCGTTTGCAGTGATACCGGGGCCTTCCATAGCCAATAACAATAACAATAACAGAGGCTTCAAAGAAATTATGGGAAAACATGGACTTGGAGATATAAACGAGAATGGAGAGATATTTGTGAATTTCTGCGCCCTTAATCAAGTGAGCTTAGGAGGAACAATATTCCAACATAAAAGAATGCACAAAGCTACATGGGTGTCACCAGATCATAGAACGGAAAATCAAATTGATCACATATGTATTAATAATAAGTTTAAGTCATCCTTACAGGATGTAAAAGTATATAGAGGGACAGATTCTGATCATCATCTTCTGATAGCTAAACTTGAATTTTTTAAACTAAAAAGGTATACTACAACGAATAAGGGTAGAAAGTATTTCAATGTAGAGTTCCTTAAAGAACAAGGAATTAAAGATAAATTTGCAGTCACAATATCAAACAAATACCAAGTCCTCCAACAACTAGAAAATACAATAAATATAGAAGATCATTGGAAACAGGTATACGATATATTAAAAGAGACATGCGAAGAAACACTAGGGAAAAGAGAACGCCAGAATAAGGCATGGATAACAGCAGAGACCCTGGACAAAATTAAAGAAAGAAAGAACAAGAAAGCAGACATAAATAAAAGCAAAACGAGAAGTAATAAAGCCAAGACACAGGAAGCTTATACAGAGGTGAACACAGAAGTGAGAATATGCATTAAAAGGGATAAGAGGAAATATATAGATGAACTAGCTAAAGAGGCTCCAATAACCAATATCCTCCAGATATACTACCAGCAGAAAAAGAGTTACATGTTAACTGTGAAAAACCAAGCAAAGAAGAAATAATGAAAGCCATCAAGCTATTAAAAAATGGTAAAGCCACAGGACCTGATGAAATTCCTTAAGAAGCCATCAAAGTAGATATTAACACCTCTACCAAAATGCTACATTATGCTATTAGATAAAATTTGGGAGAGGGAAGAAATACCTAAAGACTGGAAAGAAGGTTATATGATCAAACTACCAAAGAAAGGAAGTTTACAGGAGTGCACAAATTATAGAGGAATTATGCTACTATCAGTGCCAGGAAAAATATTAAACAGAATCATTCTGGAGAGACTAAAAGAGGCCATAGAGAAACATCTGAGAGATGAACAAGCAGGTTTTAGGAAGAACAGATCATGTGCTGATCAAATAACTACTCTACGTATAATAGTTGAACAAAGTTTAGAACTAAAATCCCCACTTTATATTGGATTCATAGATTACAAAAAGGCATTTGATAGTTTAGACAGAAGAATGCTTTGGAAGTTGTTGAGTCATTACGGAATCCCCATAAAGTTTATTAACCTGATAAAAACAATGTATGAAGGAACGAAATGTAGTGTGGTGCATGAAGGACAGCTTACAGAAGCATTTGAAATAAGAACAGGAGTAAGGCAGGTATGCCGCCTGTTTCCATTTCTCTTTCTACTGGCCATATATTGGATTATTAAAATAACTCAAAACAACAGAAATGAAATCCATTGGTCACTGAACAAACAACTTGATGATTTGGACTTTGCTGATGACATAGCTTTCCTATCATACAGCTATCAACAGATGCAGGATAAAATGAGCATACTTGATGAGAGATCACAACAGCTAGGACTGAAGATTAATAGAGATAAGACCAACACTATGAGAATTAATACAGTTGGCAATAACCAAATAAAGCTAGGAGAAATACTTCTATTAGATGTACAATCTTACATATATCTGGGCAGCAATATAGATAAAGAGTGAGGAACAGAAAATGATACAAAAATAAGGATATCAAAAGAAAGAGGAGCTTTCATTGCACTGGGAAACATGGAAATCCATAGAAATTAGGTTAAATACAAAAATAAAAATTTTCAACTCAAATGTTAAGGCGGTCCTATTATATGCTTGTGAAACATGGGGAACAACAAAATAGACAATCACGAAGATACAGACTTTCATAAATGGATGCTTACGCAGAATAAAAGGATGGAAATGGCAGGACAAAATCACTAACATAGAATTATGGAAATGTACCAGTCAAATACCTGTGGATAAAGAGATACAGCTAAGACGATGGCGCTGGGTAGGACACACACTACGGAAGCCAACCGAGAGTATTACACAACAGGCCCTTTTTTGGAATCCCCAGGGGAAAAGACAAAGAAGAAGACCAAGGAATTCTTGGAGAAGACAGATAGAAGCAGAGATGAAGATGATGGGGAAGACATGGAATGATCTTAAAAGAATGGCAAAAAACAGAACGACTTGGAAAGTGTTTGTTGAAGACCTATGCTCCACAGGGAGCTAAAAAGGTAGAAGAAGAAGATATAAATTTAAAATATTTGCAATAAATTAATGATAGAAATTATTCACTATCACTAATTTGAAACTTTAGAGTTAGATATAACGTAAAGGTGTGAGAGATCCCAGAAACTGCTTATCCATCTCTTCAACCAAAATTTTGAATGTCCTCAGATTATTCCTTGAAAAAAAAATAATTAATGATCATTTAATTTAATGTAGATGGGAGCTAATTAAGTTACTTTGTATTTCAATAAAGCCTTTGTTTTATTCTCTGCAATTTCATGTTACATTTTTAGAAATAGTAAAACAATACCTACTGAACAATTCCAATAATTTATTTATTAAATCGCTATTTTTTCTTTTCTTATTGGTATAATTTTATTATATAGATTTTTTTTTCATTCAAAAAAAACCTTACTTTTAACTGGGTTAGTGATATCTCATATCATTGTGTGCATGTTTATGTTAGTCACATCTCATATCTTTGTGTGCATGTTTACGTTAGTCATATCTCATATCTTTGTGTGTGCATGTCTATGTATGTCACATCTCATATCCTTGTGTGTCCATGGCAATGTTAGTCACATCTCTTATCGTTGTGTGCATGTCTATGTTAGGCATGTGTCATATCTTTGTGTGTGCATGTCTGTGTTAGTCACATCTCATATCTTTGTGTGTGCATGTCTGTGTTAGTCACCTCTAGTGATTCGGGCAGATGGTGCTCGTAAACCTGGGAGGGCCGACCATCTAAGGGTAGAATCCCCCTACAGAAAAGATCATCTGTTGCCTTGCAGGAAGATTGGGGACAATCAAAGGCTAAGGAAAGCTAACCTGAATAAAATGATGGCTGAAATCGGATGCACTGGGCCACTGGCGCAGAACACAGTGCAACGTTTTAAAGGGTGTTCAATCGGAGTGGATCTGGCAGACTCTAATTGTGATGTTTTGTCTGTGGGGGCGATCAACATACTTAACCTGACGACTGACTTCATGTGAGAGTTTGGAATCCTGCTCTGATTGAGCCCTGATCGCAGAGAGAGAGAGAGAGACCTTCAACTATTTTGCACTTCATCACTGCTGAAAATGTACCATCTAAAGTGAACATTGTTCACAAGTGTTTGAACTTTTCACCTGTTAAAACTATTTAATTTAATAGATAGTAGGTTGTTATTTTCACAAATATATGGTGAAGTTTAAATCTTCACTCCTCTACAGTCTACTTTACGTTAACGTTAATTAATAAATACCAATTTGTCTTATATAATTGCTTCTGCTTAAATTCATTTTAACGGTTTGGATTAAGTCATGTTTTAGATTCTCCATCACTCAATAGGTTATATATGAAAGATCTGTCTTAATTTCTATATAATTTTAATAATGTTGCCCTTAATAATTAGGGAACAGACAAATAATTGCAGTGCTGCGGTAAAGTTGGCAGCAGGAGCAAGTAGTGGGATGTAACGTACACTCCCCCAATGTGTTGTGACAGTTTTACATAAAAGGAACACAACAAAATAATGCCGCTTCGGCCTATATGCGGTCTTCATCAGAAAACGAGAACAACACAAATAAACAACGAAAGAAAGATAAACTTTACTACATCTAGGATGATCAGGACATGTAAGTCAAGAAGAATAAACAGAGGGATAAAAGATAAATCGAGTAAACGAAAGAGAGATGTGCTACATATCGGAGGATAAAAAAAGATAATATGTGAAAATTAGTCAGCTAATATCTATATATATATATATATACATATATAAAATATATATATATATACAATTGAAGCGAGACTTAACTGAGGAGAATCCACAAGCTCCCTGCGAGTAGATGACTGTGAGTCAAATGGGACGCGGGAGAAGGGGAAAGGGGGTAGGAGGAGGGGAAATAAATCACTTGATTAGACGGGAAGTCGGACGAGATATCAAGTTAGTAGTAGAATGAGGTTTGCTCGTTTTCACTCCGTATATACAATTCTTTATCTCTAATGATTACGTGTGCCACGCTTGACTGCTCTCAAACTTCCTTCTACTACTAATTTGTTATCTCGTACAACTTTCCGTCTAATCATGTGACTGATGTTTTAACCCCGCCCCCTCCCCCCTCTTGTTCGCCCTGTCATCCTGCGTCCCATTCAACGCACAACCATCTACTCGCTGTGAGCTTTTGGGTCTATTCACAGTTATGACTCGCTTTAATTTTATATATATTCTAGCTGACTAATTTTCCCGTAATATCTATTGTTATCCTCCGATATGTTGCACATCTCTTAACCCTTTGTTGATTTCTTCTTGACCTACATGTTTCGCTCATACTAGATGTAGTAGAAGTTAACAAAAAAGTAAAGTACCCCCGTCATGAGTGACCATAATTTTACAGACCTTGGGCACATGATTTTTGAGGTAATGTGTTCGGTATTACGCCCTTGTCGCTTTACTTTCCCGGAAAAAAATCTGGTACCCATTAAAGGCTGGGTGAACCGGTAGCCGTCAGTCGGGATCTTTTGTCCTTTGTAGTCCAGTTCACTAACCACTGAGCTATCGCGGCTCCCCTAGATGTAGTAGAGTTTATCTTTATTTCGTCGTTTGTTTGTGTTGTTCTCGTTTTCTGAGGAAGGCGGCATGTAGGCCGAAATGTCAGTATTTTGTGTTCATGTTTTTGTAAAGCTGTTACCATACCTTGCAGGAGTGTGCGTTACACCCCACTACTTGCTTCTGCCCTTAATAAACCTTGGGCCTCTCAAATATTTAATTGATGAACAGACGGCAACTGACTTGTCTCCATTACATGATCCTCACTGAAATCAGCGGTATATTGATTATTTTCTACTAAGATATTACTTATTATGTCTCTCAATTGCATCTCCACTTCCAAACATTCGTGATTAGTAAATAAAGACAACGAATCGATCACATTACGCTCAATGTGTACAAATAGATGTCCATCTTTTCCAACAGATGGGGCAAAGAATGGAGACTTGTTGTTCCTGTATGTCCATTCGCTGTCTGCATACAATATTTGTTTTTTTCTTCGTTCGTTTTTGTAGCAAACTAAACTCCCAATGATAGAAGATCGATAACTGGGTCCTCATCAATAACTGTGTCAAGCTGTAATAAGTGATGATTCTAAAATGGCATTATAAGTTCGTCTAATCTTAAGCTGCGACGGAAAGCAACATTTCCCTTTTAGAGTGAAATCATCATTATTGAGTACCGTGCCTGCTGGCGTAGGTGATCATGTCTCTCCAAACTATCGATCACGACATTTATTTATCATTTCTGTTGTTGACCTTCTGCCAAGCAATTGTCTTAAGCTGTCTGGTATCTTTTCTTTTTGCATCCCTCTATCTCTTCGTCCCTCGATTTTTCCAGTTGTCACAATATATTTCAGCTGCTCTTTTCTCATTACATGGCTAAAAAATGATTATTGTTTCTTTCTAATATCGGAAAATAGCTACTCTTTTTGCTTTGGCCTCCCTCATAACGTTTTCGTTACTCTTCTTAGCTATCCATGGTATTCTCAACATTCTTCTGTAAAACCACATTTCTACAGCCTCCAGTGATTTTCTCGTCTGTTGTACTATTGTGCATGATTCACATTCATATGTTAATACTGACTTTACATAACATTTAAGAATTATTTTTCTTGTTTTTATTGTCAAAAATTGATTGCACAGTATCTTCCTCATTTTGTGGAAAGCTGCTTTTGCCTGAGCCATTCTGCATCTTACCTATGTTGTTAATCAACCATCTGAAGTTAACAATATTCTTCTTCTTCTTCTATCCTTCCTCCTTTGCCTTTGGCGTCGAGGGGAGATACAATCTGCGATTCTTTGCTCTTCTGTTGGCCTCTTCTGGTGTTATCCCTCCTAATGACTCTAGTATTCCCTTTATCCATCTCTTTCTCTGTCTTCCTCTTAATCTGGCGTTTTCGTAGCGTTTGTTTATGGTTCTTTGAGTCATTGTTAGTTCTTTTTGTCTTGCTATGTGGCCGAACCACTTTATCTGTTGTTTCTTTATGTATTCGATGGCTGGTTCAATTTCGAGTTTCTTCCTCTGGTCGGTGTTTTTTACTCTGTCCCTTAAGCTGTTTCCTGTCATTCTTCTGACACATTACATTTCAGTGGTTTTATTATCTTTCTTTTTGTTCTAGAGTCCAGCGTCCAATTTTGCACTGATAGCACAATGTTGGTAGAAAAATTTATTTGTATATTGCCCTTTTTGCTTTCGTAGTTATTGCTTTGTTTTTCAATAGTGTCGAGGTTAACAATGTTCACAAATATTTAAATTCATTTACCTGTTTTAATATTATTCCACCTGTCTTTATTGTGCACTGCGGTGATGACTCTTTCTAATTCTTATAACGCATTTTCACTCTTATCGTTTAAGACTGTATCATTAGCATAGCTTAGATTATTTATATTATGACCTCCAATTGTTATTCCAGGCATGCTCCTTATGGATCTTAAACTAATCGCACTATACATAAAAACAAACCTGATGACAGCACACAACCTTGGCCAACACCCTGTTTTATTTGTTGAAACATTCCCAATTGGTTTCCAGTTCTTATGGCCGCTGTTTGTTGCCAGTACATGTTCTTTATTATTCTTAGATCTTTGTTGTCTACGTTTATGCTTTCTAAATTTGTGTTTGTATCTAAATACGAAAATCTAAAATGTTAAATTGTAAAGCGAAATATGAAAATGAAACAAGTTTGAATTAGTGCTCTGAAACTCTTGCGGATATTTGGCATTAGCCAGATCTGACGGTCTCTTCCCTGTCTTATTAGATATTACACCATGAAACAGGTAAGTGCTCTGTGACCCAAAAGAACAAGCAATATACAACATATACAACCATCAGATTATATTACCGATTCCTAGTTTCTTCTGCGACGCTAACAGCAGATTAATAAAAGAAGAAAGATACCACGGTAACTTAACTAATCTCTGTTAACCACAGAATCATTTTCTCCATCCGTGCCTATACATGAACATTTTCTACATCTCTCCCAGCTTTGACTACCTCTACATCCGTGCCTATACATGAACATTTTCTACATCTCTCCCAGCTTTGACTACCTCTACATCCATGCCTATACATGAACATTTTCTACATCTCTCCCAGCTTTGACCACCTCTCTATCCATGCCTACACATGAACATTTTCTACATCTCTCCCAGCTTTGACCACCTCTCCATCCATGCCTATGTAAAAAAAAAAAAAGTAAAGTACACCCGTCACGCCAAGTGGCGTTTAGGGAAATATGGTGTTAGTGACCCTATATTGTACAGACCTTCAGCACATGATTTTTGGGGTAATGTGGTCGGTATTACGCCCGTGCTGCTTTACTGTCCCAGAAAAAAAATCCGGTACCCATTTAAGGCTGAGTGAACCCGGAAGCCGTCGGTTGGAATCGAACCCTACCCCTTGTCTTTTGTAGTCCAGTTCACTAACCACTGAGCTATCGCGGCTCCCTATCCATGCCTATACATGAACATTTTCTACATCTCTCCCAGCTTTGACCACCTCTCCATCCATGCCTACACATGAACATTTTCTACATCTCTCCCAGCTTTGACCACCTCTCCATCCATGCCTATACATGAACATTTTCTACATCTCTCCCAGCTTTGACCACCTCTCCATCCCTCATGAACGTTTTATATATTTCTTTCTAGTCATTACCAATGCCACTTTCCTATATTCTTGTTTAACTGAAGCATTTTATTTATTGATTTATCCATTTAATATTTTTGAGATAATAAAGGAGGCATATTACATATCATCCATTTTAATTATGGATCATTCGTAACAATTATGTCAAGTAATTTGAGATGACATGCTACAAATAATAGCAATATCAGCAATAAATCAATATTCTTCCTATGTTAATAGTTCCGTATTGATTTATACTGCGGTCATGCTACGGTTCTATGGTCAAAAACAATTATATTTTTTAATTGATTAAGCTGTCTATAGTGTCCCCACCTTTAGGGGGTCTCTGAGTACCGTATTGATATTTCCAGGCGAGGATCCCATTATCCAACTATTTGTTGTCTTTTGATGCGAAAAAAATGTACATTTGCTCGAAAAATAGATACATATCGTAGAGTCACAAAATGTTTGGTTCGAAAGTCTCCTGCGTAAAGACGTCGACATCTGTAACTTAATATCTGAATACATTTACCTTATAGAAAATGATGATTCTACCGCATTTCTCTGCGTTCTTCATCTTTTGTCTCACTTGTGTGGAGGAAAAATTGAAATGTTTATGATTGAGCTATTCTAAGGTTGTTTTTTTTTTTTAACCTACTTTTTAGCTCGCTTATATTGGATAAGAAGAAATAAGGGTAGACATATGTTGGTCATGAGAAGAGACAACATGAGAAAGCAAGTCTTCAAATGGGAACGAAACGGTAAGGAAAAAAAAAAAGGGTTTGAAAGGACACGATATAGATATTGAATAATCTAGTATAATCTCGCAATGTTGCAATCTATGTCCAGTGCATCCAACTTCAACACGTATTTGCTTTTATATAGCAGCTGGATTTCTTTGATCTTTTTGCACAGCAGTAACTAGTCGGAATTGCATCTTATAGGAATGCGAGCTCATGAGATGAGCATGTCTTCCTTACCCGCGTTGACTAGTTGGTGGCTCCAGTCAACACTTTTCATGTTATCTTGTATTTAATCATTATTTCATATTTGTTTTTTTTTGTTTTTTTTTGGGTCATCCGTAATGTTCTTGTCTTTGTTTCCGTGTACTAATAAAGACAAATTAAGTCCAAACGTTTATTACTGTCTCGTATTGCTGTAAGACATCAACATACAGTCTGTATGTGGATATGTTTCGCTTTTGACATTGCCCAATGAATCGTTGGCTCATTGTGGAGTAAATGACCACCTTAGTAGATGTTGCAAGACTGGGACTGCAGATTAGAGTGAGTAAAGGAAGATCAAAACAATTCGCAGTAACAGCTGAAGTAAGACAAGGCCTCGTGTTGTCACCACTCGTGTATCACTCACATTGACAAAATATGCAAGGATACCAAATCACAGTGTGAAGATACAAATGAACTACTTTTTGCTGACGACTTGCCCTAATATATTTCGAAGAAACAGAACTTTGAGATCTACTTCCTTTGAATAAAGAAGACAAAATTAATAACTTGAAAATAAAAACTGAAAAAAACCGAAGTTATATCAATAAGAAGACAAAAGAAGACATTAAACATATGTATAGAACATAAAACAACACACTATAAATATCTGGGAAAAACATTTCTCTGAAGATGGGTAAACCGATAAAAAACAAACATACAATCAACAAAGCAGACCAAATATTGGGACAGCTAGCCTCGATACCTCAACACAAAGCAATACCTAGTGTACCACCAAGAAACATCTTGTACAGAGTATATCCATTCTCACATTTGTTCGACCAATGCCAAACATGGTCATTTACGACTAAGTATAAACGAAAACTTTTCCCCACAGAGATGATATGTGTGGGATGAGCGCTTGAAGTGACCAGACATGATAAAATCAGAAATGATATAAGAAAAAAGAGTAGACATTGAGCCAAAGATAAGCTACATACAAAAACAACAAATAAATTGGATTGCCAATCTAAAAATAATGTCGTGCGATTTCTTACCAAACACAGAATATATTCAAAGAGAAGAAGGAAGAAGAGCAAGAGGCACACCAAGAGTAATATGGACATACATCAAAGAAATGCTACAAGAACATCAATTGACAATAACTGAAGTCGCTAAAAGGGGGCGAGAACCAGCACGTTTATCTCCCTCGACCGAACGGTTCCAAGAGAAAATGGAGAGAGTGAGAAAAAAAAAAGAGAAATAAATTTGTTTCTTGAGGACTCTTTTTACTTGACCCAAATTGCCCAGCTTTTTTTTTAATTAAATGTTTACTAGAATGAATTTTATCACAGCTCACATTTTTACTAGAATGAGTTTTATCACAGCTCACATGTATACTAGAATGAGTTTTATCAGAGCTCACATGTTTACTAGAATGAGTTTTATCGCACCTCACATGTTTACTAGAATGAGTTTTATCGCACCTCACATGTTTACTAGAATGAGTTTTATCGCACCTCACATGTTTACTAGAATGAGTTTTATCACAGCTCACATGTTTACTAGAATGAGTTTTATCGCAGCTCACATGTTTACTAGAATGAGTTTTATCGCAGCTCACATGTTTACTAGAATGAGTTTTATCACAGATCACATGTTTACTAGAATGAATTTTATCGCAGCTCACATGTTTACTAGAATGAGTTTTATCACAGATCACATGTTTACTAGAATGAGTTTTATCGCACCTCACATGTTTACTAGAATGAGTTTTATCACAGCTCACATGTTTACTAGAATGAGTTTTATCGCAGCTCACATGTTTACTAGAATGAATTTTATCGCAGCTCACATGTTTACTAGAATGAGTTTTATCACAGCTCACATGTTTACTAGAATGAGTTTTATCAGAGCTCACATGTTTACTAGAATGAATTTTATCGCAGCTCACATGTTTACTAGAATGAGTTTTATCACAGCTCACATGTTTAAGGAAGTAATTATATGGACTATATTTTATGTTAACGTGACGTATGATATTGCAGTTATGACATTAATAGATGGTCGATATCACAACATACAACATATGATAATAGCGAACATAGTTAGCTCTGAATTTAAAGACGGATTAAAGCAACATTATGAAGCATTAAGTTGGAGAAATGTTTACAATCTCCGTAACATTTTTTTCCGTAAAGTCTCGTAAAAAATGAAGTGTTAAACTTCACCATAATTTACTACCAGCAGGTTATACGGGACTTTTTCTCGCTCCCATCACCTTTACCATTATCACACTCACAGAACCAGGTTGCCATTTTCTTTCAACTGTGTCAACAGGACAACCTAGACTGATTACTTCCGCCTTTCTCTTTAGAAGGCCACAGCAAGAAACCACTTCGAATGTTTCAGCAAGTAACTCATCCTCATGGTCAAATAAATCTTTCTTCAGAATGGCACCTTTAGCTACCAGTCACTCTCCCTCTTCGCTTCTTCTCACTTGGTCAGGCTGGTTAGACTTACTAGGGCTAACACGGATTGATGGCGTAGTTTTGTTCACTCATCCTGGCGCAAGCAATTAGGCATTATCGTTGATCATTTTCAAACTAATACCTTGTCCAGATCAAGGCTGAGAATGAACTGAATCTGCGTTCACTGCATCAACGAGCCAGTTAAATACGTTACTTGACGCTCCTGACAGACACATTAAGAAACACATTTTTTTATTAACAACAAACACAATGTACTGTAATTATTTACTTTCTGCCACAAGTTTTTGGTGGCAACATGGATCATATAATTTTATCAACATTTTAAAATGTTTATTATTTTCCATAAAACAAATTACAGTATAACTCGAACACACTGAAGACATGGTCCTGGAGTAGTTGCCCATTTCCAGAGTTCAAAAAGATGATTAGATCACAAATATTTTACTGAGACACTGGAAAGAACACGTTCTTCATTTGCGAATATTATTTATTATATATCCGGTACCATAATTCCTGGTGTAGATAGTGTCTCTTCACGACTTTATATCTTCTGTTCTTCACATATTATTACTTAAAACATCATGTATCCTTTCTGTTTCCTGTGCGTTTTCTTCCCTCACTTTTCCCAGTTGTAGTATATTTCCACTGTCCTCTCCTCATTGCACGCCTAAGATGATGTTTTGTTCAGTTTCCGATGTTTACCTCAGAATGTTCTGGTTATTCTTTTTTATCTGTTCCTTGAACAAATGAATATATATGAAAAAAATATATGTCAAATGTTTATTTCATTAAATTGTTATAAATGGTTGTAATTAGGGGGTAGGCACCTTGTCCACAAAATCGATTGTTGAAGTCATCAAGGTCCAAGTCCCAAATCATAGCTCCCGAAAAGCCGTTGTCTTTGATAAACTGAACCTGAAATATTGAAAGGAAAGGGTTATAAAGCTATGGATTGTTTCAGTAAGTTTGGCTCTAATGGTGTCAGATTCTTAGTCGATGACGAAGAACGTTTGAGATGAATGGATGTGATATGAGTAGTTGGCAAACATGAGCTTCAATACTCCAGAAATTAGTATGGAGTGGTTGTTATAGTCGATGACGAGGAACGTTTGAGATGAATGGATGTGATATGAGTAGTTGGCAAACATGAGCTTCAATACTCCAGAAATTAGTATGGAGTGGTTGTTATAGTTTCAAGGGGGTTCATGGTCATGAAATAGCGGATGCGCTAGCTTAAAAATCATCAATGATGAAGAAACTAACCATAGATAGAGAAGAGATATATATATACTGGCCTTTAGGGCGAAACGGCACATAGTGTAAACATTGTAAACTGACCATATTCGCAAAGCCGTCTTTACACCATTTTGGGCCCCTGGGCAAAGAAAGAATGCTCCCCCCCCCCCCCTGGAATAAAAAATAAATGGTTGATAATATAAAAAATGATGTATTATTTATGTTATTGTCACTATACTAATTTCAACAAAATTGTTGTTAAAACATGCTGTATAGCTGCAACAATAATCAACATTAAACATGAAAAACAGAGAAAAGAGATTTTATTTGCATGTTTTAAAGTATTACACATGATATTTATAAAAACAAAAAAATTTACACACGAGGGCACGATGAACTTCTGTTTGAACTGCGGTTAACTTCCACCAGGAAAAAAGACTTGGACATCCAAATTTAATCAGGGGCCGGCCCCCAGGCACGGCTTATAGAGGTCCGGAGAGAGAGTTGGAAGTAATTGATAAACTTAAAGGGCCCGTTCGCATATAAACACAAAATTATGAGATTTTTATAAAATAATACTAAATTTTATACGGGTTTTCCGAAACCCTACAACATATTCGCATGGGGCCCCTATGATCGTGGGCCCCCGAGCAAATGCCCAACGGGCCTATGCGTTAAGGCGGCACTGCATATTCGACGTTCCTTGTTATTGAGTGTCAGACTTTCTACAGAACCCCTATTGTATCTAGCCCAGCGTCCTTATTCTTGGAGAGCCTCTCAACCACGGTAAGAAAACTGAGACACTGAAGGAATCAACTGCGCGTCTATTGTATAGTACAGCTGTAGTTGATGAGGCTATTAATCTGCAAGACTTTTAAAGCTGAACGTGGATATTGTAAAGCAAATAGTACATGAGAGGAAGCCGTGTGTGAGCCATGTATGCATCTCTGTGCAGCACGCACTCTTAAGTACGTATAATTGTTTGTGTCCCATGTGTGGATAAACGTATGGGTTTTCCCTCAGTGAAGCAATATGAGCTTTTCATCACAATCAGTCGTGACTTAGAACTAATGCCAATGGAAGTAACAAATAATTTATAATACAAGTCAACTTTTTGTAGAGAAGTAGCTGATAGTAAGCATATTTGCTAATCAGGAGGGTCTAGGTTTAAATCCCAAGGGAGAGAAAATAGGAACCAATTATTTTTTTCCTTGGAAACTAAAGTGGCCTGGAATATGTGCGTATATATATATATAAGTAAAGAGCCCTGTCACGCCAAGTGGCGTATAGGGAATATGGTGTTAGTGACCATGATTTTTGGGATAATCTCGTCGGTATTACGCCCGTGCCGCCTTACTTTCCCAGAAAAAAATCCGGTACCCATTTAAAGCTGGGTGAACCTGGCAGCCGTCGGTTAGGATCGAACCCAGCCTCTTGTCTTTTGTAGTCCAGTTGACTAACCACTGAGCTATCGTGGCTCCATATATATATATATATATATATATATATATATATATATATATATATATGATAAGTTAGTATTCACAATATAATGGAAAACACTTATTATAGCTTGTTTCATAAGTCGTGCCCAACTTTTAAAATCAATATCTTTTAAACCGCTTTTTGTATTTTTTTCAAAATTTGCATGTAAAGTTATAATGATTAGAACCCAACAGGGAATTAATTTCATTAAAAACAAACATTTGGTTATTATTATTGCTTATTTGATTTATATAAATTTATAACGACCCATTGATGTAGTCAAAACTTAGTGTTTACAGTATTTAAGTTAAAAATAGCAATTACAAATCTATACACGGTCAAATTTACGATTTTTCACGCTTTAAACGTGAGTTTTCTGACAGAATTAGACACTTGTAGAAAACACGAGGCATTGTGTGTTCCATTTCCGTTCATTCATAGGTGTAGACGTGGAACGCTAACATTTATCATGAGTCGTAAAATGAAATTCTGCAGTTTACAAAACATCGCAATAAAAATGTATGACTATTTTTGCAAAGAGGCTAAACGAGGAAGATTATTTCATTCTTTAGAAAACCCTGAGAATAGGACAAGACACATTTTGGATTTATCTAAACGGTCATTTAGTCGCTGGATTCAAGCACGTGACCGTCAATGTTCCAAATATACAAAATCACAAGGAAGAGCAAAAATGTTGGATAATTTCGACAGTGAACTTATTAGAAGTGAAATTCGCAAAATGTTGGGTATGAATGAAACTGTTACAATAAGAAAATTAAAAGTATCGCTGAAAAAGAACAACAGTATTGAAACATCAAAGTCTACATTATGGAGGAATGTGAGAGCTGCAGGCTTTACATTCAGAAAGTATTCCAATGGACGAAACATCATCTGTGAGAAGCCACATATAGTAGTCATGAGAAGCAAGTACTTACGTGAAGTAAAAGAGGTGCGCAAGCAAGGTTATGATATTGTGTACTTGGATGAAACATGGATCAATGCTCACCACACGAACCAAAGGGAATGGCAGTCATCAGATGGAAAGATTAAGAGATTAATACCTAGCAGCAAAGGACAGCGCTTGATAATTGCTCATGCAGGTAGTCGACAACATGGACTAATACAGAATGCAGAGCTCATTTTTCTTTCAAAATCCATAGACAATCGGGATTATCACTCTGAGATGAATGGTCACATATTTAGACATTGGATTGAAAATTCTGTTCTCCCATCACTAGATCGACCATCTTGTCTAATAATGGACAATGCAGCGTACCACAACATTGTTGCACTTGAAGATAAAGTCCCGACGTCATCCAGTACAAAAGATGCTATTAAGATATGGCTCACAAAGGAGCACATACAATTTAATAACATGTACTTAAAACCTGAATTACTATCTCTAGTAAAGCAAAAGCAGAGGACAAAGATTTTTCAAATAGATAAGATTATCCAAGAGCACGGTCATATAAGTTTGAGGCTGCCACCTTACCATGCTCATTTAAATCCAATAGAACTAATCTGGTCAAAATTAAAAGGACAAGTGGCAGATGAAAATACAACATTCAAAATATGCGATGTAAAGACTCTTGCTAATCTCGCTTTATTAAATATAGACAAAGATTATTGGGCTAAATGTGAAGACCACGTCTTAAAACAGGAAGAGGAATATTGGAAAAATGATGGTTTGTGGAATGTTCAACCCCAAACAGTTATTAATCTTTTAGACTCGTCTGATTCAGAATGAAAGTATATAGCCCCCACAATGTTGGCCTCTATATTACCTTAAATTATTTCAACAAACGGTCCTTTTTAGGACCACACAACTATGAAAATTGGACATACAGGTATACCTTGATATTATCGTCCGTCCTCGAACTGAGCAGACAATAATTATCCTGGTGTTTTGTTTTATCCAGTTATTTCCCCATTACGGCCACGCCTTTACCTAGTGAAAATTAATCGTAGACCAGCAACTACGGTAATTTCTATTCTTTAGGGCTTCACAATTTACAATTTTGACAAACATCAAAGAAATATCGCCGCTTTAAGAAAACTGCAGCTGCAAGATATTTGTTAAATATACATTTAAAGGGTCTTTTGCATTCTAATAACATTTGGAAAATTTCAAAAGTATTTAACAAACGGTTAGAGAGTAATAACGTTTTGAAGTTGGGCATATGTTTTGAAACGAGCTATAGAACATGGCATTATATATTTATGATCCAGTATATCTGGTTTACGAATCAGGGAAGGTACAATGCTGTTTATGATCCAGGAGAAACAAAAACAGTTCATCAAGCGATACTTGCCCTTGAATTGGATTCGGGAATATTTTGAAAGGACTTTTATCGAGAACAGATTTAATGAACGCATTTTTTTCACGTTCAGTGTTACTGGTTTTCAAATGATGTTTTTTTTTTCCTTTTCTTCTCTCAGCTATCTACTGTAAAAAGTTAAATTATTAACTGATGGCAAAGCTGAGCACCTGGGCTGAAAGGAGACAGCGATTCAAGCAGACAGCAACTCAAGCAGACAGCGACTCAGGCTGATTGTCAGAAACGGCGAACTAGGACTATCCAGATCCAACTCCATCCTCTCGTGGTGCCGCTTGGAACAGACTAACTAAGATGGCAAAATGAGTAAAGATCGAGATGGAAAGCAAAGAGTTACTCGCAAATTTCTGGTTGAATTTATTGGAAGGGAAAGTGTAATTAGCAAGCTTCTGCTGCAGATCACAACACACCCCATCTAAGTCAAGTTCATTTATTCTTAACGATGCGTGATGACGAGAACTATGAATTCCTTCAATATAAGTAGTAGTCACATGAACGCGTGAAAGAAAATACAAATTATTAACTATTTCATATGATGATTTGATAGAAATTAAGAAAACAGCTGCATCTATGATAACTTGGTGCGTTAATAATTTGATACAAAATTAATTTTTAAAATGTGCTTTAAAATTTAAATTTTCAAGGCAGCGAGCGTACGATCCGTTAAAAAAAAGACTACAATGAACGAAGCCATGTGCAGAGTGAAACTTAGTTCTCATTATGGTTAAGATTCATGGATCCTAAGAAATTTAGATGCCATGTACAGAGGGAAACTTAGTTATTATGGTTAAGATTTATGGACTCTGCGAAAGTACAATATCGTGTAAAATCTTCAGACCATTACTGTTGCACATGTTCTGAGCTCATTTGTAACAAATAAAGGAAACAAAATAACTGCTTACATTAAAAAAAAAAATTGTACTTAGGAACAACGCTATTATTTGTTAGCACTGGTGAGAGGTTTATTGCGTGGTTATCAAAGAGAGCTCATACCATAAATACTGTCGAAATGCAATAAGAAGGTCTCGTACAATAAAAACATGTATAAAGATTGTTCTCTTCAATCTTTTATTTCATTTCCTTGGTCACAGATCAGCGTAGCACTCATTTTAGTGTATTTTTTTAACAACAGAGTTACATTTATTTTGCTTGATTTCTGACCATCCTTTATGGTAACATAATCCCATTATATTGCATGGTTTCTGGTAATCCTATATGACAACAATAAAATTCCTTTATTGTTCTTGGTTTCTGGCAATCCTTTATGACAACAACAAAATTCATTTATTTATTCTTTGTTTCTGGCAATCCTTTATGACAACAACAAAATTCCTTTCTTTTTTCTTGGTTTCTGGCAATCCTTTATGACAACAACAAAATCCCTTTATTGTTCTTAGTTTCTGGCAATCCTTTATGACAACAACAAAATCCCTTTATTGTTCTTAGTTTCTGGCAATCCTTTATGACAAAAACAAAATTCCTTTCTTTTTTCTTGGCTTCTGGCAATCCTTTATGACAACAACAAAATTCCTTTCTTTTTTCTTGGTTTCTGGCAATCCTTTATGACAACAACAAAATTCATTTATTTTTCTTAGTTTCTGACAACCTCTGTAAGGTACCACTAGTATGGCTCACAATATTCATTTCTCTTTCCACATTTCATCAAACTGTCTTTGGTCTACCAGTCCTATCTATTAGCTTCCCCTTGAGTTTACTCACTTGTAGTTGTTGCTATTATTTCTTCACCTCATTATAAGCATATAAACCTATACAGCTCCAGCGTCATATGTAAACATATGTATAATAAAATATGTAATACATAACAATAACTTAGTAGCCGCCTGCATCAGTCACAGTTGACTATTGATTTTGCAGTGCTCCTAGAAATGTTATGTTCTTTTCTTTGGCTGTGTATTCTCTTTTTCTATGAATCTGTATACAATAACAACATATGGGCCCTCATATAACATGTAATACATAACAATAACATCTAACACATATGTCCACATATAACATGTAGAATTAACAATAACATCTAACATATGTGTCCACATATAACTTGCAGAACATAACAATAGCATCTAACATAAATGTCGACATACAACATGTAAAACATAACAATAACATCTAACATATATGTCGACATATAACATGTAAAACATAACAATAACATCTAACATATATGTCGACATATAACATGTAAAACATAACAATAACATCTAACATATATGTCCACATATAACATGTAGAACATAACAATAACAACTAACATATATGTCCACATATAACATGTAGAACATAACAATAACATCTAACATAAATGTCGACATATAACATGTAGAACATAACAATAGCATCTAACATATATGTCCACATATAACATGTAGAACATAACAATAATATCTAACATATATGTCCACATATAACATGTAGAACATAACAATAGCATCTAACATATATGTCCACATATAACATGTAGAACATAACAATAACAACTAACATATATGTTGACATATAACATGTAAAACATAACAATAAAATCTAACATATATGTTGACATATAACATGTAAAACATAACAATAACATCTAACATATATGTCCACATATAACATGTAAAACATAACAATAACATCTAAAATACCTTAAGTTCAAGACTCTGCTCATTCTCAAACCCTACCCATTGGTTGTTGAGCACTAGATAAGGGACCTTCTGTTCCTCAAGCCACTCAATCCTAGCACCCTGTTTTATCATGCCACAGACCTGCATCATGGATGTTATTATTTTTTTTTTGCTTTATTTCCATGGACTGATTTAATCATAAATAGTTATTGGAGAAACAAATTGACATAAATGATACAGAAACATAAATATTTGAAACATGCATACGTGCATGAAATAAAAAAAAATACACGATGATGATTCAAGTGTAACGTAACTACCTCAGTAATTGATGATACATCACATAAAATATGTAATAGTAAAAAAAACAAGTAAAGTACCCCTGTCACGCCAAGTGGTGTATAGGGAATATGGTGTTAGTGACCATAAATTTTACAGACCTTCGGCACATGATTTTTGGGGTAATGTGGTCGGTATTACGCCCGTGCCGCTTCACTTTCCCAGAAAAAAATCCGGTACCCATTAAAGGCTGGGTGAACCCGGAAGCCGTCGGTTGGGATCGAACCCTATCCCTTGTCCTGTGTGGTCCAGTTCACTAACCACTGAGCTATCGCAGCTCCCTTAAAATATGTAATGCACCTCATAAAAAGATGATGGATCATTAAAACATGAATATCTGACTAAAAAGTATATATAACATAACTAGTGATAAATGATATTTACCATAACTACGTCATAATAAATTATATCTGAAATATGATATAAACACCTCATTAAAAGAAAAGATGAGAAATAAATAACATATGCATACTTCATTCTTCCTCTTTCCTTCCTAATTTGCCTTCCAGCATCGAGGGGAGATATAATTTGCGGTCTTTTGCTCTTCTGTTTGTCTCTGCTGCTGTTATGTTACCTAGTGTTTCTAATATTCCATCAATTCATCTTTTTCATGGTCGTCCCTTGGGTCTGGCGTTCTTGCAACATTTATTGAAGGCTCGTTGTGTAGTGTTTTGATCTTTCTGCCTTGTCAGGTGGCCAGAGTATTATATTTTTGTTTCTTTCTTTAAATATTCTGTCGCGGGGGTTATTCCTAGCTTTTTTCGCAGTTCTTCGTTTTTGATCTTATCTCTCAGGCTGTTTCCTGTCTTTCGCTAACAAACTTCATCTCGTAAGTGGTTATTTTTCAAATATTTTTCTTGCATCTATGGTCCAGATCTAGCATTGCTGGCACAATTTTAGAATGAAGATTGTATTGTCGAGTGCCTGTCTTGCCTCTAGAGTTTTTTCCTTGTTGGACAATAGTAGTGATAGCTGTCCAATGATTTGACAAGCTTTGTTGCATCTTGAGTTTATTTCTGCTGCTTGTGATCTGTCGTTTGTTACTAGACTTTCTAGATATTTAAAATTCATCCACTTTTTTTTATTGTCTGCCATCCATCGTTATGTTGATGTTATGTTTCTCTTTTGCGATATTCATGACTTCTTTTTTTAATTGATGTTGATTTTCATGTTGTATTGAGTGCCTGTGGTGTTAAGTTTATTTAAGTGTTCTTGTAAGTCTTCTCTTCTTCCACGTATTGGTGCCTGATCGTCTGCAAATAGAAGTTTGTTGATCTTTCCTGTCTCTGATTGGTTTACTGACTTGCATATATAGTCCATGTATATAATAAATAATAGGGGGGATAGTACGCACCCCTGTCTTACACCTGATCTAACTTTGAAGTGGTCTGTGTAGCCTGCTGCTGTTCTGACTGTGCAGCTGCTGTTTATCTAAAGACTATAAATTAGGTTGGTTAAATGTTGGCTAACTCTGTATGCTGTTAATATCCCCCAGACTTTAAAAAAAAATAAATATTCCAGATGAAAAATAACATAACTGCCCCATAATACGATTAAAGATGAGATATATCAACTACCTCATAATATAATTAAAGATTAGATATATCAACTACCTCATAATACAATTAAAGATGAGATATATCAACTACCCCATAAGATAATTAAAGATTAGTTATACCAACTAACCCATAATATAATTAAAGATTAGTTATATCAACTAACCCATAATATAATTAAAGATTAGTTATATCAACTAACCCATAATATAATTAAAGATTAGTTATATCAACTAACCCATAATATAATTAAAGATTAGTTATATCAACTACCCCATAATATAATTAAAGATTAGTTATATCAACTAACCCATAATATAATTAAAGATGAGATATATCAACTACCTCATAATAAGCCATAAAGCCTGCCTCTCTTGTATATTGGCCAGCTTGCCCAGGTCCATTAGCTGGGGCCTTCAAACCTGAATTGTGAGGATCTGCTAGTGTGAAAGACCTTCCATAAGTTATCAATCCTATAACTAGTTTGTCTTTTGGACATCCTTGGCTCACCCAGTAGTCAGCAGCAAATTGCTGTGGATTCAAAATGGGTAATATCAAATGTCATTTTTATTTTAGCATATGTGGTCTAGATAATAATATGTTTACAGGTATTTTCGTATGTCATAGTCCATACCTTCTCCTTGTATCCATTTTTTGGGTGCCGTCTCCACATCAGTGGTTGGCCACAATTTTACTCTGATTCTTGCCCTGGTGGATGTCACCTGTCCATCTTTTACTGTTATCAGTCCACTTTTGCCTTGTTAACCCTTTGTCTCGTCCACCTTGTTCTGTCTCATCCTAAATGACTTTTACTAGGGTATTGTTTCTCTTCACATGTCCACAAATTTTAATCCTCCATTTTTAAGTAGTTTTTTTTTAAGCTTTAGCTGATTCAAAACTTTGCTGTTTGTCTTGTTTTCCATCCACCAAATTCTCCCCCATTTTTCTATAGATCCACGTTTCAAAGTATTCTATTTTCGCTCTGCTTTTGTATTTAATGTCCATGTTTCTGTACCACACAGGTATGCTGAGCAAATGAAACATTTTACTATTTCTAGTTTTAGTTCTGATATTATTTGCTTTGTAGTGAGTATATTTTTCACATGTCTTTCTTGTCATTCCTATTCTTTTGTTTGTTATGGCGTGTCCAAGATAGCTGTATTCTTGATTTTTTTTTTTAAGCTTTTGCCATATTCTTTAATAATATAAGATTAGGCTTCTTTTAGTGACACTCTTGTAAGGGGTTTATGAACTTGTAAGCCTCACAAGACAATTTGCAAGGTAAAACATACCTTCATTGCAAGTTCCTATATCCTTTATTTAATTAAAATATATGTACACGTAACATTTTAAAAAATAAAATGTAAGCACAAATGTGAAAATAACTCTGCTTATACATATTAGCAAAATAGAAGCTTCTGGGGTGCAATTGTTAACCTCCAATGTTTTTAAATGTTATAATACAGCTTCTTCTATACACTTTGATTGTATATTAGAAGAATCATGTTAATTTTGTCTTCCTGGAAATACACAAATTAGCAAATTAACTAAAGCATCAGTGATATCTGTGGACAATATATATATATATATATATATATATATATATATATATATATATATATATAGAGAGAGAGAGAGAGAGAATGTAGTGGATGTAATACTATTAAATGAGGTTTTATGTCTTCAAATGTTATTAGTAACACATCTGTACAAAGCTATGTACTGCAAAATATTTATGCAAGCGCTTTGTGTGATTAGCTCAGTAGTTAGTGAACTGGACTACAGAGGACAAGAGGTCGGGTTAGATCGGGTGATGTATAACATGTCATATATTTTGGGAGCCAAGATAGCTCAGTGGTTAGTGAACTGGACAACAAAGGGCAAGAGCAGCTTTCGGGTTAACCCAGCCTTAAACGGGTACTGGATGTTTTTCTGGGAAAGTAAAGCGGCACGGGCATATTACTGACCACATTACCCTAAAAACTCATGTGCCAACGTTCTGTAAAAATTATGGTCACAAACACCATATTCCCTATACGCCATTTGGCGAGACAGAACTCTTTACTTTTTTCTCATTTACTGTTATTGGAAACAAACTACAACTGCAGAGAACTAAAGAGGCGGGAGCAAACTACTTTGACCTCGTGTGTTTGGAACCAGCTGCAAATGTACAGAATAAAAATAGATGTCTCTAACAGCCTGGGATGAGTAAGTGTATGTTGAACAAATGATTAAGTGTATGTACGAGCAATGGAAAAAAACATGTCTCCACATACTGGAATACCGTTCAATATGGCGGTTAGGCGGCAGGAACTTTTAATTGATGTGTCTGAAAAGTGTTCCTTGTTGCAGTTTCCTCATATTCCAAGTCTGGCTTGTGCAGGAGCTGCTGAGCTAAGTGCACTGTGCACATCGTGAGCTGCATGTATCATCCATTTTGATCATGTTTCGATATTCCAATGGTTTACGATGAATAATGATATCGTATGACAGGGAACAGTTGGCTGTGTTCACTTTCTGTGCGGTTTCGCCTTATGTCTTTTGGCATGTGCTGAGACTGCTATGATGGGGACTACAGCTACCTTTCTTTGTTTTGGAGATGAGTTAGTAATTCGGATGATTTCACTGGCACGGGAATCAGTTGAGCAATTATGGATTTTAATTCATTTGCAGTGATACCGGGGCCTTCCATAACCATAACCATGTTTCCATATGAAAATGCGTCTACCATAATTCAATTTTGGGGTGCAGTTAGGACACCCTGAGGTTTGTTTAATGGTGACTGAAGAGCAACACTAACTATAACAAACTGGAGTCATTTTTTGCAATTACACATAACAATCAACACACACAATTACTTGATCTATAAGTATTAAGTGGGTAGGCCTCTGAAAAGAACTGAACTGGAAATTAACATGTTTACTGTAAAATCTAAAATTTCAATCAATTTATTTGCAATGTTCCTAAAAGATCAAAGGAATTCGCTGATATGCAAAGTCTGCTGTATCTTTTGATTCAAGAATAGCAATATTTTTCCATCATTGATATTCTAAGTCTGCATGCAAAAAATGTTGCGAAACAACAGATGGCTATAACGCAAATCGAAAGTAAAAGTGTTCATTAATTTACGTGTGGACTTTAGTCCTCCCTATGCAATTAGAGTCTTCCTTACATGATTCTCTGTTACACTGGGTCAATTTTGTATGTGTCTGCCAGGAAACAAACATATCATTTCTCGATCATAGAGATAACCAATTACTTTCATGCTTACAATATCACCTCATACCATTACTGAAGGTTTTTTTTCTGTCTTTATTATGAACGTACCACATTGAAAATCTTGTCCAGCCCCTGTGCATCATGTGGAGGATAGAGAGGACTCACATGACCAGTGACACTGTCCCAAGCTCCAAAGAAGTCATAGGTCATAATGCCAATGTAATCAAAAATTCTGTAGAAGACAAATGTCTTACTTTCACATTTTAAATTAGAAATTAGCTTTTAAAATTAACCATTTGGTATTGTCAGATGCTTACAATTTAAATATGAACTTTCTTGCTATAAATATTACACTATATGTTTGTATCTGTGACATAAACAACATATGTACCAGTGCTCCTCAACCTTGTTATGTCCAGTGCCCACTTGTGGCAAAAGTTGTGTCACTTTATCACGAATAAATTTTCTCCACCAACCACTAAAGTCTAAACTAAAGAAACTTCCATAATTGAAGAAATAAAAATCAATGTCCCTGACCTTTCATTTAATGAGATCCTTGAGCCTGATGCTGAGTAACTAAATGTTGAATGTCTGTTTCTATTTTTGTAAGGAATAATCATAGGTCTCCTCTTTCAGTGACTTTTAAACCCTTAATTACGATACCTACCTGTGGCGCACTTTGTTACATTCTGTAGTACAAAATACTACCACTTAATTATAACATGAGGGGCACTAAAAAAAGTATTTACTTTTAACTTTTGACACGCAACTTAGTATTTACCAATTAGACACACAAAGAATTCGGATTTCCTGTCTCAGGTTGATTTTTGACCCGAAAGTGACCGTAAGGACCGGACATGTTATTTAGTCTATCCAGACGGACACCGTCAGTTCATAAGTTATATCAGTCTCAACAGCACTTGCAGTAAATGGATTTACCATCCACTTTCATGTTCTAAATATAGTTAAATTGTTTCTCCATATCCGATTTAAGCTCATTAAGGTGATTACTGTACCTTTCTATCTTCTCTGCAGTCACATAATTTTTTATTGAGAACAATTCTGCAAACGGATGAAATTCCATTTTCTGAATATTATGTTGGAAAAGGCTACGTTTTTCTATAAATAATGACACAGCAGCTTTCCAGTTGATTAATGTCACACTGGCTCCTCAAAGTTGTAAATTAATTTAATTAAATTTCTTAAAAATCCCTGCCAAATAAATACATAATGTTTTATTGTTTGTAATTGTTGACAGATAGCAGCCTCATATTCGCTGCCAACAACCATACGACACCCCCATACAATTCAACAAAACAGGTTGTTTCACTTGAAAGCCAAATCACATCTGTGTTTAACCGTTCCTAATATGTTGTTCACTGTTGTCATGACACAGCTGTTGAAACATTCTTTCATTTTTTGGATTGAGTTTGATAGCTTGGATTATTATATGTAATGATGAATGCAGGTTTTTGCTCCAATGTTTTTCAACAAGATGTTACCTATGTATCCCAAAATGAGCACAAAAAACATTTGGCAGCTCTTCCTTCAAATAAGCATTGAACCTACAATATCAGCTAATCATTGGTGGGGTCTCATCTGTCGCACAAGCAACAATATTACCAGAGGGTATGTTATGTTTTGCAAAGTATGATTTTAGTCTCAAGCCATTAGTCTCAAGGCATGTTTTAAAATTACAGAACAATAAATATCATATTTTAGACATGCAACATAATCTTTATTATACGATACAGGCTATGATAGAATATTCGTATAAATTTGGAAAAATTGGAAAATGAAGATCTAGGGGGTGATAAAACTATGAAATATTAGACATGATTAGTACACATTTGTCTACCAACATAACACCAGCATCATTAGTTGTAGCACGTTGACGGATATACTTAGGTTGAGATTTGGGCATATGTGCCTAATGTACACTGATGATGGCTCATCTACTAAACATTCAAACGATTTAATTCGTGAATATTCTATAAAAACTGGAGTTAAACAAGGATGTATTTTATCGCCCTTGTTATTTGGAGTTGTTATTGACTTTATAATGAAGAAATGCTGCACTAGTAATAAAGGAATCAAATGGATACAAGGAGACCATTTGGAGGACCTCGACTTTGCTGATGACATAGTTCTCATCAGCAGTCAGATAAAAACGATGCAGAAAACACAAATGAACTATCATCAATAGCCAGCAAAATTGGGCTTGAGATCAATCATGAAAAGACTAAAGTCATGAAAAGTTTAATTCCAACAGATGACAAATTATACATGAAAACAAACCAGTGGAAGAGATCAATCACTTTATCTATCTTGGAAGTCACATTGATCGAGAAGGGGATACAAGCAAAGAAATTAGAATCAGAATAGCTAAAGCAGCAATGTCTTTCAGAAGCCTTGAAAAGTTGTGGAAATCAAAACTCATCAGCACAAACACAAAACTTAGACTATTCAAATCAAATCTACTATCAACCCTTACGTATGTGTTTGAAAGCTGGAAAACAACAAGAGATATAGAAACAAAGTTGAATGCATTTGAAAATAAATGTCTAAGGAAAATACTTGGTATATCGTGGAACGAATTCAAAACAAATGAGGAAATTAGAGAAATTCCAAACAACAAACTAATATCTTCAGTAATAAAGAAAAGACGATGGCCATATGTTGGACATGTGATGAGTAGAGATAATAACCGAATAGCAAAGCAAGCCCTCATGTGGGAAACAACAGGTAAGAGGAAAAGAGGAAGACCCAGAGAGACACTGAGAAGAACATTGATGAGAGAGGCAAGAGCAGCAGGAATCGGCTCCCTCAATGAGATAGAGCTGCTTGCACAGAACAGAGACAAATGGTGAGATTTGATATCTTGGTCTATGCCCTATGGGCCAGCTATGGCTAAAAAGGTCAATAAATAGATAGAATATTCTATAAAAATCATTTCCTAGCATTGCCCCTGTCTTTTCTATAAGAGCTTCATTTTTGATTATATCTTATTTTGTTTATGGTATTACTGATGATGTCATCTTAAAGGATGTAGTTTTACACTTTCAAGGACAGTCCATGTTTTGATAGCTCTATTCTATTGTTGTTAATTTAAATGCTTGACATCCACTGTGGTCTTTTTTCATGAGCACAACCTATATTATGCAATAGTAGTCTATTATTAGAAGTCAATAGGACAACAGACAAGAAAATCACTGGAGTCTTCAGAAATGCGGTTTTACAGAAGAATGTTGAGAATACCATGGACAGCTAAGAAGAGTAATGAAGATGTTCTGAAAAAGACCAAAGCAAAAAGAAAGCTCATTTCCAATATTAGGAAGAAACAATCATCATTTTTTGGCCATGTAATGAGAATAGAACAGGTGGAATATATTGTAACAACTGGAAAAATTGAGGGATGAAGAGATAGTGGGAAGCAAAGAGAGAAAATACCTGACAGTTTAAGAGAATGGCTTGACAGAAGGTCAACAACAGAAATGATAAATAACTGTAGAGATCGAAAGTTGTGGAGAGACATGATCACCTATGCCATTAGGCCCGGTACTTGATGATGATGAGTCTATTAAATAGCAGTTAAACATTAAGGTGTTAAAAATAATTAACAATTAACAAGGTTATGAAAAACAGTTTAGGGAAAGAAGTACTCATTTAAATGCAATGAATATGGTAAGTGCATATATAAAAGCATATTGGCATGAAGATATACACATAATGATTGTAAAATGTTGGCCACAAATTATTGCAGCAAACGCAAGTAGAGGATTGTCTAAAGCTAGCATTTTGATGTATACTAACTGGGAGATCTCTGGGATTTCATATGCATCATCAATAATGTCCTTTCCTGCTGCAACAGCTGCAGACATTAAGAGTCTATCAACTTTTGTTCTCTGGGCTTCCTCTTCGAATGCAGCCATCATTTCCTGAAGATGATACAAGAAAAAACATAAGCAGAAATATGACACACAAGAATTTGAATTAATATAAGTGAAACATTTTACATACGTTCATTCAATATGATGACTGTAAACATTTAACTACTGAGTTTTGCTTGATGGGAGACTATCAGATCATTAATATAATCTATAAAGATGGCCATTATTAAGGTACTACATAATATTTATAAAAAAGAGTTTAATTTAAGGCCGACTCCATAATCCACAAATTATTTGTTTGCTTCCCTCACTCTCCCAACTGAGAAAATGTTTCAACTATACACTGTAGGTTGTGGGGTAGGGATGGCTGGACCTAAGTTATGACTTCCGTGTGTATTCTTCCTACTTTATTCTGTGCTGGAAACAAAGGGGATGGCCCAGAGAAGACACATGGAATTAGAGATAAAGAATATGTAGGAGACATGGACTGATCTTAGGATAATGGCATCAAACAGAATGGCTTGAAATGTGATTGTCCTATACTCCAAAGGAAGTTGAAAGACAGAAGAATAAACAAAGGAAATTCTGTGTTGGAACATTCTGACTGATTTACTACTGGAATACATTACCAGTCAATATTAGTTCAAATTGCAGTTTGCAAGAAACATATTGGTCAAAGCCAGTAACACCCACATTCTATCACTTATCAAACAGTGCAGAAGGATTAAAAGAGACAAATGAGTGTGTTAAAAACACAGTGAAAAGCAAAACCTCTAAATATACAGAGAACTAAGATAATGTCTTTTGACAAAACAAAAAGCCAACAGTGAAGAATTTGAAACAAACTATGAATCTCTGGGATCTGTAGTAACTAATAATGGAGACTGCCAGAAAGAGATCAAAAGAAGATTAGCAGTGGCAACACAAAAATTAAATGCCATTAAGAACATGTGGCATAACACCAGCAAGGCAGTAACATTAAAGTTACTGAGGGCATGTATATTCTTGATAGCAAGACTTGATTGTGAATCACTGACAATCTTGCAAACAGCAAGAAAGAAAATGGATTCATTCGAAACAAAATGCTACAGAAAAATCATTACGATACCTTGGATGATGAAGAGGAGCAACCAAGACATACCGGAGGATTTAAAAATTTAAAAGAACTGGCTCAGAAACACTATTTTACAGATGAAATTAAAAGACTAAGGCCAAACGACACAGCAGGCTGGAAAGTACACTAATGGAAGAGATTGTTCAAGAGCGACGCATCAGGGACAGACCAAAAAGAAGACGGTTTCAAGACATGAAGGATGCCTTGGGCATGAAAAAAGAAGAAGTGGGAGATCTGGATAGAGACAGAGATTCTTTTAGATGGGCTGTGGTGAATGCAAAGGTTTGTTTTTGGAGCAGTTTTGGTCATCTTAGCACTGTTTCTTCTGCAAGACTACAATGAATACCAGTCATATTTCTAACAATTGCACAAGCAGCCAAACATGCCCACATGAAAAGACAACTTTGTGCTTCTTAAAATCTGCTTAGAGAGTATTGAACAAAATGGCTGATAACATGTGTCTTCAGTGGATCATGGGTGACTCAAAAGTTGGAACAGACAAAACAATGCAATGCCTGTAGAAGGGAACAAGTGGTGGGGTGTAATATACACTCGTACAAAGCATGGTGATAACTTTACAAAAAAGGACAATACAAAATATGTGACACTTTGGCCCGCAAGAGGTCTTCAGAAAACAACGCAAACAGAAACAGACAATGAAATGAAGATATACTCTAATAGACGGAATAATAAGAACTTAATTAAAAAGTCCCTTACAGTGAGAAAGTGATTCAATTATTAAAATCTGGGAGCATCAGCACAACAAATGACTTAATATCTTTTACAGAAATAAAGTAATCAAAGAAAATATCTTAGGGGAAAATATGAAGATCCGTCACCCAAATAATCATAGTTGGGGAAATGATTATTACCCACGTTAAAGAACCAGTGGTGGAGTTGATGATCATTGCCCTAGTGGTCTGTCCCTGGAAAATGCCAAACACATTATCTAGTCTTCCAGTCTGCATAATTCGGTATAAGATGAATTTTGATTTTCTGAGGTGGATTTGAAGAACCAGAGTTGTTCTTTGGAGAAGATGTGAACCACAATAAAACTTATTGTTGGAATCAACATTGACATCTGAAGTCCCCCGACAGGAGAAAATTACAACAAGGATTGTGTGTTGGTATAAGCAATAACTTCAATGTCTGTGTAGATTTGTCTGTTTATTCTTTATGTTCTTTGACAGTAACTGGTGTACCTGTGCTAAGAGAGTAAACCTGTGCTTATCTTCAGGTGGGCTTCCTCGATCGCCTGGGTACTCCCAGTCCAGGTCAATGCCATCAAACTTCCACTGTCGCAGGTACTCAATTGCTGACTGCAATATGAAATAATATAGAATTTTATCAGAAAAGCATCTGTTAATGTTTAAAGTCGAAATTATTTTATTAATAGTATTATAGTATTATAGTATTATATAACTAAATTAAATTAAAAATTATTCCATTTTTTTATTTTTATTTATATTACTTTTTAATTATTTAATTAAACTAATTATTTTTAAAATGTTTATGTATTTTTCTTAATTTGTCATTGGTGATGATAATGCTGATAACATTTGAAATAATACATGAACAGCATTGTTCTTGTTATATAGATCAATTCAACCTGAATAAACGTGTGTCTGCTTTCTTCTGTAGCAACCATAGCAGAAAATGGTGCAGATGCCATGTTCCAGCCACCAAGGGACAAGAGGATCTTGAGTTTAGGATTCTGCTTCTTCATGTTGGTCACTCTCTCATACCTGCTTTGTGAGTAAGAGAATAGAAAAGTGAAACTGAGGCACCTGTTGATCAATGGGAAAGATGTGTGGATGGCTTCACGTTAAAGCAGTATCATGTCATGTGTCTCAACTCTTTATGTCAGCTTTATTAGTACAGGTGTGATAAAACTGCTACCAAGTGAATAGTCTCTACTTTAAATCAATTTCATGAAACATTATTTCTTACTCAACATTAGAAAGCCTCAGTGACCGAGTGGTTAGTACGCTCGCTTCCTGACCAGAAGAGCCAGAGTTCAATTACCAACTATTTCCAGACCCAACAAGGCTTCACGAGTAACCCAGCCTTTAAATGGTGGAAAACTCCGTCCTGCTAAACATCGAGTGTGTCAGCCATAGCTCATGTTTTGTAGAAAATTCAGAATACACACGCATATACGAGTACTGACCATGCAAACATGTCATTGTGTCTTATGATGTTGTCCTTATCTCTCCATCATGAAATGGGACAAATAGTCAAGTTTGCATGATTACAACACCTGAACGCTGAAGAAGAAGAAGGTGTGAAAGATGTTCTGGTAATTAAAGGTGGCCTGGCATGAAACCGATCACGTACCCAAAAAAAATGCAGATGTTCGTGGCAAAATATAGTCACTAACACCATATTCCACATATGCTTGACAAAAGTGAGGAGAAAACCTCTAATTTTACTAGCTCAATATTAGACATAAAATCAATAGAGACAATGATATAGTTAGTATGTAATGGAATAAAACTACGTTTAAATTATTTTAGTAGATATTTCAGATGGTAAATGAAGTTTGCATTATTGTTTGGAAGAGCAGGGAAACAAAATAGTGAACTGAACATATACAAGAGAGATAATTTGTTAATAACAGTGCTTCGTACACAAAAAAGCAGTAGTCTCCCTCTACCACAAAAAAGAAAGGAACCATATACTCGGCAGTGGTTTATCAGCATTTCCCTCACTTGCATGTCTCTTGGCAGCAATTTCTATAACATGTAAGCCTACCTTTAACATTAGACTGTGATTGTATTTATTATAGCTGTTGCTTACTACTCAAATTATTGGATTGTAAGTGCCTAATAACTAATTAAAAAGTAATGAAAGTTAAGGTAAACACTAACAGACAGTGCATGCGTAAATAAATATTAACACTCGCAGTTGAAAAGATATATTTTGTCACATTTCAAGTAAAAAAATTAACATATTCCCTTCACAAAATATCTATCTCTTTTATTGTCTTTCGAGCTGAAGACGGCACATAGGGCAGAACCACAATCTCAAAAACAGAAACCTTGCGTGCCAAAATGGCACATATTGCAGAGATCACTGCTTCTAAAATCTATGGCTGTTTCCATAACAATACTTTATACAATGACAGTTTGTCAAGCTATCGATCAACCTCCTTAGTCGCCTCTTACAACATGCCTGGAAGGTCACAGTGTCACTTTTCTTTACTTTCCTCATAATGAGGCCCCGGTAACACACAGGAGATCACAAAATATGCTATATGAGAAATCAGTTATCTTTACTTTCCTCATAATGAGGCACCGATAACACACAGGAGATCACAAAATATGCTATATGAGAAATCAGTTATCTTTACTTTCCTCATAATGAGACCCCAGTAACACACAGGAGATCACAACATATGCTATATGAGAAATCAGTTATCTTTACGTGCTGGTATCAACTTCTGGGATCAGACTGAAAGAAGTCATTGTATGAGCCACGTTCAAAATGAATTAAAGATTTGCTTATAACCTTTTTTCAAACGATATTTTTTTCCCATGGAAATCATAACTGTTTACACAGATTCCCAGTACATTAGAAGGCACTTATTTTGTTGAAGTTCATATAGAGAAGCTTCATGTAACGTAAGACAAGTATAGGTCAAGTTTAAATTCCATATATTTACTTGCTAATCATGCCACACAATGACAATTTATATTTATGACTTACTAGCGCAAATTGGACTGGCTATCCCATACTGTAAAAAAATTCACCGAAAAAACTTCACAAACATGGACAAGTCAAAGAAAAGTAATAAAAGTAAATCTGCCATCCCGGAAACATAAAGGTTCTTTGTCTGAGACGTACCAAGAAATTCTTAGAGAAGACAGACAGAAGCAGAGATGAAGATGATGAGGAAGACATGGAATGATCTTAAAATATGGCAAGAAACAGAATGGCTTGGAAAGTCTTTGTTGAAGACCTATGCTCCACAGGGAGCTGAAAGGTAGAAGAAGAAGAAGAAAAATGGAGTGCACAAAAAAATGATTAGCTTTTATTTACTTTTAAGACTGACTAATATAGATGACTTTTCTTTCATATTTTCACACACTGAAGCTACTGTTCATACACTGAGTCATGATTTCAAAGCTTCACTAATTGCATCACTTAGCTACAATATAATATCAATAACATTTGCTGTCATCCTCTTCTTTTCTCAACAAAATGAGTCAAATCTCTGAAGACAATATGAGCACAAACACCATGTTCCCTCAACATCTTGAGAGGTGATGGGGCTCTTTCTTTCTTTTATTTCTTCATCTTTTCTCAACAAAATGAGTCAAATCTCTGAAGACAATATGAGCACAAACACCATGTTCCCTCAACATCTTGAGAGGTGATGGGGCTCTTTCTTTCTTTTATTTCTTCATCTTTTCTCAACAAAATGAGTCAAATCTCTGAAGACAATATGAGCACAAACACCATGTTCCCTCAACATCTTGAGAGGTGATGGGGCTCTTTCTTTCTTTTATTTCTTCATTCTTTTCTCAACAAAATGAGTCAAATCTCTGAAGACAATATGAGCACAAACACCATGTTCCCTCAACATCTTGAGAGGTGATGGGGCTCTTTCTTTCTTTTATTTCTTCATCTTTTCTCAACAAAATGAGTCAAATCTCTGAAGACAATATGAGCACAAACACCATGTTCCCTCAACATCTTGAGAGGTGATGGGGCTCTTTCTTTCTTTTATTTCTTCATCTTTTCTCAACAAAATGAGTCAAATCTCTGAAGACAATATGAGCACAAACACCATGTTCCCTCAACATCTTGAGAGGTGATGGGGCTCTTTCTTTCTTTTATTTCTTCATTCTTTTCTCAACAAAATGAGTCAAATCTCTGAAGACAATATGAGCACAAACACCATGTTCCCTCAACATCTTGAGAGGTGATGGGGCTCTTTCTTTCTTTTATTTCTTCATCTTTTCTCAAACAAGGATGTGCTTTATATCGATCTGGCATGTTCTCAATTTTTCTCTAATTAAAACTTGTATCTGTGTATGGTGCTACCCACCATTGTAAGAGTGCTGGTATCATTTAAATCACTATCTTCAAACACTATCTATCTTCCAACACTCCAAGGTGTACTGTCATCATTCCTGTTACTTTAATGTTACACTATACTTACATTCCAACACTCCAAGGTGTACTGTCATCATTTCTGTTACTTTAATGTTACACTATACTTACATTCCAACACTCCAAGGTGTACTGTCATCATTTCTGTTACTTTAATGTTACACTATACTTACATTCCAACACTCCAAGGTGTACTGTCATTATTCCTGTTACTGTAATGTTACATTATACTTACATTCCAACACTCCAAGGTGTACTGTCATCATTTCTGTTACTGTAATGTTACACTATACTTACATTCCAACACTCCAAGGTGTACTGTCATTATTCCTGTTACTTTAATGTTACATTATACTTACATTCCAACACTCCAAGGTGTACTGTCATCATTCCTATTACTTTGATCTTCCACTATACTTACTTTCTAACACTTCAAAGTGTACTCTTATTATTCCACTTACTTTAACTTTCCACTATACTTACATTTCAACACTCCAAAGTGTACTCTCATTATTTCACTTACTTTAGTTTTCCACTATACTTACATTTTAACATTCCAAGGTGTACTGTCATCATTCCTATTACTTTAACTTACCACTATACTTACATTCCAACACTCCAAGGTGTACTGTCATCATTCCTATTACTTTAACTTTCCACTATAGTTACATTTTAACACTCCAAGGTGTACTCTTATTATTTCACTTACTTTAACTTTCCACTATACTTACATTTCAACACTCCAAGATGTATTTTCATCATTCCTATTACTTTAACTTTCCACTATACTTACATTCCAACACTCCAAGGTATACTGTCATCATTCCTATTACTTTAACTTTCCACTATACTTACATTCCAACACTCCAAGGTGTACTGTCATCATTCCTATTACTTTAACTTTCCACTATAGTTACATTTTAACACTACAAGGTGTACTCTTATTATTTCACTTACTTTAACTTTCCACTATACTTATATTTCAACACTCCAAGATGTATTTTCATTATTTTACTTTAACTTTTCACTATACTTACATTCCAACACTCCAAGGTGTACTCTCGTCATTCCACTCATAGGGTGCCATCTCACTGCTGCTGTTCAACTTTGCAAAGGCATAATGAATATGTGTGCACAAAAAGGGATCTATATTCTCTGGCAGAAATTTGGCAATATCTTGTCTGTACTGAGCCCAGTTGGTGTAGTAGCACACTAATTTTTTCTCTGACATCTCAGAATGATCAAACTCTGTCTGCTGTTTTTTGAGTCTAGATTGATAAATTAAATCAAACTTTCTTGGGGATCCAACAGGATTAGCTACTATACTTTGAGGCTTTGTGTCTATTCTTTTGATTGGTTTTGAGAAACTGAATATTTTCTTTTGTAGCTCAACATTTACTATACTATTCAAAGGAGGGATAATATTTGGTGACCATTTGTCATCACCTTGACGACTGAAGCTTTTCCATGCCAGGTTTTTAAGAGAATTATGTACAAGTGGAGGTTTGGTTAATGGTGCTTGTCTTGTTAATACATGCCAAGCAGATATAATTGGTTGACTCTTCTGTGCCACATTTCCATGCCTATTTAAATTATGAGCTGAAACTAATTGATGATTCTTGGATGTTGACACATTCTTGAAAAATAAGATATTATTTGAAAGCTGATTTAAGCTAGTCTGGTGTGAAAATATCTGTGATGGCTTCTGTGTGATCTGTGGAATAACATTTTATTGAAGTAAATTGTTACAACTAAGTAGAAAATATTTTTTTGGATTTTGAAATATCTTTCATTTCTTTGTGAAAAGATGAACATGAATTGAAGATAGATTTAGTTAGTGTTTTTGTGTGGATGAGACTTTTAAAATGAATCTTATTTAAACAATTCCAAAGTGTTATTTGCATCATCAAAATATGTGATACAACCCAACACAACCAAACGTCAAATACCTAGAGCACTGTAATAACTTATAGATGAGCGATACAATGTAGGAAAGAAAGGTGAAGACCATAGGTCAAATTGTAATCCGGAGAATGCAAGCGTTTTATACAACAAATTACAATAACGAAAATGGAGCTAGTTCTTTACTACAGAAGTGAGTTATTCAAAAAGAGTGAAAAGCTAAAGGAACATTAGAAGCCACACAGATGTGCTCTCTCAGGAGAATACGAGTTTCTTGGGCTACTTAATAAACAAGAATACAAAAACGTTGAGGCAAACCCGCAATCAAATCTCTTAACAAACACTTTACAAAATATAATAAAATCTTCCTGAAAATGTTATGCAAATAATGAAATTGGAAGATACAGTAACTATAGGCAAAATACATGAAAAGGGTGACCTTGGACAACACAAGACAAGATAACCAGAGAAGTTGATGTTGTGATGTGGCAGATATTTACCTGCAGATTTGATAAATAAAACTGTACATAAGAAACTGGGATAAGGTCATCTACCCAACCAACAAGGCAGATAAGGAGAAAACATTGTCGTCTTGTTGTTTGTTATTAGACTCACTCAAAGTGGAATCTTGTAAAGCACTGATAGTGTAAATTGTTCAAGAACTAAGAGCAAGGGTTGATAATGATTCCAGGATGATAATTTGCTGGGATAGGTAACTATCTTCTTCTTCTCCATCCCATAACACAGGAGGTATTGTCGCACCACCGACAGACTGCATCAACCTTTTCATTTCTTTCTATTTTCAGTCATTGTTTGGACATCTGGAAAGTTGAGGCCTCTCCATTCTTTGTCTTTCATGTTATCTTCCCATCTCATTCTCTGCCTACCTCTCCTTCTCCCTATTTTCATAGTTCCTTACAGAAAAGTCAGCTAGTCTTTGACAATCAGGAATATGGTTAAAAGAGCACCCAGGCATGGAATAAAGAGATATAGGTAATTATTTTGTGTGGAATTGTTATCGTGTCAATGGTAAGCGGTGGAGAAAGTATAGCTTGCTATTAACGTGTGGACAGAAGATACACAATAAAAGAACAATTAGACTAGTTATATGCTACATATCATTTTGTATCATCTTGAATGCCCGCTTTGAGGTTGAAGGTGCTAGAATGGGGTCAGTGTCCCATAGTCATGGACTTATCTACTCAACTTATTTTTTCTGTTAAAAGAACATTTTGTAAGCTGGTCCAACTATACATCTATAGTTACATTCAATAAGGACAGATCCTTTGGTTTACATAATAATGACTTCAACATCATTACTTATCTTCCAGTTTTGTGGCGCTCAGTGAATATTTGTAACTTGTAATTTATATTTAGTTTTATATTCACACTGACATGGCGAATTTAGTGGAAAAAAGGCTTCAACTGCAAGGGTTGGGGGACCTCTAATCAGCCTAGCTCATGAAGGAATGGGCCCACTGAAGGGGGTACAAGTAATATCAGCAAGCTCTGCGCCCCCCCCCCCACTCTACATCTTTAAATTCTATTCTATCCATGGAACCAGTTTCAGTGTGGTCAGGAATTTCCAATATCGACCCCATGACTTGCACAGCATTTCCCAAAATGCCTTTAAATGCTGCGCCCCAGGGCATTGAGGTGTTATTCCATTCCCCTCTGACATGTCATATTTCACAACACATTACATTTTACTCATCATCAGGTGCCATCTCCACATCAAAGGTTGCCTACCACGGAGCGCCATTTTACTCTGTCTTTTGTGTTTATAGCGCATGTTGTCATGAGTGTCCACCTTTTGATGTTTATCAGTCCACTTTAGTCTAGGTTTCCTTTGCCTCGTCTACTGTGTACCTTCCCTTCCAAGGTGACATTCAGCAGGATATTGTCTCTTCAAATGTCTAAAGAACAAAAAAATTGCCAGTGGTCATTTTAAAATTGTGTTCAGTAGTTCCTTTTTTCATTCTCATTTTGTTCAGAACTTTCTTGTCTTCTTTTCTTCCATTCAATTGTTTCCATTTTTCTATAGATCCATATTTCAAAGGCTTCAATCTTCGACTTTATTTTCTTATTGAGTGTCCATTTTTTTACACCATATAGGAATGTTGAATAGATATCACGTTTTACTATTCGTAGTTTTAGTTCTGATATGGTATGGTTATGGATATGGTTATGGAAGGCCCCGGTATCACTGCAAACGAATTAAAATCCATAATTGCTCAACCGCCCGTGGCAGTGGAATCATCCAAATTAATAACTAATCTCCCAAACAAAGTTTTTAGTTCTGATATCATCTGCTTGAATGTGATTATATTTTTCATGTTGTTAAATTTCTATTTTGCCATTCATTTGTTTATTTCTGTATTATATTTTCCATCACTTGTTACATGTCCAAGACAGCTATATTCTTCAACTCTTTCTAGGTTCTTTCCACCTACATTTTACATTGTTTTTTAATATTCAAACTGTTGTCAACCAAAAATCACATGGATCTGTTCATTGTCAGCTGTACTTACCTTAAAATGATGGAGATGCTGAAGTGGATGTATGCTATGGAAACATCTACTTGGGGTATAGAAGTCACACTGTGATTTGCTTGGATTGAAGTACTTGTTTCTTGGGCAATTTTCTACAATAGGTTTTCCCCCAATACACCTGTTTCCAAGAAATCGATTAATACCAAGTTTAAACGTAGGCTATTTCAGTTCAACAGTTTATAGAAACAAGAAAAAGAGTTCTTAAATGTTATGTAAAGCCAGTCTTAGCATATGGATGTGAATCATGGACAATGGGACAACAGACAAGGAAATCACTGAGTCTGTAGAAATGTGGCTTTACAGAAGAATATTGAGAATACCATGGACATGAAAACAGTTAATAATAGAATTGATACGATACACTATGTGTAGAAAATGGTGGATGGACATGATCACCTACGCGAACCGTATAGCACATGATATCAGTCCACAAGTATACACCACACAACATTATATTTGCCCACAACTACCTATAACGTATTACCTCTCTCCCAATAACATAATAACTATTTGACCTTTTCTTCCATTTATCACATTAACTTTTGGGGCCACAGTGCCCTATTTGGGGAAACACCCCCCCCCCTTTTCCCAATAAGCTACCGACTTTCGGACAATCCGTGTGTGATTCCCGCTGGAAGAAGTGTGAGTTGTGCTCTTTGTTGGAAAAAAAATCATACCTCCGCGGTCGACTCAGCCGCTGGCAGAAATGGGCACAAGGGTAGCACTCTGGGAAAATGAGGAATGGCGCCTCGCTCGTGAGTTGCGATGCTTGAGGCGACACTAGACAGGAGTCTCCGCATACTTCTGGATAAGCGGCTGAGCACATATGGGTAAAAACCAGCGTGCTAAGACGCCGATTTAAGCCTCGTACCTTTCTACTTTACTTTAACCCAATGCTTTACCTATTCTAACATATTGTATTATTATGTAATATGTACTAAATATGTATGTACATGCTTTACCTATTCTAACATATTGTATTATTATGTAATATGTACTAAATATGTATGTACATGCTTTACCTATTCTAACATATTGTATTATTATGTAATATGTACTAAATATTTATGTACATGCTTTACCTATTCTAACATATTGTATTATTATGTAATATGTACTAAATATTTATGTACAGAATAGCTTTGATCTAACACGTATTTACATCCTATTTATATGTTATAACTTACCCACCTCTACTTAATATATTAACTCTACACGCAAACCAACGTTAATTATATTCATTCTATGTACTACACAACCCTACATGTCATATTAACTCCGTATACTGTAAATATCTAAATACCATATTAACTAAGAGTTATGTTAAAATTAAGTAAAGCAATCCCTCAAATGCAAAGCAGCTGCCAGAAGGAAAAGAGAAACGCTGAGGGGAGCAGCAACAACAGAAGGCGTCAGCTACCTTGTCAAGGTTTGAAGCTCGTCCAAAAAAGAAACGTTTGATGAGATTCAAATCGGGTCCTGTGCAAATTACTGATACTTAGTAATAAAGACTGTTCAATGCCGACTGTATAGAAAGTATCAAGGGCTATCCGGGTTTTCCCAAGAACACCCAATGCTTGTGATTATGCTTCAATGCTTCAGCTATGCATGCCATAGAGCTGACGTCATTTTACCAACAACCGCCCCGACTAGCTAAGCTTAAAGCGTCACAAATTTTTGGCGATATCTCTCAGCGGGCGGTCGTTCTATACAGTTTGCGCAATGCACTGTTAGACATAGAAAATATATCAGTTCTGCCCTATGTGCCGTCTTCGGCTCAAAAAGACAAAATATAGATGTCCATTGCAACACGTCAAATTAATGATTTAATAAAAGAGTGCTTGTGACAATGATTATTGTTTCACAGCATCTGCTCAGTAAATATTTCTGCATCTGGTTTCAAGGTTGCCACTTCAGCAGGACAAACAGCAGAGATGCTGATATTTTATGTTTTATCTAATGTCTGAAGCAGTAGTGACCACATAATCCATTATTGTGCCAACACTTGTGGAAAAATAAGGGCACTAACATCAAATTTCCCATTCGCCGCAGATCATTATAGATACTTTTTTAACAGTAATATGCACAAATAATTTTTTAAAAATAAAACAGGTACAAGGTTGACAGTTTGATGATATGATCACTGTGAGAAAAGACAGAACTAGTCCTGCAGTGGATACCAGCACACTGTGGCATCCCTAGAGAAAGCAGAATGGAACTCACAAAAGCAGGTGGGAGCCTTCAGCAGTCCAACCAACCCCAGAGCCTCAAAGCAGTAAAGGCAACCCTTTAACAATCTAGGAAAACAGAATGGAGAGAGTTATATGGAAAATATGAGCCAGAAGATGACAGCTTAAACAAGTTAGGAAAACAGAATGGAGAGAGTTATATGGAAAATATGAGCCAGAAGATGACAGCTTAAACAAGTTAGGAAAACAGAATGGAGAGAGTTATATGGAAAATATGAGCCAGAAGATGACAGCTTAAACAAGCTCAACTGACATGAGCAGACCAAGATATTCAGACTCAGAACAGGTGACTGTGACCTCAGAGCACGCCTACACAAAACAGGACTCAGTGACTTTGTAACATGTAGCTGCAGAGCATCCAGATAAACTCCAAAGCATAACCTACAGAACAGAAGCACCCTCAACACCCTAATAACACAAATATGGCCCACAGAAAGAACCCTGCATGACAAGTTATGAGGGGAACCAGTGAAAAGCTCAAACACACCACCTAGTTCATGAACCAAGCTGGTCTAAATGTCTAAAAGTATAGCAAGAGCTGATCAATAAGAAGATGCTGAAATGTTGCTAAAATGTCTGATAACTGTTTCCTCTGTTTCCTCCATCTCTTCTTCCCTTAATTTTTCTAGTTGTCACAATTGAATATATTCCAATTGTTTCCTTCTCATAACGTGAGCAAAAAATAATGGTTGTTTCCTTCTCATAACATGGACAAAATATAATGATTGATTCCTTCTGATAACAGGGGCAAAAGGGGGCCTCGGTAGCCCAGTTGGGAAAACCACCCGACTGGACTACCGATGTTCGGACAACCCGTGTTCCATTCCCGCTGGGAGCAGTGTGAATTGTACTCGTGGTTGGAAAAAAAATATACCCCCACGGTCGACCCAGCCGTTGGCAGAAATGGGTACCAGGGTATTACCCTGGGATGGTGAGGAATGTCGCTTCGCATCTGAGTCTCGATGCTTGAGGCGACACTATACAGAAATATCCGAACATTTCTGAATAGGCGGCCGAGCACATATGGGTGTAGACTCGCGTGCTAAGACGCCGGTTCAAGTCTCATACTTTACCTTTACTTTAACATGGGCAAAAAAATAATGGTTGCTTCCTTCTGATAACTGTTTCCTCCATCTTTTCTTCCCTTAATTTTTCTAGTTGTCACAATTGAATATATTCCAATTGTTTCCTTCTCATAACGTGAGCAAAAAATGATTGCTTCCTTCTCATAACGTGAGCAAAAAATAATGATTGCTTACTTCTCATAACGTGAGCAAAAAATAATGATTGCTTCCTTCTCATAACGTGAGCAAAAAATAATGATTGCTTCCTTCTCATAACGTGAGCAAAAAATGATTGCTTCCTTCTCATAACGTGAGCAAAAAATAATGATTGCTTCCTTCTCATAACGTTAGCAAAAAATAATGGTTGCTTCCTTCTCATAACGTGAGCAAAAAATAATGGTTGCTTCCTTCTCATAACGTGAGCAAAAAATAATGATTGCTTCCTTCTGATGTTGAAAATAAGATTTTTTTTGCATGATGTGTCTTGAAGGCTACACACAAATAGAGTGTAGAATCAGTAGATGAATACTTTGATGGTTGCTGGAATGGGCAGAAGAGCAGATATGGGAATGCCCTGATTGCAGTGACGCCAGTCCAAACTAAATATTAAATTCTAAACACACAGAGTAATGATTGAATGGCTGTTTTGCACTTTCAGAAAGACTTTTGTTATGGATTCAAAAATAATATGAAAGGAAAGACTAATAAACTAAAGAAAGTGAAATTCTACAACAGAATTGTGTAGGTAGCTAAAGCAGTAAAAGCCATTCTGAAAGACAGTTTAAAAAAAAATCACTCAGATTGCATCACAAATGATACCCACAACTATATACTAACATCATCAAGCGCTATACATTTTTTGTTCTCAATATGACGATCATCATTTTCGGGAGGACGTGAAATTCCGGTATATGGTGGATAGGCGGCAGGAACCATTGAGGGCTATGTCTGAAAAGTGTTCCTTGTTGCAGTTTCCTCATATTCCAAGTCCGGCTTGTTGCAGGAGCTACTGAGTTAATTGCTCTGTGCACACCGTGAGCTGTGTATCTCATCCGTTTTGATCATGTTTCGATATTCCAATTATTTTACGATAAATGATGATATCGTATGACAGGGAACAGTTGGCTGTGTTCACTTTCTGTGCGGTTTCGTCTTATGTCTTTTGGCGTGTGCTGAAACTGCTACGATGGGGACTACAGTTACCTTTCTTTGTTTGGGAGAGGAATTAGTAATTCGGATGATTCCACTGGCACGGGCGGTTGAGCAATTATGGATTTTAATTCGTTTGCAGTGATACCGGGGCCTTCCATAACCAATAACCAATGTCAAATTAATGCTGTGTTGCAATAGTCACTCATTAATACATATCATATAATTTAAGAAAGAAAGACAAACGGACATTGTCAATGATGCAGAGAAATAAACAGACATGAGAAAATAAGAAATAGATTGACAAACAATTATGAAATATATATCAATTTTGTAAATGTCCATGTTGAAGACAAAGAAACAAGTAAATGTTTTATGATATTTGATTATACTCTACCTGATGTATTTAGTGCAATCACTGGGCAAGATATGCAGCCCATAGTCATTAACACTAGAACAAGATGTTGTGCCTATATGAAAACAATATTAAATTGAAAGTTCAAATCTAATACAAAACGTGCATTAAACAAATACAGGACTACATTTACAACATGTGTAAAGTGAAATCTAACATTTAAATTATTTCTCATAATCTCTTTAAACTCAAATGGTCCATTAAACGATGCTTTTTTTTTTTTTTTTTTTTTGCTTAATTAAAACAACAACCACCAGAACTTTGCGCACACAATTTCTGTCACAACTTTTGAACTTTCTAGAAATCTAGAATTTGGATAATCATCATCATCAAGTGCCGTCCTCGCAACGAAGGTTGGCTACCATGGATAGCCATTCCACTCTGTTTCTTGCTTTGATGATGCAGGTTGTCATAGATTGATTGACTTGTCCATCTTTTGATGTTACTCGTCCATGTTGGTCTTGGTCTGCCTCTGCCTCTTTTACCTTGTATTTTCCCTTCCAATATTACGTTTATTAGGCTGTTGTGTTTTTTAACATGTCCAAAAAATGTCATTTGTCTTAAATTAATTGTATTTAGTAGTTCTCTTTTTATTTTTAGTTGTTTTAGAACTTCATCGTTTTCTTTTCTTTCCACTCAATTCTACCTATTCTTCTGTAATTCCACATTTGAAAGGCTTCAATTTTCTGTTCTGTTTTCTTCTCTAATGTCCATGTTTCTACACCATACAGGAATATTGAGAAGATTTAACATTTTGTTATTCTTAGTTTTAGCCCTGCTGTTATTTGTTTTGTTGTTAGTATATTTTTCATGGCATTAAAATTACTTTTTGCCATACCTATTCTTTTGTTTATTTCAATTTTACATTTTCCATCATTGGTTATAATATGTCCCAGGTAGTTGTAGCTCTGAACTGTCTCCAGATGTATTCCTTCAACTTTGATATTTATTTGTAGGTCTTGAGAATTTTCTTTGTTTATGATCATAGTTTTAGTCTTTATCATATTCAAATCCAGTCCATATTTTTTGCTTGTTATGTTTATCAAATTTGGATAATACCTCATTTTATTGTACAACAATTTAACAACCTATTATTGTACAACAATTTAACAACCTATTATTGTACAACAATTTAACAACCTATTATTGTACACCCAAACGAATTATTCGAGCAGCAAAAAGAACTTCGCAACAAATCCCTTGAAGCTTTATTACATAATGAGCTCTTTCAACAAAGCACTATCTCCATATTCCGTGCCCAGGCAGAGTAGGCAACGTGAAATGAGGAAGAAAGCACCAATGTTTAAACTTGGCACATGGAACGTAAGGACCATGTGCCCTGGACTTGCTATGGCAAACACACTGAAAGAAGGGCAAATTTGAGCAACAGCACTCATAGATGAAGAACTAAATAGGCTACATGTCGATATTGCTGCTAAGGCAAAACTTAGAAGAGAAGAGTATCATGAAAAAAGGATGGAAAACCTGTGGATCAGTGGACCTGACTTGTTCATTCTGTGCCCGTTTGTGCTTGTCAAACATTGGTAGAATTAGCCACGAGAGAAGCTGTTCGACAAAAACAAAACCTCAAAAAAATACACAATAGCCTCTACTAGACCGTCTGACAAGACATAAAGGGTCATACTACACATACTCTTTCAACAAGTGACTTCTATAGTCAACTTCACAGTTGCCTGTTTGTCAATGGCGTGAACAATGAAATGAAGAAGACTGGCAAATGTGACCAACACAATTTGTGACAAACAAACTCACATCTAAAATAAAAGTTTCTTTGATTGTCAACATTTTGTGGTTTTTACAAAGTTTAATTTCATGTTTAAAATTCATTCACTGAAGAGCATAACAATTTATCACATTAAAAACTCCTCAACAACTATATGTCGGTGAAATTAGACCATCCACGTCGATAACATGCAAGATGAACTAGGAAAACTTAGCTCTGTTTTTAAGATATGACTTATTGACATTACGTGTGGTAATACAGATAGACCAAAACATTAAATAAAGCAGGACGTATATTTGTATCCCCAGGGGGCATCGGTAGCCCAGTCGAGTGGTTTTCCCAAGTGAGCTACCGACTTTCGGACAACCCGTGTTCGATTTCTGCTGTGAATTGTACTCTTGGTTCGAAAAAATTCACCCACGGTCGACCTAGAGTGTTGTCCTCTAGGAAGGTGGAATGCCGCCTCTCATTGCGAGTTTCGATGCATGAAGTGACACTATCCAGAAGTCTACGAACGCTTCTGGATAGGCGGTCGAGCACATATGGGTTAAAACTCACGTAATAAGACGTCGATTCAAGTTTCGTATTTTCCTTTACCTTGTTATTACTAAAGATGGTGCCATCTGTTATCATTTTAGTTTTTTAAAAATTAATTGTCTTTCATATAGTAGTAGTAACTTAGGTTTCATTTGCCATTTTTGACTTGGTATTTATTGCTTAACACTTGTATTAACTATTAAGCTTTAACAACAGCCGAACTACTGTTTGCTGTGAAGCTCTATTTATAATCAGCATTGACTCATTTATAATTTAATTAAAATGTCATTTGCTTTCCTTCATATATTTTGTAGTATTCAATTACAATTTCTATTTGCCTTCATTTCAAGAGGTACGCGTCTGTTTCCATTATGTTGACAAATTATTGGTTTTGACATTTGGCATTGTGTTTCCATGAAAAAGATGTAAACAAAGAAATGATTTCATACAAGAAATTATAATCTGTTGAACAAAATCTACAGAATTATTTATATAGACAAATAATAAACAAAGAAATGATTTCATACAAGAAATTATAATCTGTTGAACAAAATCTACAGAATTATTTATATAGACAAATAATAATAATAATGTAGACATGTAAAATGAGGAAATACATCTCTTTCAATCATAAATCTGAAAACAAAAATGAAAAGCGGAGAGATAATTCTACATAGTGAACGTCACGGGAAAGTAATAGACATTTGTGTGTATGCATGTGTCTATGAGCATTTGTCAAAGTGTATGTGTGTTTGTACTCGAGTAATGGTATTTGTGCAGTATATTGAAGTCTGCCAACATTAGAATGTGTGTGAGTGTAAGTGAAGATTTGTATGTGTAGGTATATGTGTAGATGTAAAATAACCACTGCTCACTGATTCCGTCATCTAAAATGATACAAGTTTCGTCCGTGAACAGAGTCTGCAATTAGTTCAACAGTCTGCAGTTAGTTGAATAGAGTCTGCAGTTAGTTCATGTCTTCAGTTAGTTCAACAACCTGCAAGTTAGTTGAATAGAGTCTGCAGTTAGTTGAACAGAGTCTGCAGTTAGTTGAACAGAGTCTGCAGTTAGTTCAAGTCTTCAGTTAGTTCAACAGTCTGCAGTTAGTTGAATAGAGTCTGCAGTTAGTTCAAGTCTTCAGTTAGTTCAACAGTCTGCAGTTAGTTGAATAGAGTCTGCAGTTAGTTCAAGTCTTCAGTTAGTTCAACAGTCTGCAAGTTAGTTGAATAGAGTCTACAGTTAGTTCAAGTCTTCAGTTAGTTCAACAGTCTGCAGTTAGTTGAATAGAGTCTGCAATTAGTTCAAATCTTCAGTTAGTTCAACAGTCTGCAGTTAGTTGAATAGAGTCTGCAGTTAGTTGAACAGAGTCTGCAGTTAGTTCAAGTCTTCAGTTAGTTCAAGTCTTCAGTTAGTTCAACAGTCTGCAGTTAGTTGAATAGAGTCTGCAGTTAGTTCAAGTCTTCAGTTAGTTCACCAATCTGCAGTTAGTTGAATAGAGTCTGCAGTTAGTTCAAGTCTTAAAGTTAGTTCAACAGTCTACAGTTAGCTGAACAAAATCTGCAGTTAGTTGAATAGAGTCTGCAGTTAGTTGAACACAGTCTGCAGTTAGGTGAACAGTCTGCAGTTAGTTCAATAGTCTGCAGTTAGTTCAACAGTCTGCAGTTAGTTCAACAGTCTGCAGTTAGTTCAACAGTCTACAGTTAGTTGAACAGAGTCTGCAGTTAGTTGAATAGAGTCTGCAGTTAGTTGAATAGAGTCTGCAGTTAGTTCAAGTCTTCAGTTAGTTCAACAGTCTACAGTTAGCTGAACAGAATCTGCAGTTAGTTCAATAGAGTCTGCAGTTAGTTGAATAGAGTCTGCAGTTAGTTGAACACAGTCTGCAGTTAGGTGAATAGTCTGCAGTTAGTTGAACAGTCTGCAGTTAGTTTAACAGTCTGCATTTAGTTGAACACAATCTGCAATTAGTTGAACAGTCTGCAGTTAGTTGAACAGTCTGCAGTTAGTTGAACAGTCTGCAGTTAGTTGAACACAGTCTGCAGTTAGTTGTACACAGTCTGCAGTTAGTTGAACACAGTCTGCAGTTAGTTGAACACAGTCTGCAGTTAGTTGAACACAGTCTGCAGTTAGTTGAACACAGTCTGCAGTTAGTTGTACACAGTCTGCAGTTAGTTGAACACAGTCTGCAGTTAGTTGTACACAGTCTGCAGTTAGTTGAACAGTCTGCAGTTAGTTGAACAGTCTGCAGTTAGTTGTACACAGTCTGCAGTTAGTTGAACACAGTCTGCAGTTAGTTAAACAGTCTGCAGTTAGTTGAACAGTCTGCAGTTAGTTGAACAGAGTCTGCAGTTAGTTGAACAGTCTGCACTTAGTTGAACACAGTCTGCAGTTAGTTGAACACAGTCTGCAGTTAGTTGAACAGTCTGCAGTTAGTTGAACACAGTCTGCAGTTAGTAAAACAGTCTGCAGTTAGTTGAACACAGTCTGCAGTTAGTTGAACAGTCTGCAGTTAGTTGAATACAGTCTGCAGTTAGTTAAACAGTCTGCAGTTAGTTGAACAGTCTGCAGTATTTGAACAGTCTACAGTTAGTTGAACACAGTCTGCAGTTAGTTAAACAGTCTGCAGTTAGTTAAACAGTCTGCAGTTAGTTGAACAGACTGCAGCTAGTTGAACAGAATCTGCAGTTAGTTGATAAAGCTGCGAAATGTGAATCTGGCCTGTCCATCTAAAATGAACTACGAAATCAACGAAAGCATTGCCGTTTAATCTCACTATACTTTGGCTTAGTACTGAAATGCATCAACACATGAAGCCCATACAGTTGTTGTCGAAGTGGTCCAGGTCTATGACGTCGACCTCTGGACAAGATCATAAGCTTGAATCCCGCCACAGAAGGTAGCAGTTTTCCATTTTTGAATTCGTTGGTTTCATTTGGTAAATAAATCCAGTGTCAATCCCTCTTGAATTAAAGTGAAAGTTGGATGTCCCATGAGTACTCTGTGGACTTTAGCTAACCTTTGACAGTTCAAAGTCGAAAAGAACGCAGCCCAGATAAACAATGTTTTAAATTTACCCACTGATCCAAGACAGTACAACCTAGTTCGTGCAAGTGTGTTATTGTTCCCATAGGATGCTCTCCATATTTCAAGATTTGAACACCTATGTGAGTGTTTGGAGTGCAGTAATGATGATCCTAACATAACATTTCTTTTTTTCTGTGTATGGAGCCATCACAATGTTATCTCAATACCATCACTCCTTGCAGCCTGTTTGGGGACAATTCTATGAATATTTTGGCCAAACAAAATCTGTAATCAGGATCTTCCAACAGTTATAATCAAAACAGACGTTGCGCGTAGTAGTAAAATAAAAAAAAAAAGAATAGGCGTCTTTTAATAGTTTTATTTTTTTTCCTTCATTAGTCAAGAGGCTCTAACTCTCAATTCCATCTCATGAGAACATGGGTACCATTAAATCTGAGGCGAACACATTAACGTCACAGCAATAATGAACTAAAGTAATTTATGTTTCAACGCTAACGGTGTTGTTGCTGTACACACACACATATATACATGTTACCGGTCAGTAGCAGCACAACGGAGTATTGATAATTGAAGTATTCACCTTTCTCTTATAAGTTTGGTGTTCTTATTTGTCTCTTAGTCTTAGGTGTCTGTCTATCTATCTATTTACCCAATTACCAAATAATCGATATATCTGACCATCCGTCTGTCTGTCCGTCCGTCCATCCATCCATCCATCCACCCATCTATCCATATATGTATAGACTGTGTGTGTGCGTGTACAGATCAACATTTAAATGCACTCATAGCCATAAGTAAATATAAGACAGTGCAAATATTGCTACATTGCTTAACTCACATACGAATACTTACAAACTCAATTTATGTCCGCTACACCTCAGGCAACAAATAATAAACTTGACACTGTCACACTCGCATACGAAGTACTATTTTCACTAGTTTTAAACACATTCGAGTAGACATCCATTCAACCAGACTCGTTTACACACCACATCAAGTCTTACCTTGTACGGGGACCAGACTTGAAGCTAACACAACACTCAACAGTGTGCTGATGATGTTCATGGCCTGGCCGAACTAAAATGAATACAGGAAGCCAAATAGTGCGAACACTGAACAAGCATTCGTTTTAAACTCCATTTAAAAATAGATGTTTCCATCCAATGAACCACACAGTTACAACTGCCCCTGCTTGCAACAGCCGACCATTCTGGTCCTAACGATCTGGGCCAATTCTTGACAAGCCAAAAGCAAACAATCATACATTTTTCGTTGCGAGATCAGAGAGTTTGTTCATATTTACATTATTATCTGTATTGTATTACATTCCTCGCGTTCATGTTTGAGGAGAAGAACGATAGACTAACAAGCAGTTAAATATTTTTTTTTAAATCTCCAAATGGTCAAATGTGTGTGCTCTGGGCAGTATGTTTAAACAGGAGTTGAAGATAGCGTAAGGATATGGCGGCAAGTGTGTGACCTTTACAATGAAATGTGGAGTTGAAGAAAGGAAGTTGAAAAAGGAGACTTGAAACAAAATCGAATATGAAGATGACTAGGACATATTGCCAATAGTACTAACTAATGTGTTTGTATGTGTATGCGTTCAAATACATATAATTAAATGCCATGCTGCTGGGGTAGGTGATGAAGTCTTTCCACAGCGTTCTATCTACTTGTATCTCTACAGATGTTTATCAGTTTTGTTGCTGACTTCCAACGAAATCACTCTCGTGTTTTGTTTGCATATGTTATGTTCCCTTTCCTCTATCTCTTGTTTTCCTCGATTGTCTGTGTTGTCACAAAATATTCCATTTGTTGTTCTTATAACATGGTCCCAGAACAATGAAGATCGTCACCTCCTGGTGTTTAAAGTACCCCTTTTTGCTTTGGTTTTTCTTAGAACGTTCTCACTAACTTTATACGAAGGTCTACAAATGATAGTTACTATAGTCCGTTCAGATTCGTTTGCCTAGACATTAATATATTTTTTTCAAAAACTTATTGTTCATTTGCATTGATCTTTTGAAGTTAGGTTTAGAATACTAATGTCGCTATAAAAATATTTTTTTATCAAATAAATGTGATCCAGTTTCAAAGATGCCTTATTTAACCTATATTAAAAAAAAGTTAATCGATATTATAAACACCGGCGGGATTATGTAGATGCTTACATCTCACAGCTGATTCTTTAACATATAGGCATGACCTTCACGGCTGAATGCGCACCGTCCTAAAATAGTTATGTTTCCAGTATAAATTTTTATAAAGAAATGTTACATATGAAATTTCCCGTTTAGCACAAAATGACATTTTAGCCGAAACCGGAAATTATGTGACGTCAAAATCACGGCCGTAGACTCGAGTTCGAGTCATAATTCAGAGGCAAATCTCAATATTTACAGAAAGGAGGCGGCACTATCCATATTATCTTCTGCAAGTCTATGTGAGAATGAATATAAAGGCAAAATATTTTACTGAGCATAACATTGCTATAAAGATTTATCAATACTTCTGCAGAGAGCGTAAAAAGGGACATCTTTATTGTTCTTTATCAAACCCTGAGAAGAGAACAATGCATATTTTAGGTTTGTGTAAACGTTCATTTGATCGAATAGTTAAAGGAAGCGGATATTTATTGCCAACAAATGCAAGAAAGCAAGGAAGGAAAGAAACGTTAGACAGTTTTGATAAGGACCTAGTAAAAAGAGAAATCTGTCGAATGTTTGATATAAACGAAGAAGTGACACTTAGAAAGTTGAAGCTTTGGCTGAAAACTAACAACGACATTGAAATATCAAAAACTTCATTATGGAAAATATTAAGAAGTGCAGGCTTCACCTTTAGAAAGTATGCTGGTGGAAAAAACATTATTTGTGAGAAGCCACATCTAGTAGCTCTTAGAAGCAAGTATTTACGTGAAGTGAAGGAAATGCGCGAAAATGATTATGATATTGTTTATTTAGATGCAACTTGGATCAACGCTCATCATACAAATGAAAAGGAATGGCAGTTAGCAGATGGAAGTATTAAAAGATCAGTACCAAGCAGTAAAGGGCAACGTTTGATAGTTGCACATGCAGGTAGCAGACATAATGGGTTGTTGCAGAATGCTCATCTCGTTTTCATTTCAAAATCCATAGACAATAGAGACTACCACTCCGAAATGAATGGGCACATATTTAAAGACTGGATCGAGAAAAGCATCCTTCCAATATTAGATCGACCTTCTTGTCTGATAATGGACAATGCTTCATACCATAACGTAGTTAACGTAGAAGATAGAATCCCAACATCATCAAGTACAAAAGATGCAATCAAAACGTGGCTCATAAAAGAACACATACAAGTTAACGACAGCTACTTGAAACCCGAATTGCTTAGCCTTGTAAAACAGACACAACGTACAAAGATATTTAAAATAGACAAGTTAATTCAAGATCATGGCCATAGATGTTTGAGACTACCTCCATATCATGCACACTTAAATCCTATAGAACTAGTTTGGGCAAAAGTTAAAGGACACGTAGCATATACAAATAAAACTTTCAAATTATGCGATGTTGAGACACTTACAAATCAGGCTCTATCAAATATAAATAAAGACTACTGGGTAAAATGTGAGGATCATGTGTTACGACAAGAAGAGGAATATTGGAAAAAGGATGGTTTGTTGTTTGTTCAGCCGAAAGCAGTAATCGACCTATTTGACTCGTCTGATTCTGAATGATCATTACTCTGATTAAGTCTACAGATAAATAGTTTGATTTGCAAAATTTCCTAGTTGATTTGTTAAACAGTTTATTGTTCAAGACCACCCAAGCAATCAAAAATATGTTATAAGCAAACCAACAACCATTACTTTGAATGGAAGCCTGCTTGAGTCAGTACAGAAGTTCAGCTATCTTGGATCCACTATTACAGCCACACTTTCCTTAGATGAGGAACTAAATGTACGTATTTGAAAGGCAGCGACAACATTTGGGAAACTCACACCAAGAGCATGGAACTATATCAAATTGACTCTACGAACAAAAGTTCTATATATAATTTAAAATTTGTATACTTGCCACCAAGTAAAATTTTATGGACACGCCTATGGGTCATCGTTGCACTAGATTACTGTAAAACATTTTGATTAGGGTCAAAATAATAGTTACATGGGCAAAGATCAAAGGAATTCGCCGCTTTAAGAAAACCGTTATAGCTAGACATCGAGTAACACATATGTTCTCGTGACATGGACATTTTAACACCGTATGCCAAAAATCATGTGAAATCATCAAGAACTTTTTGAATTATAAATCATAACATCTCGGCAAACGAATCTGAACGGACTATAACACCATATTCCCTATACGTCACTTGGCGTGACGGGGGTTCTTTACTGTGAACACAGAATTGTGGAATGACACGATTGCCTATGTCAGCCGGTATGGCTAGTGATGATGATGATCGTGTAATCTAAGAGAGAGAGAAAGAGAGATAAACAGAAATAATTATTTGCTTCACGACGTAGTTAGTAATATAAAACCAAGTAACACCGTGCGATGCTCCACAAAAATGATGTAGTAAGAATGAGTCATCAATAACACAGTAAATACATATATATATGTGTGTGTGTACAAAGAGCATTTCACTGGTGAATCCATGTTTTTAAATCGGTCAATAGCATGACTCAACACTTAAACCGTCGCTTAAATAAGCACAAATTGGAGGTTAAAGTAACACTCGGCCGTGAACATGTCAAATTATTCCGGCTTAACAAGAAGGGAAAGAAGAAGGAAGGCAGACCAGGCACCCGCAATAGCCGTACTGAAGTCTGATGTTTGGGCCGAAAAGCTCAAGTATCGCAGCTCCCTGTGAGTTGACCTATTTAATGAGGACTGACGATTATTAAAAATATAAATGTTCAACTCCAATGTTAAGTCAGTCCTATTATATGGCTGTGAAACATGGAGAACAACAACATTTACAATCATGAAGATGCAGATTTTTATTAATGGATGCTTACGCAGAATAAAAGGATGGAAATGGCAGGACAAATCACTAACATAAAATTATGGAAATGTACCAGTCAAATACCAGTAGATAAAGATACAGCGAAGACGATGGCGCTGGATAGGACACACACTGCAGAAGCCCACTAAGAGTATTACGCAACAGGCATATCTCAGCAGCTTCGCATCTCTACGCATCTTAGTGCATCTTGGTGCCTTTACCATTACACAACAGGCCCTTTTTTGGAATGCCCAGGGGAAAAGACAAAGAGGAAGACCAAATAATTCTTTGAGAAGACAGATAGAAGCAGAGATGAAGATGATGGGGAAGACATGGAATGATCTTTAAAGAGTGGCAAGAAACAGATCGACTTAGAAAGTATTTGTTTGAAGAATTATGCTCCACAAGGAGGTGAAAGGTAGAAGAAGAAGAAGAAGACGATTATTAGCTATGACACTTTGATGACTCTCACGTGACAGAGCTGGTGGTAAAAGGGGACCAGCTATATTTGATGACATCGCCATCTTGGGACTGAGACAGAAACCCCAAAACACCCTTACTAGCGTGACGTTGTTTATCTACATGAATTATTAGACGGCTGACGTCATCTCTACTTACAATCGCCCCATAGCACAAAGCTGTAAAAGTCAGGCTGGTTGAGGTTTTCCAGTGATCCTCTTTCAGCCCTCAGGCTTACTTCTATATGACTGCTATGATTACAGCTTAGATTGTGCATGGCGGGAAATCGACAAACCCACATTTCCACTACAAAACAATTTGTTACTACATTACAAAGTAGCTGACCATTTATTCTGGCTGTGTTCAATTTACCAAGATAGCAGATGAGCAATTGTTGATTTGTTGAAGGAAAATGAACACAAGATACCAATCGTACTTCACGAACACTGGCAGAGAGAGCCTTGGAGGTACAGAAAGATCTATATTTGCACTTTATTGTCTACACCAAGCTTTCGATAAAGTAAATCATGAACATATTATCCAGATGCTAGAAAATATCAATGTAGAGAGTAAAGTTATGAGGATTGTTAAACACAACAATACTGGAAACAATAAGCAGCCATTAGATTTTAAAACAAAGTTGGAAAATATCAACAAATAAGACCAGGAGTGTGATAGATTGTCACCAGATTTTTTTTTTTTTTTTTTTTTTTTTTTTTTTTTTTTTTGGTGTGCAACGAGAATATTTTAAGAACAATTGCGAACAAGCATGGCCTTAAAGTGGGGATGGGAGTGGGAGGAGCAACATAACCTCAGGTATACAGATGACATAGTATTGATAGCAGAAAACCAACAAGATCTACACAAGCTATTAGATGAAATTGTGACAGAAAGTGAAGAAAAACGCCTGATTGTAATTTACTCAGTGTTTGTCCATCTTTGCCATCTTTGAAAACAATTTTGGGTGGAAATATTGGTTTGCCCAAAATGCAGTAGCAAGAGCTGTAGTATATGACGTCAAACGCTTTCTTTCACTATCTTGTGATGATCATTTTTAACTTTGTCTTCTCAAAGACGTTTTGCCATTAATTATTCTTTGTGAAACAAGCGACAAAAAAAAAAAAAAAAAAAAAAACGAAGGAACCAACAATGTATCTTGAGGAAATCGGAGATAAATGAAAACAGCTTAATAAGACAAAGTATGCATGCTTTGGCCATATCAAATACAACAATGGCCTTGAAGATGCATTGTTAAGACATTTGTTGAACGCAAAAAGGAACTATCTATATAATGATGGATGAAGTCATCAAAGACACATTAGATACAACATCTATGAGACACGCAGTACAACCAGACAACAAGAGCACCTGAATGACAGTTTTAAGATAGCACTCCTCGACAGGACATGCCACTTAATGATCGTCGACGAGACTGCGCTTTTTCTGTGCTTGATCTGTTTGTGGGCCTACATTTGACAGTGATAACAATAACATTTGATTCAACGTTTGTAACGTGCACATGTTCATGTCCATACGAGTTGCCAATTGCTTCTATTTTCCTCAAGGTCTGAAGCAGACATTGTCAATTTTTGGTTCTACGCAAAAATGTCAGTTCTTTCTTGCAAATGTTCGTTCTACGCCCTCCCCCGCTGAGATAGATAAATTGGAGACGTAAACGCTCAACAGTTATTGATCTGAGCATGTAAAAAAAGGAGGTCGGGTTCGATCATGACCAAAGGGCTCTAGGTTCCTTCCTTCTTTCTCAACCCGTAAACATGGTGGTTGTTTGGTCGTTTCACTGACAGACTTCATCAGCGTTCTCCATTGATCTCTATCTTCATTCATTCAATGGGACTCTGAAAAGGCGAGATCTGTCCTTCTTTGATATTATCTTTAATCTCTTTCTCTGTCTATATTTCCTTCTTGTTCTTTTTACAGCTCCCTGCAGAATGATCCTTGCAAGGTTTATTGTAGTTTGCGTTATTCTAGCCGATATTTCATGTTTTAAAACTTGATCATTGTTAATTGATCCAAAGTATTTAAATGTATCAACTGTTTCTAGTTCCTACATTTACCCATTCTTGAGCGGGAACATGATTATTTTTCCTGGGAAAGTAGGGCGGTCTGGCGATACTGGTCAATAGGTAGTTGTGAAATATCAGAAACATGACATTCGTCATACACATTGTGGCGCGGAGAGTCTCATTGACTTCTATGTAATCAACAATTTCATAGGTCATTCCAAGATTGGATATGCTTCGTGAAGAGCAAAAATATCAGATCATGACAACAAGCAAAACAGTTGGTTAAAGAGAAAATGAGCTTCAACGAAAAAAAAATTGACAGGCTAAGATTATTTTTGGAATTATTTCAAAAACATGAAGTATTTCTTACCAGGTAAACATCATTATAACTGTGAAGCTCAACTCAAAGCGTATGTTCTTAAGTGGATGCGACACTATCAAAATCACTATAAGTACGATTTTTTTTACATATATAAATACAAAGACTAACGGCAAGTACTGATATCAAATCACAAAATGGTCGGAGAGGAACTCACAATCACAATTATGTAAAATAAACATAAAATGGTATCAAGCGGCCATGTGGGACCTGGCTATTGTTCATCTTTGGCCATTTTCTGATTTGAGATGAGTAACTTCCTTTGTATTTGTCTTTGTATTTTTGTAATCCTGTTACTGACGAAAGCTTTTGTTGAAACGTCGTAGTACCCTCGTCTCTCTTTCGGTTTGGCTTTTTGATACCATTTGTGTTTATATAGTTGTGATAAGCAACACGTGAAACACAGTAGCTAAAATATTTACGTTAAATTATGTCAAAACACCCACTCTATATCATCATCATGTGCCATACCGGTTGGCGTAGGTGATCATGTCCCTCCACAATCTTCTATGTACAGTGCATCGTAACAGTTCTGTTGTTGACTGTTTTCCATGCCATGACACCAAGCTATCCAGTATTTTCTCTCTTTGTCGCCCACTCTATAACGTCATGAGAAAGAAACAAAACATATTTTACGGTCTCACCATCTTTGAAGATCCAGAGTATCTCTCCTGTTACGGTTCAAATGAAACACATCCGCTTAGTTATTCGCCCTGGTGACAGTATGTGGGTGTAACACTACGAGTATTGGCAATGCTTAATTGCAACCAAAGGTTGTAGTCTAAAGTACAAAAGCTTTAGCAGTATCTGGCTATATAAGATTCTATATTTTTGGCTCATGAATATGCACACTTAAATTGCATTTCGTTATGTTTTGTAGCGATTACTGGAGAGGTACATCCGCATAGTATATTTAGTTGTTGAACATCAACTAGAACAATGCCAACAGGAGTATTCGATTATGCCCCTCCTTATATGTTTTATCCACGTACACACGAGCATATCCATTATGACTTTTCGTATTTTTCCTTTGTGTTTCTATCATTCTGTTTTGCTAGTTGTTATAATTGTTTTTTGTTTTATATTCCGGCGACATGCAGATTTAGGTAGATTACTTTGCTCTTGTGTGCTTAAACAATTCTATTTGTTCGATGGCTTCGATCAACATATTTTAATTACTTTCTTTAACTTTAGCTATCCATGTTTTTATAAATATCCTTCTGTGTAACTCATGTTTTTGTTTTGTTGCTTGTTTTTTTTATTATCCATGAATTACAACGGCATGTAAGGACAGGTTTTATGAACACTGATGAAACTCACGTTGGTTAATCCCGCCTCGTACGACTGGTACATTTAAAGAAATGTCGAACCTAGTTTTATTAGTAAAGAAAGGTGAAGCGTACACAGTACTCAAGGTTTGTTTTGCTAAAGATCTGTATCTTTATATTTGTTTACTTTCACACGTTTATGTTGCCTCTATAGTAGCCTCCATCAATCGTAGTTGACTATGGATGTTACAGCGCCTATAGGAAATATTATTCTTTTCTGTCGCTTTGTATTCTCTTTGTCTATGAATCTGTCTGTTTTTTGCTTGATTTGGATCTTTAGAGTGTTTCCAAATATTGCGGTCTACAGCTATTTCTTCCTAGGCTGCAGGATTTATGTATTTCACTTCATGTCTTGTTTACATACAACAATGAATCGGAGTTTTCGCGCACCCTACTACTTTTGCCAATTTTTCGTAGAGCATATCTTTTGGTATGCGGCCGTTTTCATACGATATCTGTGACCAAGGCAGCGTAACCTACATCGTTCGGGAGTCAATTCAGAGGAAGAAGTATGTTTACAGCACTCAGAAAAAATGACAAATAATTAACAACAGAAAAAACAAACAAAGAACAATATATGGTCCGATTTTTTCTGAGTGTCGTAAACATACCTCTTCCTCTGAATTGATTCGCAGATTATCACCTCGAGAGTTTCCCTCTATACTAATATTCATTTATTATTATTTGTTTCCAGTTGTTCTGGAGGATTGTGCGAATGAGAACTTCCACGTTTGCCACTTTGTCCTTTCAGGTGATACCAAGAAAACGACGCTGGCATCGCATGCGGAATGTATAGACTCCTCGTTTATGTAGCACGCATACTTAATGTAGCACGAAATACTCAAAACCCACAAATGGATATCAAAATTGAAGGAATAGACCTGGAGACACTTCAGGACTACAACTACCTTGGACATACTATAACCAGTGATGGAAAATGTACAACTGAAATAAACAAAAGAATAGGAATGGCAAAAAAGTAATTTTAATGTCATGAAGAACATACTAACATCAAAACAAATAACACCAGGGCTAAAACTAAGAAAAGCAAAATGTTACATCTTCTCAATATTCCAATATGGTGCAGAAACATGGACATTGGACAAGAAAACAGAACAGAGAATTGAAGCCTTTGAAATGTGGATATATAAAAGATTAGGAAGAATTGGATGGAAGGAAAAGAAAAAAACGACGAAGTCTTAAAACAATTAAATATTGAAAAGAGAACTACTAAACACAATTCAAATAAGACAAATGCGATTTTTGGGCCATGTTAAAAGACACAACAGCCTACTAAAAGTAATGGAAGGAAAAATAAAAAAATAAAAAAAATGGTATGTAAGAAGCTTTACGTGATAAGTGGACGACACAGACTAAACGACGTTTCGGCCCAAAAGGCCTTCAACAGGAACAAACAAAAAAATACACACTCAAAACTAATAACGAAACAACCAAAACAAAAACAAACGAAATGTGTTAAAGAAAACAAAATTATCTATCCTGTGTGTAAACAGAGGTCAAAACGAAAAGGAAATAGCAACCAAGTGCGACTGTCGTGAACGTACAGAAACATGCAGAAATGTGCGCAAATGCACACAGAACCAGAGGAGTTCACACTGGGGTCAGTGTGCAAACACAAAGGAGAAAGAAAAGAAGACAGCAAAACAACAGGTGCTCAAAAGGCAGCAAGAGTGAGATGTCCGAGAGGTGGGTACAATAAAAACAAATAAGGGGTAAGGAGCACATAAAAAAAGGTATAGAGGAGAACACCAAAGTGTCTCCCTGGAGGGGAAAATACAAGGTAAAAGAGGCAGAGGCAGACCAACGACTAACATGGACGAGTAACATCAAAAGATGGACAAATCAGCCTATGACAACCTGCACCATCAAAACAAGAGACAGAGCAGAATGGCGCTCCATGGTAGCCAACCTTCGTTGCAGAGACGGTACTCGATAATGATGACTGTGTAGCACAAATTGTCATACAGGCCAACTTGCATGGTACCGACGTTTCAACAATTTAATCAATCGTAGTTTTTTGGTTATTTATTTCTCTTGTGTAGCAGGTGTGGATGGTGAGTCTGTCCTTTGTGTTTTCCCACACACGAAATGGAGAAAGTGGACCGTGACTAGGTAGTATCGCATCTTGAGATGTCACAAAAGAAGTACGTTTAGCTGTCCAGTAAAAACATGCCGAGAGATAAAGTCAGCAGCTTCAGTCAGCCCGATTCACTTTCATGGGGACCAGATTGAGTAAAGCACATAAGCGGCCACGAAGCTTGAAGATCCCTTACACGACCACAACCAATTAATTAATGCCATAAGCCAGAATCAGTTCGCTTTAACATGTCTACGCTACTTATATAAACTCGTATATGTTCCAAAATAAACAGAACATCAACATAACTATAGAAGGCAGGCAACTAAAACAAGTAGAGGAATTCAAATACCTAGGAAGTTTAATGACAAGCGATAATTCTCAAACAGCAGAGATAGAACCAAGATGCAACAAAGCTTGTGAAATCATTGGACAGTTATCATCACTATTGTCCAACAAGGAAATAACTCTGGAGGCAAAACGAACACTATACAATACAATATTCATTCCAACGTTGTGCTACCAATGCCAGACCTGGACCCTAGATGCAAGAACAATAAGAAAAATAACCTCTACAGAGATTAAATGCTTTAGACGAATGATAGGAAACTGAAAAAAAAAATCATAAATGAAGAACTGAGAAAAAAATATATATAATTATTATAACTTTACATGCAAATTTTGAAAAAAATACAAAAAGCGGTTTAAAAGATATTGATTTTAAAAGTTGGGCACGACTTATGAAACAAGATATAGTTAAAGAATGCATTATTGTCTAACCATATCATCATCATCAAGTACCGGGCCTACTGGCGTAGGTGATCATGTCTCTCCACAACTTTCGATCTCGGCAGTTATTTACCATTTTTGTTGTTGACCTTCTGCCAAGCCATTCTCTTAAGCTGTCTGTTATTTTTTCTCTTTGCTTCCCTCTATCTCTTCGACCCTCAATATTTCCAGTTGTTACAATATATTCCAGTTGTTCTCTTCTCATTACATGACCAAAAAATAATGATTGTGTCTTCCTAATATTGGAAATTAGCACTCTTTTTTATTTGACCTCTCTCAGAACGTATTCATTGCCCTACTTAGCTGTCCATGGTACTCTCAACATTCTTCTGTAAAACCACATTTCTACAGACTCCATATGTTGTCTAACCATATGTTGTTATCTATTGTGACATATATATATATATATATATTATATGTATATATATATATATATATATATATATATATATATGTGTGTGTGTGTGTGTGTGATTTAAAAATAATAAACTTGTCACTGTTTTTAATTGGCTGAGCATACAAAGAAAGAATGTGAAAGCTATGTCACCCCACCTACATCACTTCCATGAGTTCCCACCACGACGACAGGTCACCCCACCCCTTTCCCCTTTGACGAGAGGTCAACGGCAAGTCGACGAGAAGTCACCCCGACCGGAAAAAAAATGTAGACTCATATAAGGAAAAATTCTGAACATGTTCGAGTAGACCTTTATATAGCAAACGATGTTTGTCTCGACGAACATATACCCGTCGTAAATACCGAACTTCACTACTTACAAGTGCACTTGATCGTCATCAATGAGTGTTGGGCATTGATACGTTGCTCAGAGTGAAGAACTAACTGCAATAACGTTGCTCTGAGTGAAGAATTAATTGCAATAATGTTGCTCAGAGTGATGCATTAACTGCAGTAACGTTGCTCAGAGTAAAGAATTAGCTGCAATAACGTTGCTCAGATTGAAAAATTAACTGCAATAACGTTGCTCAGAATGAAGAATTAACTGCAATAATGTTGCTCAGAGTAAAGAATTAGCTGCAATAACGTTGCTCAGATTGAAAAATTAACTGCAATAACGTTGCTCAGAATGAAGAATTAACTGCAATAATGTTGCTCAAAGTGAATAATTAACTGCAATAACGTTGCTCAGAGTGAAGAATTAACTGCAATAATGTTGTTCCAAGTGAAGAATTAACTACAATAACATTGCTCAGAGTGAAGAATTAACTGCAATAATGCTGCTCAGAGTGGAGAATTAACTGCAATAATGTTGCTCAGAGTGAAGAATTAACTGCAATAATATTGCTCAGAGTGAAGAATTAACTGTAATAATGTTGCTCAGAGTAAAGAATTAACTGCAATAATGTTGCTCAGAGTGAAGAATTAACTGCAATAACGTTGCTCAGAGTGAAGAATTAAATGCAATAACGTTGCTCAGAGTGAAGAATTAACTGCAATAACGTTGCTCAGAGTGAAGAATTAACTGCAATAATGTTACTCAGAGTGAAGAATTAACTGCAATAATGTTGATCAGAGTGAAGATTTAACTGCGATAATGTTACTCAGAGTGGACAATTAACTGCAATAATGTTGCTCAGAGTGAAGAATTAACTGCAATAACGTTGCTCAGAGTGAAGAATTAACTGCAATAATGTTACTCAGAGTGAAGAATTAACTGCAATAATGTTGCTCAGAGTGAAGAATTAACTGCAATAACGTTGCTCAGAGTGAAGAATTAACTGCAATAATGTTACTCAGAGTGAAGAATTAACTCAATAATGTTGATGAGAGTGAAAATTTAACTGCAATAATGTTACTCAGAGTGAAGAATTAACTGCAATAATGTTGATCAGAGTGAAGATTTAACTGCAATAATGTTACTCAGAGTTGAGAATTAACTGCAATAATGTTGCTCAGAGTGATGAATTAACTGCAATAACGTTGCTCAGAGTGAAGAATTAACTGCAATAATGTTACTCAGAGTGAAGAATTAACTGCAATAATGTTGCTCAGAGTGAAGAATTAACTGCAATAACGTTACTCAGAGTGAAGAATTAACTGCAATAATGTTACTCAGAGTGAAGAATTAACTGCAATAAAGTTGATCAGAGTGAAGATTTAAGTGCAATAATGTTACTCAGAGTGAAGAATTAGCTGCAATAATGTTACTCAGAGTGAAGAATTAACTGCAAAAAAGTTACTCAGAGGGAAGAATTAACTGCAATAACGTTGATCAGAGTGAAGAATTAACTGCAATAACGTTGCTGAGAGTGAAGAATTAACTGCAATAATGTAGCTCAGAGTAAAGAATTAACTGCAATAATGTTGCTCAGAGTGAAGAATTAACTGCAATAACGTTGCTCAGAGTAAAGAATTAACTGCAATAATATTGCTCAGAGTGAAGAATTAACTGCAATAATGTTGCTCAAAGTGAACAATTAACTGCAATAACATTGATCAGAGGGAAGAATTAATTGCAATAATGTTGCTCAGAGTGAAGAATTAACTGCAATAATGTTGATAAGAGTGAAGATTTAACTGCAATAATGTTACTCAGAGTGGAGAATTAATTGCAATAATGTTGCTATGAGTGAAGAATTAACTGCAATAATGTTGATCAGAGTGAAGATTTAACTGCAATAATGTTACTCAGAGTGAAGAATTAACTGCAATAATGTTGCACAGAGTGAAGAATTAAGTGCAATAGCATTGATCAGAGGGAAGAATTAATTGCAATAACGTTGCTCAGAATGAAGAGTTAACTGCAATAACGTTGATCAGAGGGAAGAATTAATTGCAATAATGTTGCTCATGGTGAAGAATTAACTGCAATATTTTGAGCTTTTTTTAATGAAAATATTAATGGACACTATCCAAGTATAACGATGCAGAACAGGATGATTGAGGCTAGGTTGTTGATCATTTCTTGGTTAATGTAACATCATGTTTAACTGGTAAACAATAGCTATTATGATATTGAATTATTGAGTTATTAGTGGGTCATCATCATTGCACTCCGACCATGTCCATAGGTGCTCAGATCCCCTACTCAGCAAGTCTCGCAGTGTCCAGCGACTGACGACTCCAGTTCTGTGTTGGTTGATTAACCTTCTTACACGTCCACTAAGTTTCTCGTTTCTGGCTTATTTTTGTGATAATTCTTGGTTGTTAATTAAAACGTGTGCTCGGCAGTTACAGATATTCAGAGGAGACAACAAGGGCCACTAATTTGTTAATACAATACATAAAACAAACACATTTTTGCTCAATGACTTAACTGTCAATGTATAACACGCCACCGTATTACCTAGTCAAGTCGGGACAGAGTTCAAGCAATAGAAGTCGTTACTATTAAATAGTCGTCAGTGTCTATGGACATCAAATCTATTGCAACAGTACAACGGCACCTATCGTCCATGCTATGTGAATGAGAACTATGTAGATCATTTCTGTAATCACTTCCTCGTTGCCATGACAACAGAAGAGCAACTAATTAGATGACCTTCTATTTATTGAAACATATAGAAGTAGTGCCATTAGGTGCAAACTTTATCTATAGCCTCCGTGTGATCACTGCGCTGTCTTACTAAAAAAAAACTTGAAGACTGATAACATATGTTAATTAATACCAAAAACCATGTTTTTTGCTCATAACTTATATTGCATATACTTAAGATATTATGTTACAATTATATTAATTTAGACAATAATTGAAGGAACTATTTTACACAGCGTATATTGCTGTAATGTTGCAAATTATCAGGTTAATCTGAGGTTAAAGGTCAACCTAAAGCCCGGTCCTACTTCCTGGTATCGAACTCACTGCCCCCCGCTGATGCCCGGACAGTAATGCACATTAAGCTCATCTCACTGATTACTACACCTGTGTTCGCAGCACTGAAACTAATTGTTATTGCATGTTTTTTTTATTATTTATCTTTCGGTACCGAGATTTGAACTCTTTCTTTAATTTTTGTTTGTAAAGAAAACGAACGAAATATTTCCAAATTAGCATGCATATATAATGCACCCATTCCAAAAATTGGGTTATGATCATACCATATTTGTAAATAGTTGTATACGCGTGCAATTGTACAGTCAGTGATGGCAGTCTTAAGACTAAGATATTAAGTATTACAATGCTGCAGTGTTTTGTCAACCGTGTGTACTGTTACCCCAAATTCACTCTAGCATTATAAATCACAAATAATTGCATACCTGTTAATGTCATGTTAACCTCGCTGTTTTCCGGTCTGATTTGTAGTCCTGGTATTTTAGGAGAAGGTTGGCTCGGCAATGGCGGAAAATTGGGAGAGATAGGAGTATGCTACGTTTTGCAAACTTTTAACTAGCTATTTGCTAGAAGATGAAACGAATTAAAAAAAAAATTTAATATATAATTATTTAAAATGTTTTATTATACATTTTATTTATTATACGTACGTTGTTTAGTTCTGCAAGCTGAATATCGCTTTAAAAATTATTTGTCTTTGGCTATCATTCACTAATTTTATTTGTGTTCCAATAATTTCATCTGCTTGATAACACAGTAAGATGATAACACGGTAAAATGATAACACATTAACAACAGTAAGATCTAAATGTAAAATATCAATTAGTAAGAGCAGTGCTCCAAGTATGTAAAACCCTTTCTACTCGCGACATTTCAGAAACTCTTTTATTGATCGCAATGGTTATAAACTCAATACAAATGCATTGCCCTTTATCAATTATTGCAAATATTCCGCTCATAAAACACATCACCTTCAAAATGGCAGTATCAGGTTATAATGTGAACTATCACGTGGTATCTATAAATATAAAGGTGAGTTATGCTTACAACCAACAGTTAACCAGTGAAAGTAGTCACATTTATGTGTAAAAGTATGTAGTTTTCCTGTTCCTGAAATAACGTGTATCTTCTTTCTGACTCACATCTCCAACTATTTTCCCCGTGTCCCCCAACATGGTCAGAGTGACCTCAAAACAAAACCATCAAACGGGACACACAAACACGTGAAGATTGTGGAAATAGAAAACAACCTGACAAATAACCTTTCTACACACTATACGACTTGTCAACTCAATCAATGCTTGCTCACGATATATCACTGCCAGTTGGATTTGTCATCATTCTTGTTCTATTTTCGCGAGTATGGATTGCTTTCACTAAGGTCTGTTTTCATTCATTTCTGTATTTAAATTCAGTAACATTATTTTAGGGAATTATTTTAAATTGAAGGATTCTTTGTTAAAGATAAAGTCCTAGTTTAGCGACATAAATAGTTTAAGCTCGATAATATATCAGAATAGTGGTGTCTCATGAGTAACATTGAATGCACTTTATTCAGTGGTTCTATAATCTTGTAATAGAAGACCCCTAATTGTGGAAAAAAAAAAAAACAACTCGAGGATAGAGTCCCACGTTTCCTAACCCTAACCCAACAATTTAAAAAAAAAATTGACTCAGTGATAAATATAGAAATAATTTTTAGTTTTGAGAACCACTGTAGTTTTGTTGTTTCCCAAACTAAAGGGAGACCACTCTATATTTGTGTCGTAAAACTAGGAAATAATCAACTATTTATTTAATCCTTATTTTCTTATGGTTTGAACAAAATTAATGAACTTAAAATTATGAGCTGCGTTATGTAATCGTAATATTGTCTGTAATTAAAACATCCATTCATAGTCCATGCCCAGAAGCGTTGCCGCTAGAAATCATGTTCCTCTACAAAGCTTGGTCTTGTGCTCTGTGTATCAAGTTCCACTTTTGGTATTGTGCTGTATGTATCAAGTTCCACCTTTGGTCTTGTGCTCTGTGTATCAAATTCCACCTTTGGTCTTGTGCTCTGTGTATCAAATTCCACCTTTGGTCTTGTGCTCTGTGTATCAAATTCCACCTTTGGCCTTGTGCTCTGTGTATCAAATTCCACCTCTGGTCTTGTGCTCTGTGTATCAAATTCCACATTTGGCCTTGTGATCTGTGTATCAAATTTCAACTTTGGTCTTGTGCTCGGTGTATCAAATTCCACATTTGGTCTTGTGCTTTATGTATCAAATTCCACATTTGGTCTTGTGCTTTATGTATCAAATTCCACCTTTGGTCTTGTGCTTTATGTATCAAATTCCACCTTTGGTATTGTGCTTTATGTATCAAATTACAACTTTGGTCTTGTGCTTTATGTATCAAATTACAACTTTGGTCTTGTGCTGTATGTATCAAGTTCCACCTTTGGTCTTGTGCTCTATGTATCAAGTTACACCTTTGGTCTTGTGCTGTATGTATCAAATTTCACCTTTGGTATTGTGCTGTATGTATCAAATTCCACCTTTGGTCTTGTGCTTTATGTATCAAATTCCACCTTTGGTCTTGTGCTTTATGTATCAAATTCCACCTTTGGTCTTGTGCTTTATGTATCAAATTCCACATTTGGTCTTGTGCTTTATGTATCAAATTCCACCTTTGGTCTTGTGCTGTATGTATCAAATTCCACCTTTGGTCTTGTGCTGTATGTATCAAATTCCACCTTTGGTCTTGTGCTGTATGTATCAAATTCCACCTTTGGTCTTGTGCTTTATGTATCAAATTCCACATTTGGTCTTGTGCTTTATGTATCAAATTCCACCTTTGGTCTTGTGCTTTATGTATCAAATTCCACCTTTGGTCTTGTGCTTTATGTATCAAATTCCACCTTTGGTCTTGTGCTGTATGTATCAAATTCCACCTTTGGTCTTGTGCTTTATGTATCAAATTCCACCTTTGGTCTTGTGCTGTATGTATCAAATTGCACCTTCGGTCTTGTGCTTTATGTATCAAATTTCAACTTTGGTCTTGTGCTGTATGCATCAAGTTCCACCTTTGGTCTTGCCCACGGCCATGCCATCAAAGCACCCGGCATCCCTTTCTTTTGTTTCTCTAACCTTCCATCTATTGTTTCCCTAACCTTCCATCTATAATTTCCCTAACCTTCCATCTATTTTTTCTCTAACCTTCCATCTATTGTTTCTCTAACCTCCCATCTATTGTTTCTCTAACCTTCCATCTGTTGTTTCTCTAACCTTCCATCTATTGTTTCTCTAACCTTCCATCTATTGTTTCTCTAACCTTCCATCTATTGTTTCTCTAACCTTCCATCTCTTGTTTCTCTAACCTTCCATCCATTGTTTCTCTAACCTTCCATCTATTGTTTCTCTAACCTTCCATCTATTGTTTCTCTAACCTTCCATCCATTGTTTCTCTAACCTTCCATCTGTTGTTTCCCTAACCTTCCATCTATTGTTTCTCTAACCTTCCATCTGTTGTTTCCCTAACCTTCCATCTATAATTTCCCTAACCTTCCATCTATTGTTTCTCTAACCTTCCATCTATTGTTTCCCTAACCTTCCATCTATTGTTTCCCTAACCTTCCATCTATAATTTCCCTAACCTTCCATCTATTGTTTCTCTAACCTTCCATCTGTTGTTTCCCTAACCTTCCATCTATAATTTCCCTAACCTTCCATCTATTGTTTCTCTAACCTTCCATCTGTTGTTTCCCTAACCTTCCATCTATTGTTTCTCTAACCTTCCATCTGTTGTTTCCCTAACCTTCCATCTATTGTTTCTCTAACCTTCCATCCATTGTTTCTCTAACCTTCCATCTGTTGTTTCCCTAACCTTCCATCTATTGTTTCTCTAAACTTCCATCTATTGATTCTCTAACCTTCCATCTATTGTTTCCCTAACCTTCCATCTGTTGTTTCTCTAACCTTCCATCTGTTGTTTCCCTAACTTTCCATTTATTGTTTCTCTAACCTTCCATCTATTGTTTCCCTAACCTTCCATTTATTGTTTCCCTAACCTTCCATCTATTGTTTCTCTAACCTTCCATCTGTTGTTTCTCTAAGCTTCCATCTGTTGTTTCTCTAACCTTCCATCTGTTGTTTCTCTAACTTTCCATCTGTTGTTTCTCTAACCTTCCATCTATTGTTTCCCTAACCTTCCATCTATTGTTTCCCTAACCTTCCATCTATTGTTTCCCTAACCTTCCATCTATTATTTCTCTAACCTTCCATCTATTGTTCCTCTATCCTTCCATCTATTATTTATGTTATGATTAAATATTCCATCCTGCCTCATCTCGACACTTGTGAAAGTAATAAATTAAATAAAGGATTGAATGTTACAGAATAAAACATGATGCTAACTGAATATAAAAGCAATTGATCACACTACTTTCTAAGTCAGGAACTTTGATATTGATATAGTTCCTCTAGGGCCGAAGTCAGGTACAGAGGGCAGAAATAATCACTCCGTGTCTGATGATTCATGCTAGATTTTGTTTTGTTATTAAGCCCGTAGCTGAGCTCTCTGTAGTAATTGTTCCTGAAACTCTTACAGTGTTGCTTAATTTATAAGTTCCTTGTGTCATTTGTTGCCCACAAGAAGCCTACACTTGAGTCTTTCTTTCATCCAATCAGGGCACATCATCGATCTACTTCCATCATTTAGTTCATATATAGTAGAACGTAAAGAGCCCGTCACGCCAAGTGCCGTATAGGGAATATGATGATTGTTACCATGATTTTTTTTACATATCTTCGGCTCATTATTTTTTAAGGTAATATAGTTTGTATTACGACCATGCCGCTTTACCTTCCCAGAAAAAAAATCTGGTACCCATTTAAGGCTGGGTGAACCCGGAAGCCGTGAGTGATTCAGGATGGAACCCGATCTCTTGTCCGTTGAAAGCCAGCTCACTAACCACTAAGCTATCGCGGCTCAGTCCGTATGAAGCTTGATACAGAATTGTTTGGTCTCTTCCTTTATTATAGCTCACTTTGTGTAAAGACTCAATTTTATGTTTAAAAAATGTGGAGGCATTTATTGCCGTGATTTATATTTCAATAACAGCACTTGTTTTACGTTAGTGGTTTGTTAAGCCTCTGGTCAACTGTTTATAACAAACGAAGAAATATAAATCAGCAGGAATAGATAACAACAGTCGATCCCATCAATACTTGTCAGAAAATTCGGTTAAAGCAGTCAGGAAATATCAGGCACCTAAAGGGAGAAAGCACTGGCAATTGTTTCCGGTTTTACCAATCTGGGAGAGCACAGGAAGTAGAAGGGAAGACAACACATATGGATAATTATCTCTCCTCAGTTATGTAGGTAAAATGTATGCTAAAATACTAGAAAAAAGAAATAGATAATAAATTAGATGTATCATTAAGCTCAGTTTGGATTCAGAATGGCAGCGCATGCACAGAAAACAATTTGTTAACTGAGACAAGTAAGCAGAAGCCACTCCACATGCTATAAAGACCTAACAATGCGCTCATTTACAAAGAAACGGTATTCAATCGAGTTCTTATTTTTTCCTTTCGCGTGTGCCTTTCAGCAGCGAGGGCGGATATATTTTGCGGTCTTTTGTTCTTCTTTTGTTGTTGTTGTTGCGTTCGCCAGCTTTCAACTCTGACGAAGTCCCTAGAGACTAGGAACTGAATTTTGCGTGTTAATCCATTTTTCCCTGGCAGCCGTGTGCACAGTGGTCTTCGCCGCACAGGCAGATAACTCCGACTTCAGAGGTTTTTAAGATAAGATTTCTGATCTTATCTATCAAACTGCTTCCTGTCATCCGTCTAACACATTTCATCTCGGTAGTAGTTATTTTTTCTTTTTATTCTTGCGTCTAGGCTTCAGGTCTGGTGTTGGTAGCCATGGATGAAGATTGTATTATAGAATGCCCGTTTTACCTGTAGTGTTATTTTACTTCATTGTTGGACACTAGTGGTGATAGCCGGCCGATGAATTGACCATTTTTTTATTTTCATCTTTAGTCTGTTTCTGTTGCTTGTGAATTGTCTCTTGTCACTAGCATTTCTAAAAAATAAAAATCCCTGCTCTGTTTTAATTGTCTGCGCTTGTCGTTATGTTGATCTTATATCGAGTTAACAGAAAAAACATTTCGGAAGCAGCAAGAAACAAACCAGATTTAAAAAAAATAAACAGCTCATAGCAAGCATATTATTAAAATAATTTTTCTCACCCCCCCCACCCCCCACCCACAAAAAAATAAATAAAAATAAAATAAAATAAATAAATAAAATGATGATGATGATGATGATGCGTTCGTCCGATGATTTGAGGTATTCTAACGGATACGAACCGTAGACTTCCTCCTCGTCATCCGCCCTTAAAAGGACGTTAAGTGGACGTAGTTACGTTGTGTTGCAGTTTGCAGTGAAACACTGTGATATCTGCGCCTTTCGGCCCAACACATCCGATTTCAGCCGAAGCTTTTTTGTGTACCGGGTTCGTCTTCCCACTTCGATCCCTGCTCGCTTGGCCAGACTAGACAGTTTAGTCTGTTTCTAGAGGCACCACGAAGAGGTGTAGCAGGGTCTGGATGGTTCTGGTTCACCGATCCTGGCGCAAGCCATCAGTTATGAGTCACTGACGACTTCCAGCTCTGGTGCTGGGGGGGGGGGGGGGGGGGGGCGCGCCTTCGCCTCCAATAAATAAAATAAAATAAAATAAAATAAAATAAAATAAATACAATAAAATAAAAGTTATAAAAACAGTGTAAAGAATGGGTCTGTAAAAATTCATCATATTTATTTTAAAATGCAGTGGAGATTCTATTTGTCATAAGGGACATAATAATAACTCATGCTGTGCATGTATTGTGGTGGTTAGGTGTTCGTTGATAATATTATTGAGAGTGAGAGAAAGGGAGAGAGAGTCTTCTGGTAGCAACACAGAACTGAACACTTGTGTTAACGTGACCAGAAAGTCCTGTTCATCTGGTGAATGTTAATGTTACAAATGTCAGATATCATTAGATATATCTTGTATACTATTTGGTTATTTGGTTATCGAAGGCCCCGGTATCACTGCAAACGAATTAATATCTATAATTGCTCAACCGCCCGTGCCAGCGTAATCATCCGAATTAATATCTCATCTCCCAAACAAAGAAAGGTAGCAGTCTCAGCACATGCCAAAATACATAAGGCGAAACCGCACAGAAAGTAAACACAGCCAACTGTTCCCTGTCATACGATATCATCATTCATCGTATACAATTGGAATATCGAAACATGATCAAAATGGATGAGACACACAGCTCACGGTGTGCACAGATCACTCAAATCAGTAGATCCTGCAACAAGCTGGACTTGGAATATGAGGAAACTGCAACAAGGAACACTTTTCATACAAAACCTTCAATGGTTCCTGCCGCTTATCCACCATAAACCGGAAGTTCACGTCCTGAAAATGATGATCGTCATATTTTTAGAAAATGTATAGCGCTTGATGATGTTAGGCCATCGTTGTTGACTCCAATTCCGAACAGATAAATACACATGTCTACCTGTCTCTAACCTCTATATCTCGATTTATGTCTAATGTGTCTACCTGTCTCTCGCTTTGATATCTTGATCTACAGCAAGTCTGTTTACCTGTCTCGTAACTTCGATATCTTGATTTATGTCTACCTGTCTCTAATTTCGATATCTTGATCTATGTCTACCTGTCTCTAATTTCGATATCTTGATCTATGTCTACCTGTCTAAAACTTTGATATCTTGATATACGTCTATTATGTCTACCTGTTTACAACGTCGATATCTTGATCAATGTCTGTTATGCCTATCTGTCTAAAACTTTGATATCTTGATATATGTCTACCATGTCTACCTATCTCTAACTTCGATATCTTGATCTGTATCTACCTATCTCTAACTTCGATATATTGATCTATATCTACCTGTCTCTAACTTCAATATATTGATTTATGTCTACCTGTCTATAACTTCGATATCTTGATCTATATCTACCTGTCTCTAACTTCAATATATTGATTTATGTCTACCTGTCTCTAACTTCGATATCTTTATCTATGTCTACATATTTCTAACTTTAATATATTGATCTATGTCTACCTATTTCTAACTTCGAAATCTTGATCTATGTCTACCTGTCTCTAACTTCGATATCTTAATCTATTTCTACCTGTCTAACACCTTGATGTCTTGATCTATATCTACCTATCTCTAACTTCGATATCTTGATCTATATCTACCTATCTCTAACTACGATATCTTGGTCTATTTCTACCTGTCTAACACCTTGATATCTTGGTCTATTTCTACCTATCTCTAACTTCGATATCTTGATCTATATCTACCTATCTCTAACTTCGATATCTTGATCTATATCTACCTATTTCTAACTTCGATATATTGATCTATGTCTGTTATGTCTATCTGTCTAAAAGGTCGATATCTTGACCTATATCTACCTATCTCTAACTTCGATATATTGATCTATGTCTGTTATGTCGTATCTGTCTAAAACTTTAATATCTTGATCTATATCTACCTTTCTCTAACTTCGATATATTGATCTATGTCTGTTATGTCTATCTGTCTAAAAGGTCGATATCTTGACCTATATCTACCTATTTCTAACTTCGATATATTGATCTATGTCTGTTATGTCGTATCTGTCTAAAACTTTAATATCTTGATCTATATATACTTTTCTCTAACTACGATATCTTGATCTATATCTACCTATCTCTAACTTCGATATATCGATCTATGTCTGTTATGTCTATCTGTCTAAAAGGTCGATATCTTGACCTATATCTACCTATCTCTAACTTCGATATCTTGATTTATATCTACCTATCTCTTACTACGATATCTTGATTTATATCTACCTATCTCTAATTTCGATATCTTGATATATGTCTGGTATGTCTTTCTGTCTAAAACTTTGATACTTTGATCTATGTCTACCTGTTTAAAACCTCGATATCTTGATCTATGTCCACCTTTCTAAAACGTCGATAGATTGATCTATATCTACCTGTCTAAAACGTCGATAGATTGATCTATGTCTACCTGTCTATAACCTCGTTATCTTGATCTATGTCTACCTGTCTAAAACGTCGATAGATTGATCTATGTCTACCTGTCTAAAACCTCGATATCTTGAACTATGTCTACCTGTCTAAAACCTCGATATCTTGATCTATATCTACCTGTCTAAAACCTCGATATCTTGATCTATGTCTACCTGTCTAAAACCTCGATATCTTGATCTATGTCTACCTGTCTAAAACGTCGATAGATTGATCTATGTCTACCTGTCTAAAACCTCGATATCTTGATCTATATCTACCTGTCTAAACCCTCGATATCTTGATCTATGTCTACCTGTCTAAAACGTCGATAGATTGATCTATGTCTACCTGTCTAAAACCTCGATATCTTGATCTATATCTACCTGTCTAAAACCTCGATATCTTGATCTATATCTACCTGTCTAAAACCTCGATATCTTGATCTATATCTACCTGTCTAAAATCTCGATATCTTGATCTATGTCTACCTGTCTAAAACCTCGATATCTTGATCTATATCTACCTGTCTAAAACATCGATATCTTGATCTATATCTACCTGTCTAAAACCTCGATATCTTGATCTATATCTACCTGTCTAAAACCTCGATATCTTGATCTATATCTACCTGTCTAAAACCTCGATATCTTGATCTATGTCTACTTGTCTAAAACGTCGATAGATTGATCTATATCTACCTATCTAAAACCTCGATATCTTGATCTATGTCTACCTATCACTAACTTCGATATCTTGATCTATGTCTACCTATTCATCATCATCATTATCAACAGCGTGTGCCTTCTCCGCAACGAAGGTTGGCTACCATGGATCGCCATTCTACTCTGTTTCTTGCTTTGATGGTACAGGCTGACATAGATTGACTTGTCCATCTTTTGATGTTACTCGTCCATGTTAGTCTTGGTCTGTCTCTGCCTCTTTTACCTTGTATTTTCCTTTAAAATATTACATTTAGTAGGTTGTTGTGTCTTTTAACATGCCCTAAAAATGTAATTTGTCTTGTCTTAATTGTATTTAGTAGTTCTCTTTTTATTTTCAGCTGTTTTAAAACTTCATCGTTTATTATCGTTTATTATCTTTTGTTTCCATCCAATTCTACCTATTCTTCTGTAAATCCACATTTCAAAGGCTTCTATTTTCTGTTCTGTTTTCTTGTCTAATGTCCATGTTTCTGCATCATACAGGAATTTTGAGAAGATGTAACATTTTTCCATTCTTAGTTTCAGCCCTGCTGATATTTGTTTTGTTGTTAGTATATTTTTCATGACATTAAAATTACTTTTTGCCAAACCTATTCTTTTGTTTATTTCAGTTTTCCATTTTCCATCATTGGTTATAGTATGTCCCAGGTAGTTGTAGCTCTGGACTGTCTCCAGATGTATTCCCTCAACTGTGATATTTAATTGTAGGTCTTGAGAATTTGCTTTGTTTATGATCATAGTTTTAGTCTTTTTGATACTCATATCTAGTCCATATTTGTTGCTTGTCATGTTTATTACATTAAATAATTGCTGTAGATCTTTATGGATTTTCTGCTAGTAGAACAGTATCATCAGCATATCTTAGGTTATTGATTATCTTCACATTAATATTAAGGCCTGGCATCTCATTGATGTTTTTACAGATTTGCTCAGTGTATAAATTGAACAAGCTTGGTGATAGGATGCATCCTTGTCTTACTCCTCTTTTTATATCAATGGGTGTAGAGTTCTCCTTGTTATATTTTATTATTGTTGTTTGCTCTCATACAAATTATATATCAGTCGTATGTCTGTGTCATCCAGCTTTATATCTTTTAGGCAGTCTATAAGTTGTTGATGGTGTATTCTATCAAAAGCTTTGGTGTAGTCTATGAAGCAGGCATATATTGGTTTGTTTACTTCTATGTACTTTTCAATCAATGTCCTCATGCTGAATATGGCTTCTTTTGTCCCACTGTTTTTCTTGAATCCGAATTGCTTGTCTACCTATTACTAACTTTGATATCTTGATCTATGTCTACCTATCTCTAACTTCGATATCTTGTTCTATGTCTACCTATCTCTAAATTCGATATCTTGTTCTATGTCTACCTATCTCTAACTTCGATATCTTGTTTCATGTCTGCTATATCTACCTGTTTCTAGCTTCTAAAACTTGAACTGTATCTAACCGTCTCATTACTAAATCTACTCCTCTGTCTATCTGGTTTGGCTCTAAAGAATGTCTAAAAGTATAACGTCGGTTCGTCTCTAACTACCTCTAAAAGTGTTCAACATTCGAGATATCTTATCCTGGTATACCCAACCCTTCCTAGCACGATTCATAACCTCCGTGGAATCAGAAACGTTTACTTCTCTTGTTTGTGTTATTTTGATTTAACACCATGACCTATGAACTTTTCCCCGGCCATGATATTGTTTTGGGTCTCAACTCAATACCATAAACTGTGAACAGTTCCCACCTTCTACAGTTTAAGTCGCAGGAAAATATTCAGTTTCGGTCAATACAATCCTCTGGTGATTTTTAACCGTGAGTCGTTATTTGTTGAACTCTGAACTGTCCCCGTTCAAATAACAGGTTAAGGGTAAACTTTTCTTAGATATTTATTCAACTTTGTTTTTCACAACAATCGTTAGTGGTCGTGACTTTTAGTCCCAGTAAGGAGAAATTACTTGGAGTTACCTCTTGTGTATTATTTAAGTTCGGTGAACAACAATTTAAAAGTTAAAATTGCATGAGCTATGTCACTATATTTCGACCATATATACTTACGTACAAAGGTCAATTATATAGAATATTCCAACTACTTAAAACTTCCACGTAAACAGCCTTCTACGCTTTGCTATGTATTAGAGGTCCCTCGACACTCGTTCCAAATTTATTTTTGACCATCTTTCTTGTGGGTCTTGTCTTATTCTCCTGATTTCTTGTTTTACTCAGATATAAACTCTGTTAGCTCAATTCTACTCGTATTATTTCTAACTACATCTCTCCTTTACTATAAATGTTACTTATAAATGTTTTCTCAATTTCTTTCAGCTAAACACTGGCACAATGCTACACAGCTAGCAAACGGGGCCAGTAAGTTACACATTCCTTCTCTATGAGACACTACACACAAAAACAGTAGGATAAAGGAAGGAATGACGGAAGGAAGGAAAGAAAGAAAGATGGATGGGAGGAAGAGATGAAGGAAAAAGTAAGGAGGGAGAGACTTATGCAGAAAGAAAGGAAGAAAGAGAAGAATAATTAATTCACAAATGAAAGAACGATTTTAACTTCAGACGGTGCATGTACAACAGAGATGAGATGAAAAAATAGTTCACACAAATGTTAACTTCAGACGTTGGATGTACAAAAGATGAGATGAAGAGTAGTTCAAAAAATGTTAACTTCAGACGTTGGATGTACAAAAGATGAGATGAAGAGTAGTTCCCACAAATGTTAAGTTCAGACGTTGGATGTACAAAATATGAGATGAAGAGTAGTTCACACAAATGTTAACTTCAGACGTTGGATGTGCAAAAGATGAGATGAAGAGTAGTTCCCACAAATGTTAACTTCAGACGTTGGATGTACAAAAGATGAGATGAAGAGTAATTCACACAAATGTTAACTTCAGACGTTGGATGTACAAAAGATGAGATGAAGAGTAGTTCCCACACATGTTAACTTCAGACGGTAGATGTATCTATGATCTATGAGTAGTGAATAACAGAGGTGAGATGAAGAATAAATCACACAAATGTTGCAGTCCAAAGAATTTAAAAAAAAAAATCGTTTTGTTAATGGATGTAATGAAAATTGTTCTTTATCTTTATGTGTAGCAAGTCTTGACGTATGGATGTCAATCTTGAACAACAAGGCAATAGACAAAAAAATCGTTGGAGGCCACATAAATGTGGTTTTACAGAAGAATGTCGAGAATACCATAGACAGGTAAACACGAGTAATGCAAACACTCCTATAGAGGTCAAAACAATCCCAAAGACACCTTTATTCCTTTAAATTTGTAGGAAACTGTCATACCGTTATGATCATGTTATGGAAAAGGAACAGCTAGAATGTATTGTGACAAATAAGGAAACGAAACGAGGAAGGAGGGATAGAGGGAAACAGATCGTGAAGATACAAGACACTTAAAAGGATGGTTTTGTAGAAAGTCTACAACTGAAATAGCCTCGGTGATAGAAAGATTTGGAGATACATAGTCACTTGTGCCAGAGTAGGCAGGGTACTACAACACAAGTATTCAGCCCTACTGGGAGATACTTGCATTAATAGGAAGGTACAAATATACAATTTATTTCCGGTCTGTGATCGTTACCCTATGCTATAGTCATTGAGAACGTCATCGTGTAAGACACTACTGCAATAGCCAATTTATTAGTTGGCTGCGTGGTAGTGTGCCAAGCGTTCGGCTTCTCGTGGCAAGGCGCGGTGCCACTGAGTACGGTTCGATCCCACTTCGGACTATATATTGTTCTTCGTTTTTTTCTATTGTTGTTTGTCTGTCAATTTTTCCGAGTGCTAACACATACTTCTTTGTTCTATTATTCCCTATTATCGCCTCGGAAGTTCCCCATATAATAATATTTATGTATTATTATTTGTACCCAGTATATAAACACTGGGAACTACTATTCGTGCTGTTTCGTCCAATAAATGTTTGTCTACAACACAAGTATTCAGCCCTACTGGGAGATACTTGCATTAATAGGAAGGTACAAATATACAATTTATTTCCGGTCTGTGATCGTTACCCTATGCTATAGTCATTGAGAACGTCATCGTGTAAGACACTACTGCAATAGCCAATTTATTAGTTGGCTGCGTGGTAGTGTGCCAAGCGTTCGGCTTCTCGTGGCAAGGCGCGGTGCCACTGAGTACGGGTTCGATCCCACTTCGGACTATATATTGTTCTTCGTTTTTTTCTATTGTTGTTTGTCTGTCAATTTTTCCGAGTGCTAACACATACTTCTTTGTTCTATTATTCCCTACTAGATGATGATGACGGATGATTACTATCTCAGTTCTACCTTCTACTTCCTGGTCGTAATAGATGTTAGGTGTCCCTTTCTATTTTCTACTTTAAATATAAATATACACATTTGTTACAAATAATTTGTTATTTCCCCTGGGTAATTATTGTTGCATTTGAACTTCAATATAATCGTGATTTTGTTCACTAGCTATGTCCAGCTTATCTGGGGATTTGGATGATGTTTAAATTTATCAAATAACTTTATATTCGTTAATAATTCCAGTTTTATACGGAATATGCAATCAATTGATTTAGTTTAAAGTATTGGATAGTATTTCTTATATGGCTGTACTTGGTGGTTTTGGGATTTGTATGAATGTTTTATTTTCTTTTATATAATTACTATCATGTGGTTCTGTTTTCTGTGTCTTTTGCTCTGGTTTTCATATTTGTGACAAATTAAGTTATTTTTCTTCATCTCATGTGTGTAACAACGCGACACTCGTACCTGTTCAACAGTAAATTGTCATATTTGTGATATCCACTCCCGTATTAATTACAATAAAAAAAAACTGTGATGTTTCAGCTTTACAGACAAGACAAGACCAAACAATAATACCAACGTTTCAACCACAAGGTCTTATACTAAGTTCGTACACACAGGACGATGCCATTAAGCAAAAAAAGAAAAAAATAGACATACAAAATAAGAGCGGTTGGATTTAGGGTTGGAGAGGTTTACAACGCCGGCCTCAGAAAGTACCCAGATTCAAAGCTCGCTAGAAACCGTGGAAATATTTTCAAAATAGGAAAAATGAATCCGTTGTCTCTTTAAGACGCTACCCTACTTTGATCTCTTGGGTAGTGAGATCCGGTGCCTAGTCCTCTCGGAAAACGGCAATAAACAGAAAGTACTAGGTGCACTCGCGGACGTTAAGGATCCCTTGGTAGTTAAAATCGAAAAGAGTAGGCCATAAATATGTGTCGCTGCCCGGGAAAAATTAACAGCAAAAACCTACCCATACCGTGGATCCCACGCCGTGCTACGGAGTTCGTGCACGAGCCAGGATTCTCCTCGGATATTCTTGAGATTCTCGAGGGAGATATCAGAGAACCTATGGGTTCGTCAGGTGTGCAGTGATGATGATTCTAACAAACAAGGGCGGTTATAAAATTGCGTAGATAAAAGAATCTTAAAAAGTGCAAGTAAAATGTAAAGAAAGGAATATGAAATATATTCGCGGATAAAAGGAAAGTGTGCATCACTCTTTAGGTCGATGTTAAATTGTTATAAGATGAAATCGATGAAATGTTTGTGCACAGTATGGTAGAGTAGTGAATAACAGACATGAAAGAGTGGTGAATAACACACATGGTAGAGTAGTGAATAACACACATGGTAGAGTAGTGAATAACACACATGGTAGAGTAGTGAATAACACACATGGTAGAGTAGTGAATAACAGACATGGTAGAGTAGTGAATAACAGACATGGTAGTGTAGTGAATAACAGACATGGTAGAGTAGTGAATAACAGACATGGTAGAGTAGTGAATAACAGACATGGTAGAGTAGTGAATGACAGACATGGTAGAGTAGTGAATGACAGACATGGTAGAGTAGTGAATAACAGACATGGTAGAGTAGTGAATAACAGACATGGTAGAGTAGTGAATGACAGACATGGTAGAGTAGTGAATAACAGACATGGTAGTGTAGTGAATAACAGACACGGTAGAGTAGTGAATAACAAACACGGTAGAGTAGTGAATAACAAACATGGTAGAGTAGTGAATAACAGACATGGTAGAGTAGTGAATAACAGACATGGTAGAGTAGTGAATGACAGACATGGTAGAGTAGTGAATGACAAACATGGTAGAGTAGTGAATAACAAACATGGTAGAGTAGTGAATAACACACATGGTAGAGTAGTGAATAACAAACATGGTAGAGTAGTGAATAACACACATGGTAGAGTAGTGAATAACAAACATGGTAGAGTAGTGAATAACAAACATGGTAGAGTAGTGAATAACAGACATGGTAGAGTAGTGAATAACAAACATGGTAGAGTAGTGAATAACACACATGGTAGAGTAGTGAATAACAGACATGGTAGAGTAGTGAATAACAGACATGGTAGAGTAGTGAATAACACACATGATAGAGTAGTGAATAACAGACATGGTAGAGTAGTGAATAACACACATGATAGAGTAGTGAATAACAGACATGGTAGAGTAGTGAATAACACACATGATAGAGTAGTGAATAACAGACATGGTAGAGTAGTGAATAACAAACATGGTAGAGTAGTGAATAACAGACATGGTAGAGTAGTGAATAACAGACATGGTAGAGTAGTGAATAACAGACATGGTAGAGTAGTGAATAACACACATGATAGAGTAGTGAATAACACACATGATAGAGTAGTGAATAACAGACATGGTAGAGTAGTGAATAACACACATGATAGAGTAGTGAATAACAGACATGGTAGAGTAGTGAATAACAGACATGGTAGAGTAGTGAATAACAGACATGATAGAGTAGTGAATAACAGACATGATAGAGTAGTGAATAACAGACATGATAGAGTAGTGAATAACAGACATGGTAGAGTAGTGAATAACACACATGATAGAGTAGTGAATAACAGACATGGTAGAGTAGTGAATAACAGACATGGTAGAGTAGTGAATAACAGACATGGTAGAGTAGTGAATAACAGACATGGTAGAGTAGTGAATAACAGACATGGTAGAGTAGTGAATAACAGACATGGTAGAGTAGTGAATAACACACATGGTAGAGTAGTGAATAACAGACATGGTAGAGTAGTGAATAACAGACATGGTAGAGTAGTGAATGACAGACATGGTAGAGTAGTGAATGACAGACATGGTAGAGTAGTGAATGACAGACATGGTAGAGTAGTGAATGACAGACATGGTAGAGTAGTGAATAACAGACATGGTAGAGTAGTGAATGACAGACATGGTAGAGTAGTGAATGACAGACATGGTAGAGTAGTGAATGACAGACATGGTAGAGTAGTGAATAACAGACATGGTAGAGTAGTGAATGACAGACATGGTAGAGTAGTGAATAACAGACATGGTAGAGTAGTGAATAACACACATGGTAGAGTAGTGAATAACACACATGGTAGAGTAGTGAATAACACACATGGTAGAGTAGTGAATAACACACATGGTAGAGTAGTGAATAACAGACATGGTAGAGTAGTGAATAACAGACATGGTAGAGTAGTGAATAACACACATGGTAGAGTAGTGAACAACAAACATGGTAGAGTAGTGAATAACACACATGGTAGTGTAGTGAATAACACACATGGTAGAGTAGTGAATAACAGACATGGTAGAGTAGTGAATAACACACATGGTAGAGTAGTGAATAACACACATGGTAGAGTAGTGAATAACACACATGGTAGAGTAGTGAATAACAGACATGGTAGAGTAGTGAATAACAGACATGGTAGAGTAGTGAATAACAGACATGGTAGAGTAGTGAATAACAGACATGGTAGAGTAGTGAATAACACACATGGTAGAGTAGTGAATAACAGACATGGTAGAGTAGTGAATAACACACATGATAGAGTAGTGAATAACAGAATGATAGAGTAGTGAATAACAGACATGGTAGAGTAGTGAGTAACAGACATGATAGAGTAGTGAATAACACACATGGTAGAGTAGTGAATAACACACATGGTAGAGTAGTGAATAACACACATGGTAGAGTAGTGAATAACAGACATGGTAGAGTAGTGAATAACAGACATGGTAGAGTAGTGAATAACACACATGGTAGAGTAGTGAATAACAAACATGGTAGAGTAGTGAATAACAGACATGTTAGAGTAGTGAATAACACACATGGTAGAGTAGTGAATAACAAACATGGTAGAGTAGTGAATACCAGACATGGTAGAGTAGTGAATAACACACATGGTAGAGTAGTGAATAACACACATGGTAGAGTAGTGAATAACACACATGGTAGAGTAGTGAATAACACACATGGTAGAGTAGTGAATAACACACATGGTAGAGTAGTGAATAACACACATGGTAGAGTAGTGAATAACACACGTGGTAGTGTAGTGAATAACACACATGGTAGAGTAGTGAATAACACACATGGTAGAGTAGTGAATAACACACATGGTAGAGTAGTGAATAACGGACATGGTAGAGTAGTGAATAACGGACATGGTAGAGTAGTGAATAACACACATGGTAGAGTAGTGAATAACACACATGGTAGAGTAGTGAATAACACACATGGTAGTGTAGTGAATAACACACATGGTAGAGTAGTGAATAACACACATGGTAGAGTAGTGAATAACAGACATGGTAGAGTAGTGAATAACAGACATGGTAGAGTAGTGAATAACACACATGGTAGAGTAGTGAATAACAGACATGGTAGAGTAGTGAATAACAGACATGGTAGAGTAGTGAATAACACACATGGTAGAGTAGTGAATAACACACATGGTAGAGTAGTGAATAACAGACATGGTAGAGTAGTGAATAACAGACATGGTAGAGTAGTGAATAACAGACATGGTAGAGTAGTGAATAACAGACATGGTAGAGTAGTGAATAACACACATGGTAGAGTAGTGAATAACACACATGATAGAGTAGTGAATAACAGACATGATAGAGCAGTGAATATCGGACATGATAGAGCAGTGAATAACACACATGGTAGAGTAGTGAATAACATACATGGTAGAGTAGCGAATAACAGACATGGTAGAGTAGCGAATAACAGACATGGTAGAGTAGTGAATAACAGACATGGTAGAGTAGTGAATAACACACATGGTAGAGTAGTGAATAACACACATGGTAGAGTCGTGAATAACAGACATGGTAGAGTCGTGAATAACAGACATGATAGAGTAGTGAATAACACACATGGTAGAGTAGTGAATAACACACATGGTAGAGTAGTGAATAACAGACATGATAGAGTAGTGAATAACAGACATGATAGAGTAGTGAATAACAGACATGATAGAGTAGTGAATAACGGACATGGTAGAGTAGTGAATAACACACATGGTAGAGTAGTGAATAACAGACATGGTAGAGTAGTGAATAACACACATGGTAGAGTAGTGAATAACACACATGGTAGAGTAGTGAATAACAGACATGATTGAGTAGTGAATAACACACATGGTAGAGTAGTGAATAACACACATGGTAGAGTAGTGAATAACAGACATGGTAGAGTAGTGAATAACAGACATGGTAGAGTAGTGAATAACAGACATGGTAGAGTAGTGAATAACAGACATGGTAGAGTAGTGAATAACAGACATGGTAGAGTAGTGAATAACAGACATGGTAGAGTAGTGAATAACACACATGGTAGAGTAGTGAATAACACACATGGTAGAGTAGTGAATAACACACATGGTAGAGTAGTGAATAACAGACATGGTAGAGTAGTGAATAACAGACATGGTAGAGTAGTGAATAACAGACATGGTAGAGTAGTGAATAACACACATGGTAGAGTAGTGAATAACAGACATGGTAGAGTAGTGAATAACAGACATGGTAGAGTAGTGAATAACAGACATGGTAGAGTAGTGAATAACAGACATGGTAGAGTAGTGAATAACAGACATGGTAGAGTAGTGAATAACAGACATGGTAGAGTAGTGAATAACAGACATGGTAGAGTAGTGAATAACACACATGGTAGAGTAGTGAATAACACACATGGTAGAGTAGTGAATAACAGACATGTTAGAGTAGTGAATAACACACATGGTAGAGTAGTGAATAACACACATGGTAGAGTAGTGAATAACACACATGGTAGAGTAGTGAATAACACACATGGTAGAGTAGTGAATAACACACATGGTAGAGTAGTGAATAACAGACATGGTAGAGTAGTGAATAACACACATGGTAGAGTAGTGAATAACAGACATGATAGAGTAGTGAATAACACACATGGTAGAGTAGTGAATAACACACATGGTAGAGTAGTGAATAACACACATGGTAGAGTAGTGAATAACAGACATGGTAGAGTAGTGAATAACACACATGGTAGAGTAGTGAATAACAGAAATGGTAGAGTAGTGAATAACAGACACGGTAGAGTAGTGAATAACAGACACGGTAGAGTAGTGAATAACAGACACGGTAGAGTAGTGAATAACAGACACGGTAGAGTAGTGAATAACAGACACGGTAGAGTAGTGAATAACAGACACGGTAGAGTAGTGAATAACAGACATGGTAGAGTAGTGAATAACAGACATGGTAGAGTAGTGAATAACAGACACGGTAGAGTAGTGAATAACAGACACGGTAGAGTAGTGAATAACAGACATGGTAGAGTAGTGAATAACAGACACGGTAGAGTAGTGAATAACAGACACGGTAGAGTAGTGAATAACAGACACGGTAGAGTAGTGAATAACAGACACGGTAGAGTAGTGAATAACACACATGATAGAGTATTGAATAACACACATGGTAGAGTAGTGAATAACAGACATGGTAGAGTAGTGAATAACAGACATGGTAGAGTAGTGAATAACACACATGGTAGAGTATTGAATAACAGACATGGTAGAGTAGTGAATAACAGACACGGTAGAGTAGTGAATAACAGACACGGTAGAGTAGTGAATAACAGACACGGTAGAGTAGTGAATAACACACACGGTAGAGTAGTGAATAACACACACGGTAGAGTATTGAATAACACACATGGTAGAGTAGTGAATAACAGACATGGTAGAGTAGTGAATAACAGACATGGTAGAGTAGTGAATAACAGACATGGTAGAGTAGTGAATATCAGAGATGGTAGAGTAGTGAATAACAGACATGATAGAGTAGTGAATATCAGAGATGGTAGAGTAGTGAATACCAGACATGGTAGAGTAGTGAATAACAGACATGGTAGAGTAGTGAATACCAGACATGGTAGAGTAGTGAATACCAGACATGATAGAGTAGTGAATACCAGACATGGTAGTGTAGTGAATAACAGACATGGTAGAGTAGTGAATAACAGACATGGTAGAGTAGTGAATAACAGACATGGTAGAGTAGTGAATACCAGACATGGTAGAGTAGTGAATAACAGACATGTTAGAGTGGTGAATATTAGACATGTTAGAGTGGTGAATACCAGACATGTTAGAGTGGTGAATACCAGACATGTTAGAGTGGTGAATACCAGACATGTTAGAGTGGTGAATATTAGACAAAGTGATAAGTTCCATTTCAGTGAAATTGTTATTAAGCAGCAAAAATCATCACCGTTGTGTTACACCCCGTCACAAAAAAGAAAACCATCACTTCAGTAGCACGTATGTCCACCTTGAGCTGTTATTACTGCTCGACACCGCCTTCTCATCGAGCAAATGTCACTTTGAAGACGATGCTGTGCCATGTTCATTCTTCTTCCAACTCTTGGGCCAGCTGATGGTTGTTTTCAGGAGGAATCCGTCTTCTTCGCACACCACGATCCAGATCGTCCCCTATGTGCTCAATGGCAGACAGGTCTGGAGAAACAGCTGGCCATGGTAAGACATCGATCTGATTTTGAAAGTGATCCCTGATCACACGTGCAACATGTGGTCGAGAGTTGTCTTTCTGCAGTACCATGCCCGGTCCATTTTCATTGAAGAAAGGCTGTACATGGTGTGTTATAATTTCATCTTTGTAGCGTAGACCTGTTATGTTGCCGTTGATGACGACAAGATTCGTTCTGGCTGTATATGAAATTCCACCTCAGACCATGACAGTGCCTCATCCTGTCTGGCTGTATATGAAATTCCACCTCAGACCATGACAGTGCCTCATCCTGTCTGGCTGTAAAACACAATCATTAGCGTAACGTTCGCCTTGACGACTGTACACAAAATCACGACGGCCATTATTGCTTTACAAACATAATCTGGGCTCATCAGAGAAAAGAATCCGTCTCCATTGATATTGGAGCCATGTCATGTGTGTAGTCTGGCCCAAACCAGGCGACCGTGTCTATGGTGAACTGTCAGTACTGTCTAACTGCCCTGCCTCACACATATTTTAATCCTAGAATGTTCCTGCCAGTCCACGTTGATTTGACAAACCTGTAACGAAAGTTCATGAGGCGAATGTAGCAGTTTGGTCTTTTACAGGCGTGGTAACTCGTGGTAACTCTTCTCTAGCGATCAGCAGTAGATCCATTGTGGTTGAAACGGGCTAAAATGATGCGTGTTATGGTGTTCCTGTGAGCAGTGACGTGCTGTGATACCGCTAATACCGTCGATCCAGCAGCTAACATCCATACAGCAAGTGCTCGCTGTTGTTGGGTCAATCTTAGCGTTGTGAAAAAGATGTTTCTGCAAGATTTGTATGGCTCTTTCTTTCACCGATTACGTTATCAGATATAGAACTGCTTGCACACCTTCCTGTCATGTGCACTCAGTTCTTCCCAATGGTTCTCGGCACGTGATTTCTGTTGAATTATGGTTATCTCCCCGTGATTTTCATGATTTAACTTAAACTAAACGATCAATGAACAGCACCAACACACTACTTGTCAACGTTTGTTCAGGGTAATCCAAAAACGCGTGCTCAGTAACCTATAAAATGATGCACATTTATTGTTATCCCCGTGTATAATCATCAAATACCGGGCCTGCTGGCGTAGGTGATCATGTCTCTCCACAAGTTTCGATCTCGACAATTATTTATCATTTCTGTTGTCTGTGACACAAACCATTATGTCTGACACTAAACCCGTAAGTCTGTGACACCAACATTTATGTCTGTGACACCAACAATTATGTCTGTGACACCAACCATTATGTCTGTGACACCAACCCTTATGACTGTGACACCAACCCTTATGACTGTGACACCAACCCTTATGACTGTGACACCAACCATTATGTCTGTGACACCAAGCCTTTTGTCTGTGACACTAACCCTTATGTTTGGACACCAACACCAATGACTGTAGCACTAGCACTTATGAATGTGACACAAACCCTTAAGTCTATGACACCAAGCTTTATGTCTGTGACACCAATCATTATGTCTGTGACACCAACCTTTATTATCTGTGACACCAACCCCTATGACTGTGACACCAACCATTATGCCTGTGCTACCAAGCCTTTTGTCTGTGATACCAACCCTTATGTTTGGACACCAACACTTATGACTGTAACACCAACCTTTATGTCTGTAACACCAACCTTTATGTCTGTGACATCAACCTTTATGTCTGTGACATCAACCCTTATGACTGTGACACCAACCATTATATCTGTGACACCAAGCCTTTTGTCTGTGACACCAACACTTATGACTGTAGCACAAGCACTTATGTATGTGACACAAACCATTAAGTCTGTGACACCAACCTTTATGTCTGTGACACTAACCTTTATGTGTGTGACACTAACCCTTATGTCTGTGACACCAAGCCTTATGTCTGTGACACCAACCCTTTGATACTGTGACATTCCCTAATCTGTGTGTGACAGACTCACTGTTGGTGTATTTACATGTTCTGTGTCTGCACACAGCCAATCATAGCTTTGTGTGATTTCGGGAAAACTCTCTCAGCCCGCAGGCTGAGTAAAACTATATTTGGCTGTGGTCTACATCACAAAAATAATACCGCTTGTGACATCATCATTGATTCATCCAGCGAGTTGTGTATCGTTTCTGGCCAGAGTAGATTAAGCAAGTTATCAACTTTACCATCTTCAACATCATGTGCCATACCGGTTGGCGTAGGCGATCATGTCCTTCCATAATCTTCTATCTACAGTGCATCGTGTCCGTTCTGTTGTTGACTGTTTGCCATACCACGGCACCAAGCTATCTAGTATTTTCTCTCTTTGTCTTCCGCGATCTCTCTTTTCTTTTTTATTTGCCAGTTGTAACCAAGTATTCCAACTTTCCTCTTATCATGATGTGCCCGAAAAAATGTTGATCATTTCTTTCTGATGTTTTTAGGATCTTCCTTTTTTTGTTGGCCATTTTGAGAATTTCCACATTGGTCTTTTTAGCTGTTCAGGGGACTTTCAATATTCTACTGAGAAATCCCACGACTGTGGCCTCTAATCGTCTTTTCATTTGTTTGTCTACTGTCCATGATTCGCTTCCATAGGTCAGAATTGGTTCTATATAGCACAGATAAACTCTTTTTTTTTAACTTCTATTGACATACATTTGTTACATAAGATATTTTTCATTTTCTGAAATGCTATTTTGGCCTGAGCTATTCTGCTTTTTATTTCTGTGGTGCATCTTCCACATTTCATTCATATCTCTGTCATGTATGTGTCATCGTTTGTTATGTTGAAATACTTGTTATGTCTCAACAACCTCATCGTTGTTTTCTTTTTCATTATCATCTTCACCATCTAATTTATCTTCTTCTTATCTTCTTTTACTTCTTCATCCTCGTCTACTTCTTCATCATTTTCTACATCTTCATCATCTTCTACCTCTTCTGTATCATTTTCTTCTACTCCTTCTTTATAATCATCTTCTATTTCCTATTCTTTATCATCGTCTATTTTTTCTTCTTTATCATCGTCTATTTCTTCTTCTTTATCATCGTCTATTTTTTCTTCTTTATCATCGTCTATTTCTTCCTCTTTATCATCGTCTATTTCTTCTCCTTTATCATCGTCTATTTCTTCCTCTTTATCATCGTCTATTTCTTCTTCTTTATCATCGTCTATTTCTTCTTCTTTATCATCTTCTATTTTTTCTTCTTTATCATCGTCTATTTCTTCTTCTTTATCATCGTCTATTTCTTCTTCTTTATCATCGTCTATTTCTTCTTCTTTATCATCGTCTATTTCTTCTTCTTTATCATCGTCTATTTCTTCTTCTTTATCATCGTCTATTTCTTCTTCTTTATCATTTTCCTTTTCTACTTCTTCACCACCTTCTTTTTCATCATCTTCTACGTCTTCTTTTTTTATCTTTTACTTCTTCGTCATCTTCTAGTTCTTCGTCGTCCTCTTCTTCGTCTTCTTCTTCGTCATAACTTCTTCTTAACCGAAAGCAAGATAACGAAAATGGTGTTGACCTGTGTCGGTTTATGTATATCTGTCTACGTGCACATTTATTCCAACAGCTTTCCTGGACTTGACGACTTCTAGGTACACCTTGACCTAGTTGGGTGCCAGTTGTTTTTTTTTTGTTTTATGTGGGGAAAAAAGCAATACTGGCGTAATACTGACCACACTATCCATTATTTGTTGATTGTCAAAAAAAAAAACCAGGCGCTAACAACTTGTTTCATTTACACCAAGGGGGCGTAACGCGATTCTTTCTTTCATTGTTTCTTTATTTTTTTCTTCATCTCTTTCTTTCATTTAACTATTTTCATTTCTTTCTTTCTTCAATTTCTTTCTTTTTTTATTCCTCTTACATTCTTTTCATTCCTTTCTTAATTTCTTTTTCTCATTTATTTATTTATTTATTTTCTTTTTTTCTTTTTTTTGGCTGTGTTCCTTCCACCCCGAGAAGAAGAGAAGATAAATTGTAATCTGGTGTATGTAAAATCTATTGCTATAAAACTTATACCTTCAAGATATTGTGTGAATCCTCTACCCTCGTTTCATGAGAAACTCTGGATCGTATGCTATGTATAGTGACAACGGGTTGAATGATCTCGCGATTGCATTTTAGAGATTGGCACATATATTCATATAATATCTTAAGAGCTGTAAATTGGATGAAACGCTGACAAATAAATAACAAAAGCATATAGCAACTTTACTGTATAGAAGACATAACAAAATGACATATCTGTCGGGCACAGACATTCGTCGGGTTAGCGCAATCGATAGGCGGTTGGCTTACCACGGCAACAGCCGGGGTTCGTACCTTGGCGAGGACACCTGGGTTTTACTAATTCCCTAAAATTAGTGGGAGCCGCGATAGCTCAGTGGTTAGTGAACTGGACTACTACGGACAAGGGGTAGGTTCGATCCCAACCGACGGCTCCGGGTTCACCCAGCCTTAAATGGGTACCAGATTTTTTCTGGGAAAGTAAAAGCAGCACGGGCGTAATACTGACCACATTACCCCAAAAGTCATGTGCTGAAGGTCTGTAAAATATAGGGTCACTAACACCATATTTCCCTATACGCCACTTGGCGTGACGGGGGGTACTTTACTTTTTTTACAGACATTCGTCACTGTGACAAGACAAAATAACGTGGTTGACAGGGATAAGGAGCAAGCAATAAGTAGCAACAATAGCAAGGGGAAGGCACAGATACAGAACATTGTGCGAGGTCGAATTAATGATGAAACGCGGCAAAATAAATACAAAATTGTACAGCGGTTTGGAGACTGACCCAGCTCAGGAACATAGGGAAGTGACCATTTTTTTATTTTTCCTCTCTTTAGTATCTAGCATATTATCGCCATGCAGTTAGATTTGTTAATATATCGTTATATATAATTTTTGTGTTTGTTGTTCGTCCAGATGAAGGCCTACTTGGCCGAAACGTCGACTTTTGTTTCGTCCATTACCACGTAAAGCTGTCACCATACCACTCTTTTTCTTCCTTTTTTTTAGTATCGCCATTATCATCAGCTTTACAGCAGCTTCGCATCTCTACGCATCTTGGTGCATCTTGATGCCTTTACCTCTACAAAATTATCAACGTTTCGGTCACAAGCCATTGTCAATTACTATGTACAATTTTTATTATTTTCCCACGGTTTTTGATAAGTGTGCAGACTTGAGACTGTATACAGTTTTGTATACAACGTCGAACATAAAAGAACGACAGTATGCAAGGGCGGCCTATGCGTTTGCATAACCAGAAATCTACTAGAAACATCAGTGCACATACACATTATCTTTTATTAGCGATTGAGCACCTATGGGTGACGCCATTGTTTCTCCAGGTGACTTATGTACTCTTTGAAAACATTTATCAGTTACCCGATGGCGGCAGAAGGGAGCCGCGATAGCTCAGTGGTTAGTGAACTAGACTACAAAAGACAAGGGGTAGGGTTCGATCCCAACCGACGACTTCCGGGTTCACCCAGCCTTTAATGGGTGCCGGATTTTTTTCTGGGAAAGTGAAGCGGCACGGGCGTAATACCTACCACATTACCCACCCAAAAATTCATGTGCCGATGGTCTGTAAAATTTATGGTCACTAACACCATATTCCCTATACGCCACTTGGCGTGACGTGGGTACTTCACTTTTTTTTTTTACGATAGCGGCAGAGAAAAACATTTACAATTTTCAACTGCCAAGAATTATTTTACGTGTGCAGCTTGAACATGTGATCGTTTTATTTTCCACCTCAAATCGATCACTAAATGTGATATCACGTTTTATTTTCCACCTCAAATCGATCTCTAAATGTGATATCACCTATTTCTATTTCAGCAGTCACTGACAGCACCGACCTCCTATTTAGCTGAAACATTTTTATTTCTATATTTATTTTTTATTTGCCTGTGCATGAAGAGTTATTTTGAAATGTGCTATCCTGTCGTTTGTATTTGATAACAATTTTTTGAACCCGGAAGTATTTCTTAAATGGAAAGAATTTTTAAAGTGAATTATAACAAGACACGTCAACTAAGCCTGAAAAGCCAACATATTAAAAGGGCCCGTGTGAATATTATAATCGATAGAAATATTAATAGTCAATTTTTTTTTTTACTAAACTGGTTGAGATACTGAATGGCCACGATGCGGTCGGAATAGTTGTAAGTGTGTGCATAACTTGCAGAGTTCATAAAAACATCAAAATAATCAAATAAGGATAAAACATGTACCATGTCGACACACGTCAGCGAACATATAATATCAGGCGTGTGACGTTGTTTCCAGTTTGATGATATGACACTTTCTAGGTATTTCGAGTCTGTAGCTTGCTTTAGTGTGAAGTTCTCAATGAAGATTTATGTTGATCTTTCATTTTTGCCTACAGTCATGATTTCTGTCTTGTCTGTTCTGGTTTTCATATTGCGAACCTTGTAGATTGTGTTCATATTTAGATGTTTTAACTCGTTTTCTTCTGTATTAGTAATAATAATGAGTTACTGATCTCCCTTGCGAGGCGCAACACAAAAAGAATTGTTTTGTAACAACCATTTATAAATACGGGAGCCGCGATAGCTCAGTGGTTAGTGAACTGGACTACAAAGGACAAAGGTACGGTTCGGTCCCAACCGACGGCTTCCGGTTCACCCAGCCGTTAATGGGTACCAGATTTTTTTTCTGGGAAAGTAAAGCGGCACCGGCGTAATACCGACCACAACACACCAAAAAAATGTGCTGAAGGTCTGTAAAATTTATGGTCACTAACACCATATTCCCTATACGATACTTGGCGTGACAGGGGTACTTTACTACTTTTACTATTTATAAATAAGTGACTAAGATATTGTTCATTAATTAATATGGAAAGGGGGTTATTAAAATCACCTTTATAGAGTTTAGCAACACGAATATTCAGTTCTTAAAGGTAATAATAATATTTTAAAAAAGTAAAGAGCCCCATCACGCCAAGTGGCGTGTAGGGAATATGGTGTAAATGACCATAATTTTTATAGACATTCGGCATATGATTTTTGGGGCAATGTGGTAGGTATTACGCCCGTGACGCTTTACTTTTCCCAAAAAAAAATCCGGTACCCATGTAAGGCTTGGTGAACCCGGCCCCGTCGATCTGGGTCGAACCCGACCTCTTGTAAAGGTAATAATAATATTAATGATATAATAATGGCAATGAATATACGATGTAATGATGTAATTAATGTGGTATGGTAATACCATCATTACGTGTTAATGGCTATGTCATATGATAATGTGGTTATGATGTGAAAATGCGTGTTATACATATCATATGATAATGGCTATTTTGTATAGTGCTATTGTAATGATTTTATTATATGAAGGTGTGGTATTAGAATAACTGATGGCATACATCTCATAGAATGATAGTCTAAGAACGACAGAGAAGATTGAAGAGAAATTATGAGGAGAAAAATTGTTAGACGACAGAATATGAGCGCAGAGCTGAAAAATATCAATGAATTAGACAACATAACTTTTAGACAAAATGGAACGCAAATAATTGTTATAGTCCGTTCAGATTCGTTTGCCTAGACATTAATTTATTTTTCAAAAACTTATTGTTCATTTGCATTGATCTTTTGAAGTTAGGTTTAGAATACTAGTGTCGCTATAAAAATATTTTTTTATCAAAGAAATGTGATCCAGTTTCAAAGATGCCTTATTTAACCTATATTAAAAAAAAGTTAATCGATATTATAAACACCGGCGGGATTATGTAGATGCTTACATCTCACAGCTGATTCTTTAACATATAGGCATGACCTTCACGGCTGAATGCGCACCGTCCTAAAATAGTTATGTTTCCACTATACATTTTTTTTTTAAGACGCCTCATAAATGGAAAAAAGGAATCATTGTTAAGATCCCAAAAAAGGGCAATCTTAGAGATTGTAACAATTGGAGAGGCGTGACACTTTTGTCAGTTGCCTCAAAATTATTCTGTAAAATCATCCTAAATAGAATAAAGGATTCAATAGATACAGTAATGCGTGAAGAACAGGCTGGGTTTAGAAAAGGGAGAAGCTGTCTTGACCACATTTTCACTCTACGACTTATATTGGAGGAACACATTGAAAAGCAAAAACCTTTTGTACTTAACTTCATCGACTTCAAAAAGCATTTGATAGTATTCATAGAGATTCTTTGTGGAAAATTCTGAAGCAATATGGCTTACCATCAAAAATCATAAATATTATCAAAGACATGTATGATGGTTACACATGTGCAGTTCGAACAGAGGAAGGACTGAGCGAATGTTTCCCAATAGAAACTGGGGTTAAACAAGGATGTATTTTATCGCCCTTGTTATTTGGAATTGTTATGGACTTCATAATGAAGAAATGCTGCACTGGTAATAAAGGCATCGAATGGATACAAGGAGACCATTTGGAGGACCTGGACTTTGCTGATGACATAGTTCTCATCAGCAATCAGATAAAAACGATGCAGGAAAACACAAATGAACTATCATCAATAGCCAGCAAAATTGGGCTTGAGGTCAATCATGAAAAGACTAAAGTCATGAAAAGTTTAATTCCAACAAGTGACAAAATATACATGGAAAACTAACCAGTAGAAGAGATCGATCACTTCATCTATCTTGGAAGTCA